>CM029598.1:47152306-47663257 GCA_017311375.1 Mytilus coruscus
ATTGGTGTAGCTAAGGAAAACAACAAACCACATGACGTTATGATTTTAACATGTTAACTGTTAAATTTCTCCTGCTAAATTCTTCAATCCATGCCGTTGTCTTTTCCGAAACCAGAAAATACTTTCAACTGAACTGAAAATGTCAAAACTATACGAACACAAAAAAATGAGGAGACGACAATATTTGTCTTAAGCTCTTTGTTCTCACTATGTGATATAAAATGATTATAAAAAAAGTTTATAGCCGACTATATGGTCTGATTTTTTTCCATTGTTGATAGCAGTTCGGTTGCCCATACCAGCTCACATTCACATAACATGAATTGTAGTGATAAGTTGTCGCATTGGCAATCAAACAATATATCCATAATAATTTTATATAATCATTTTGATATAAAAATATCAGTCAATTAATGCCCTTGGTGTATGCTACTTGATTTCTTATAGAACTTACCATAATCTGCTGAACAGAATTGTTCTTGTGGGTGTTGATAAAAGGCACAGTAACAGCCATGTACCTCACTGGTCATCTATGTTAATACAATACTTGTTGGCAATAATTTCATTACCATCTTTACTGATATGTGGTTTATTGGAATGTTGTCCCGCACAAAATATTAACACAAAATAATTGTATTAATAATATTTTTTCCGACATGTTTCTGGGGATCTTCAGGGGAGTAAATATTCAAAAATACATTAAATTATAAAAGTTTTATTTTATAGAACATATATGTTTGAACTGTTCGTATTATCATACAGAAGTTCGCATTTTGGCGATTGAGCACGACAATACTTAAAAAGTCAAAATTGTTGCACAAAAAGGACCTTTATCGACCTCGCTTCATCTAATTGCATTTACGTACCTTTTTGTCTATTGTCAACCAATATTAGTATGAATATTTTGAATTTAATGTAATGCATTGAATACAGAATTACAGCATTACATAACAGATGGTTTCACGGAAATCGCTTTTTCTTTAGTTAAGGTTTTATAAAACCGTTTAGAAATACAACTTCTGTTTAGGTTTGTAGTTCTCTTATCTTTAAGTGTTATAGAACTACAAGTTAATGCTAAATAACTATGTCTATATATGTTTTATCATTGATTCACGTCTGATTGAATTTCTCCGTCTGTCAGTATGAAAATTATTATGACTCTTTTAAACTACAATTGATGAATCCGAGGTACGTTTCTGAATTAATTTCAGTCAGAAACGCTCATTGCCATATTATTTGTAAGCCAAGGACGAAGTCATATCTAAAACCCGAGGGCTACATGTATGTTAAAATGATTTGTAGATGTTGCACATCTATTTTCTTTGACCATTTTGGTTTATTATTCAATTAATAATTTCATGCATTTTGTAATATCTTATTTCTTTTATTACATATTTCATTTTTGTTTGAGGATCCTGCATCGTTAGCCAGTACGTTAAGTAGTTGCAGGAGGAAAACGGAAACGGTTTATTTAGTATTTGCTGTAGTAAAAATTTGAAACTTATCTTAAATTAAGAAAAGTATAACTTTAATGAATAATTCCAATTGCTCATCAGGTATTGATTTGCAACTACGTTTTCGCTTTATAACTCTACAGTATTTGAAATCCTTGACATCCTTTGTTTTCAAATATTCAGCTTTGAGCGTTCCTGGTGAAGGTACACCAAGAGCTTTGGTCAATTTATGAAGTGCTGTTTTATTTTTATTCTTCAACGTTTGAATAGGAATTTGGATTTTCAATTATAGTTGTGACCTCAAGCATGACTGAAGATAGCTGCGGAATCGTAATTCTTAGGTCCTTATGTTTTTTTTTACTATTTGCTGACCATAGAACTACGGATTTTTTTTCTTTTTCAAAACGTTCGGAATTGCGACCAAGGTTCGGGTCCCACTTATTTCCCAAAAATATATTGTTTATCGTCCATGCAAAGCTGGTCAATATATATAGTTCGTTCCGTTGGACATTTTTCTAGGATGTGACGTACCTATTTTTGTTTGAATATTCATTTCTGTGACACTATTTTTTAATTAAGGCCATATGTATACATTCTCCGCCTATTGTTTTCAGCCATCTTGAATGCTACACTGAAGAGACATTAATTGTCAAAACTTGCATGAATTTCATTACACAAATTTGTCCCGGCGGCGTAAATACACAGTCGATACCATTTTTGATGCTAAACGGGTGGACGAGTAATTCCCGAGGGTATGATAACCCAAAGAAGCCAGTTTTTGGGTGTTTTTTTTTTTTTTTTATTTGGCACAAAAAAATAGTATTTTATTTTATTTCATAACAATTTAGAAAATATTTAGAATTCAAAAAATGAATCTCCCTTATACTGATAATATCTAAGATTCCTTTACCGGGTTTTAAATAATAAGAAGATGTGATACCAAGACCAAAATAGGTAGCAACTATAGATAACTGTACGGCCTTCAACAATTAGTTGAGCAGAACTAATACCGTAGATTAAGTTATGAAGGGCCTCGAATTGACCACATGTAAAACACTTAAAATTAAATAAGACGTCGGTCTGATAATGATTAAAACAAAAAAGGAATATAATAGACAATGACCAACGACAACTACTGAAATATAACCTACTGATTTAAGATACGCACATAATGAATGTCACGTTGTTAAATCTATTTGAAAGCTTTCAACCCTTCCCTTACACGAACCAGTAGTGAAACAGTACAACAATTCCAATTAGTTGAAAAAGAGTAACATATAAACTTATAAGATCGATACAAAGCACCAAAAACACTAATAAACTTATTTAGATTTTTACAGCACTAAAAATAATTGCGCATCTGGGAAAGCTATATCTCCACTATTTATTTCACATGTATTATAACTTATTATTGTTAATAAGTCACAAGTAACAAGACACACATCATATTCTGTAAAATACACGTGAATGTTGAGAGTTAAGGGTTTATGAAGGACCCGTAATGCTGGTCACGGAATGCTGAAATCACTTCCATTTTTTGGTGGGGTTCGTGTTGCTGTTGTACCCCTATTTGTGACAATTTTACCTATTGTGTCTGTTTGTTTTGTTCACGCATCGTTTTTAACATAATGGAATTTGATGCGACTGTCGTACAAGTGATAGGTTTATCGCTATAAAACCAGGTTCATCCCACTATTTTCTACATGCGAAAATGCCTGTACCAAGTCAGGAATATGACAGTTGATATCCATTCGTTTGATGTGCTTGAGCTTTTGATTTTGCCATTGGATCAGGGACTTTCCGTTTTTAATTTTCCTCGGAGTGCAGTATTTTTGTGATTTTACTTTTTAATATACAATTACTATTTAGCTAAACTCTTAGCAATCCCAGAGTTGTGTAAACCTATCATATTTGACCTCAGTATTATCGTAGAATTTGCTTTGCGAGTATTGATATAGGGCAGTAGCAATAAAAATGCCCCTTCATTTGCACCAAGTGATATATCATGTAAACATACCCAGCAGTAATGTGGAATAGACAGATCCCACAAAAAGTACAAAAGATAAAACTCAAATGACGACGATATAAGCAATTAGATAATGCATCGATACGCTTAATCTATACTGTGTGGAAAGCTTTGAAATACACGACATGTCACGTGTTATACAACTTTACATGGGAAACCGACAGCCTGAGTCATGGTAGCACAACATTTTGAGAGATTCGGTTTGTTATGCTCTTTAGCTTTGCATTTGTTCAGTTTTTTGAATGATTTAATTTGAGAGGCATTGCGCGTCTGGTGTATTATATTATGATCCCGCTTTTTTGTTTAAGTTCTTCATGTTCTTACAACCATTAGTGAGATGTTGGATGTTTTGTCCCCGAGTGTATCATCAGCCCAGTAGCCACAACTTTTGTTTTCGCCTGAAAAATTATTGATAGGTTCACTGAAAATAAATAAACATTATTGTATAATATGTTGGATTATTTGAAACATCCAAGTTTGTCTTCTTACCTCGCATAAATTTCCTTTTCTGACAATTTTTTTTAGAATTCTTGTTTTATCATGCCTTTTTAATTAACTTCATACCTAGATAGCACAAACGACTACCATCAAATTACATGCGCCTGAATGGGGACAGGTACAAACAGAATGTGGCGGAAGTAAACTAGTTTGTTGGCACGAATTCTTCCTTAAACTAGGAAAGAAGTGTAACAATACAACATAATAACAAACTATATAAATCGGTTGCAAAAAGGCTTAACTCAATTTAATTATTCAAAGTGCTTTCAGTCAGCCATTAAGGTTTGCGTGTTGATTACATAAGGTCGTTAACATGTTTCATTATTAACCCAGCGGCACCGCCGTCCTTCTCTTCGACATAGTGCCTTTTTGGCAAGGCAGATGGTACCATCATTTGTATTGAAAGGGTCATATTTGCAATCTTTTGAGTCCGGACCAATTTTCTGAAAACAGAAAGCGTATGTTTTACTGACGTTCTGTAAGATATACTCCAACTTGCTGACATATCATTATGTATTGGAAATACCATGGATATGCTAGTTGCGCATACCAATATGGTCTGCGATACACGAGTGTATACAACAAATGCTGTAATGAAGTGTTGCTCAGTCTGAATATGCCTTTATGGAGTTTTTGCTTTTCCGAACGACAGGTCATTCTTTTAAAGAAACAACATGGACGATACAACGTTTCAATGAAATGTGTTTCAAGGTGTGAATTAGTTACCTGTGTCGGGTCATTATTTCCCCTCATTTAAATGCATAACAACAGATTACTAAAACATTTATTCCGAGTGATGTTGCCAATTTGGTTGTATTTTAATTTTTTTTTAAATTGAACACTTTTAAAAACATTTAGGCAGAAATTATTTGTTCCTCTGTGTATGAGACTGAAACAAATACTCTTTACTCTATTAAATAACCAAATATTCCTTTTTCGAAAAGAAAACAGCCATGTTCTTTAAAAGAGGGATTACTATTGTTATTCTGAAAATTTCGTTAACAGTTGTTATAATAATCTGCTTTTCCACGATACAAATGCCATGAAACAAGAGAGGAAACACAGCACCCTTTTTATATAGATTATATGATAAATTACTTACAAAGTGACTTGTATTTTTGTTACATTTTAACAATTCAATTGATTCTTACTTCATGCAATTACATTGTACTATATATACCATTTATATTATAACTGGACAAAGATTTGTAACGTTTATACATGTATCTGGATCAATTAATGAGTTTATATTTCACATTGAAAATGAGCTGTGAAGATGTTTTATACCTAAATGTTTTGAAAGAATATCCTACTTCAAAGTGATTGGTAAAATAGGATACAATTCCTGGATATCCAAAAATAATATTTTTGACGGTATATCATCATGACATGTGTATAATATGTATAAGTCTGATTTTGCATATTCTAAGAAGTCAAATTAAATTATAACCTTAGTAGACATATTTTGTATAAAACAAATACTATAATGTTACTTCCTTTTTTGCACGATTTTAATCGTTGTTTGTTGGTTTGGCCTTAGCAAACCACTATATTGTCATTTGAAAAACCGCACAACACTGATGTGAATTGAAAAAAATCAAAATCTTCAATTTTGTAGATACAAAAAATGTATTAAAAATAAAACACGCAGACGACGTAGCATGTTAATGTACGTTTGTGTTTCTGGTGTTCAAAATATTTTGTTTTTGATCATTAATGTATACATGGTAGGGCAGAAAATTTTATAAAACAAAATGATCAAACATTGTCTTCAGTAAATGAAGAATATGAATCCTTCTGCTAAAGTTACAAAAATATGCAGCCATTTTCAGATTTATCCGAGCAATGACCACAGCTCGAAATCTTTTTTATAATACACATGCAATTATATCATACCATAAATCAGCTATTATGGCTCGTTCTAAACGGTATAGTATTTTTTTTTTTTTTTTTTGTTGGAATTTAAGTTTTTGTTTTATTATTGCTTAACGGACGTTTAAGAAGTCACTGATTTTCTTGTAAGGACATTTTTTTTTTCGTGTATGAAATATTCATCAATGATGATCAAGAATTAAAAACAAAAATGGTTGAGACATAAAACATAAACCAACCTATCATTTTTTGTACATAGAATAGGCCGTTAGTTTTCTTCTTCGAATTGTTTTACATTGTCATTTCGGGGCCTTTTATAGCTGTCAATGCGGTATGGGCTTTTCTCATTGTTGAAGGCCGTACGGTGACCTATAGTTGTTGATTTCAGTGTCATTTGGCCTCTTGTGGAGAGTTGTCTCATTGGCAATCATACCACATCTTCTTTCTATAGGCTGTCCCCGACACATATTCATAACTTGAGTCATGTATGTGCTAAGATACAATGTACAGAAAATATCTCCAGGTTGTCCGCAATGAACAAAATGCTTTTAATAAGTTAACTAGAAATGTCAAAGATTTGGTAATAAAACCAAGTTATCTTAGTCATATTAGTAATAATACATATTAAAATATGACGTATGATAACAAGAAACGGAATAAAAAAAAAAAACAACTGTTGTATAAATATGCAAATCCAGGCTCAGTACTATAAATGTTATTACCAATTCATCAGAAAGCCCAAGGTAAAAAATGACAAAAAAGAACTTAAATACAAACATGTTGAAGACCGTACTTTGACCTATGCATGATATACTTGTTTACTTTTTATAAATTGTGACTTGGGTGGAGAGTTGTCTCATTGGCACTCATACCACATCTTCTTATATTTATATTAGCTTAATATTGTGACACTTACGCATCCTTTTTTACAATTACGTCTGTATGAATGAGAACCTCTTGTAAACAAGTAAAACGATTGATATGATGACAGATTGCTGAGTTGACTGATGAAATCACACGAAGCTATGGTTTTCCTTCCATCAGGTTTTTTTTGCACCTTTATGAAAAAAAAAAAAAAAAAAATATAGATATTATTTGCTGATTTTCTAAATATATAAATATGCCATTTGATAAAAAAAGGAATGACTAATCCTTCATGTGATTCTTCTTTAATCTCTTCTTTCTGTGGTGTTTGGTCTTCTGAAGGAACTTCCTCCTTTGACTTATATTTTTTTTATAGCTGTTCAAATGTGAACTTATGACTTAATGTTATAATTACACCAACATTGGTATCAATATATACCCATGTTGTGGGTATGAGTACATTGTATTCCTGAAAAGTATAAAACTTCATTTGCCAAATATGCATTTTGCTAGAGATGTTCAATTCAGGACGGTTCATATTAACCTGATAATTACCAAAATCATTAAAAAAAAAAAGACAAAAAAAAAAAAAACAACGTGAATACCGACCGATCTAAAGCCTTATTATATTGTTTAGCACGTTTAAACACCAACTAACTGAACAACATGATTATTTCTGTTGTGTCATGAGTGATAACCCTGAAAGAGTTCATTCCATATCGCTTAAAACTATTTTATTATTTTAATTATATGTTGTATTTATAAGTCCACGTAACAGGGCAGTATGTACAAGTGTATAGCAATTGATATGTACTATACAGTATATTTACCCATTAAGATATACGACTTTCCGACATTAAAGCGTACTCCGCAGAGCGCACCATTTCCTGCTGTCTCTATTACAATATTTTGTCCAACTCCTTCGCTCACTCCCTGTATTATAAATGAATATATAAACCAGGAAATGTATATATACATGTTATATATAAAAGTTACTAGGAACACGTGTATTTTTCCTAAGTCAAAACATGGTTATGTTTAATTTTTTGATTAAATAGGAGTAAGGTATTACCTGTTCGGGTGATAATAATTCATCAATAATAGTAATTTTAGTCTAACAGTGTCATTCGAATTGTACACCTTACAAACATTAGAATATTTCTCAGGGAAAACTATTTTTATTTATTTGGCTGGTGTAATAATTCAAAAGTGGTGTTGTTTGCTGATGCCAATTTTATGTTGGTACATAAAGGGTACAATATTATATTTTTTGTTTAATAGTCGATTTAACTGAAACAAATCTGGATAATAAATGAAAACTGATGAAAACATATCCAGTATGAGATAAAAATCACATAACATTAACACTGAACTTGTACAAAAACAAACGCCAACATACATAGAAACGGACTACAACTGTCATATTCGTCACTGCGTACATGACATTTAAAAAAAAACCAAATGAGATTGGTTGAACCTTGTTTTATGGCTCGCCAAACCTCCCGCTTATATGGCAATGTTACAAGTAATGCTAAAATGAAAAAAAATATCTGACAGGAATACATTACAACTAAACGCAATAACACTCAGGATAGAGACACACATAAATAAATAATATAATAGTACATAACAACATGTTAATCACAGAAAAACAACGGACACCTCCAATTGACACCACAAAACATTATGAACTGTACGTCAAAAGAATGCATCAACCCCACAAAAGTGACGTCACAGAAA
The DNA here is from genome assembly GCA_017311375.1 of Mytilus coruscus. Classification (NCBI taxonomy): domain Eukaryota; kingdom Metazoa; phylum Mollusca; class Bivalvia; order Mytilida; family Mytilidae; genus Mytilus; species Mytilus coruscus. Next base: position 47,160,761 of record CM029598.1, read on the forward strand.
TAGAAAAAAGAATATAAACGTGACGTGTTGATAATGAAGACTACCCTTTTCAATGTTTTCAAATGAAACAGTTCATTGTCTGTACTGTTGTATATCCTAAATCACGGGTTTCATCAAATACCATCAATGCTATCGATCAAGTCGAATGTATGCAAGTAACACCAACTTAAATTTGAAAACCATGATAAGGCAATTGAAAAGCAAATTTGTAGTTATTTGCCTTGTTTATTATATGAGAGTTTAAATGCAAGCAAAAAAAAAACAAAAACAAAAACAAACAAACAAACAAACAAAAAAAAACAAAAAAAAAAAAAAAACAAACAAAAACAAAAAAAAACAAACCATAAAACAAACAAAAAAAACCCCCCAAAAACTATGTTAATTGCTTTTATCTATTAGTTGGAATGAAGATTTTCGGCAAAATATATATTAAGTAGTTCCCTCGAGCTCGTTAACGACTAGTAATGTAACGGTTTTTACGAGAAATACAGAATGCACTTCTATTATTCTTTACCTATAGTTTGATTTAGCATCTATGCTATGCGTTCTGTGGTGGAGAGTTTGTGTCTTGGGCAGTCATACCACATATTTTTTGTTCATACTCCAGGTACACATACAATGAATTTGAATTTTGAAAATCATTTAGATACTGATACTTACTTTCATTTTGAAAATAATTTTAAATGTATATTCCCAAATTGCGTCGTTATTGTTAACATCATTAGCTGGACCTGGTATCAGTTTCTCCTTGATAACTTTGCCATAGAAAACTGAAAGAACATACGATATTGTAAAACACGCGATGACTTTTTTAAATAATACACGAAGTTATCATATACTCAGAGTTAATAACTCATAATTTTACAATATGATACCAGCATTACATTTACGTGAATTCAGTATTTTTCGAATTGGTGCTTAAAAGCATGATATAAAATATTTATCAACTGCTTCCTGATATTGTCGCATGTCTAAACTAACGTTATCTCATGGCATTTCGACGTGAATCGACAAATTCCGGAAAAAAAACCTCAATGGTACGTTTTCAGTGAAGTAGGGTACAAAACAAATATTAGGAAACAGGACACGATATGTTTTGTTGATTTTTTTATCGTCAATATAGAAATATATTATACTTTTGTCCTCTGTTGATGTTATACACATAGCATCCGTAGTCCGTAAACATTTAGATTTTTGAACGTCTACTTGAGAACCACTCAAACATGTGAAACGGATCAATATATTAAACTGTTACATGTATGTTTCTGCATTGTTGAAGCATATTATGAAAAGATCATAACATGGCATTTTTTTCATTTCGGAAATATATAGTGTCAGCCCTCGGTCAATACCAGCCATATGTCATTACCAGCCATGAAACCTTCGGATCCAAGGTTGATATTATAACAGAAATGAAAATGACATGTAATAGTCCTTTGAATAATACATAATTATATAAAACATACAGACAAATAACACAGAAAAAACAGAATATGGCATGTCTTTTGTTCATCTATTTCGGGATTCACAAAGAGTTGAATGTTCAACAAATTCATAAAACATCTCTAAAATATGAAAATTTGTTTATGTATACATGTCAGAATTAATCCCGTATAAACTGGAACATGTGCTTGCTTCAGTATCAAAATTCTTTAGTTTTAAGTTTTTTTTTTATTAAAAATGTTATTTAATATTTGATATAAACTTCTAGCTTTCTTAATCTATATTGAATGATGCAAAACGGCATATGCCAAATATATAATTTAAGTTGAATTTCTAATATATATGTTCATATCTGAAAACAGAACGGCATACAAACATCATTAATAGCACTGACGTGTCAATTATTCATCAGCATGTTCTTTTATTAATAAAACAATGGAAATCCCCTAGAAAACCCTGTTCAGCGACGAAAGCAATTAAATATAGAAATTGTTTGTTTTTAATGTCTCCGAATGTACGAGCTAAAACGTACGAGGTAAGAATGACTTTAAAAAAAAATGTTATATAAATCAGCTTTTTGAAATTTGTATATTGTTTGGTAATTAATACAACTCACTCTATAAATATTTAATTTACGACAGGCAACCTTCAATGGGCCCCAAAAACCACTGGTGTAAAACCATAAAAACAATGGGAAAGTCATTTACTATGAAAATTAGAAGTGAAATTTTTTACTTTCAATGGACGAGAAGGACTGAGTATGTTCTTGATTACGTTGTAAAGCTCGAGGAATATTGTTCTCATAAAATAATGTGCTGTTAAAAATACTGTTTAATGATAATAAATAATTGTGATTCGTTAATTGATTTTTCATAAATGAAGCCGATGTATTTGTCATTTGAATTTGTTTACATTTTGTCATGTCAAGTTTTTTTTAATGAAAGACGCAAGTTGGCATATAGTTGCGTACATCCAGGTCATTGGACTCTGTTGGATATTTATAACATTGGATATCATACCTGATCTCTTTATTACTATAAAGTAATTTTCAGCTTATTAACATTCCCTGCGTACATGATCAATAAATACTACAATTGTGTCAAATCAAAAGCCACAGATGTTTGACTATCAACCCAAACATATACATATTTACATAAATGTGTATGCAACCATAAGTTTCAAGCATGTATGTTGTTTCACACATTAATGATCGACAAATATGTACGGGTCTAATGTTGTCATAATAAGTTCACCAATATACATTTTAACTAATATGTTGTATTACAGTTATGACGGATTAACATTGTAAATAACTTCGATTCATGAGTTCAATTATCATCTTGGTATATATCATCTTTCTTTTACATGATGGGTGGTATTGGTATGTCCAATAAATAACAAGCAATGGCCACCTTAGTCGTAGAAATATATCAAAAGGACAATCAAACTCAAAAGTCGAATTTTACAATGTAGTTAAATCAAAAATTAATAAGGAAACAAATGTCTAAGGAATGAAATATTTTCTCCAAAAAGAAACATAACATATATACATAAGCTCAAATGTTCAACATCATTGTCGATACAGACATACCAAAGGAATAAACATCTCAGTACACAGACATAAAGTCCAATAGTTGATCGAACTTATCAAACGACAAATATACGGTCCTGCAGAGTTCTCTCCAATTCTTCCACAAGAGCATATTATATGAGGCACTTGATGACGACTGTGTGCACGTTATTCATCCCCCAAATGATTCTGTCAGTTCAAATATGTTAATATGTTAATTTTGACAGCCAGGGGAAAACTGTTACGTTAAAAATGGCTAGAAATCATAAGAAGCACAAGCTGTGTGCGACTTATGATTTTGGTGCTTGAACATTTCCCTATTGAGTTTCATAACCAGCAACATATGTGGTGACAAAAGATCATCCATTTACTGAGTGCGGTAAGGGTGGCCGGGAATTTGCATCAACACATTCCCTGCACTAACATTGTACACCTCAAGGACCTTGAGCGTTTTTTTTTCCTCTCGCGGAGACGGTTTCAGTCTGTCTTTGCCGGTATTCGTCGGAAAGCTTGGACAAATTGATGAAAGTAAAATTTGTTCAGACGAAATGGTATAGTTCAAACAAATCACTTTATTTGTAACTCATTAATGAAAAATCTTTCATTTCTATTCCACTAAAAATTAAAAAGACAAAATGTTTGTTTGACACACATGTTACACGAAAAACTATCAATCACGGGCCTAGAACTTACCATGACCAGCCTTGCAAAATTGATCTTGCGGGTGCTTAATACCAGCACACGAACAACTGTGTACACTATTTGTCATCCATACTAGAACAATTATCAGTTGTAGTAATTTCGTATCCATCCTTACTGATTATTATTTCTCTACTGATATAAAAAAAAAAAAAACACAACATATATAAGGGAAGCTGGTTCCTTTATCTCTCAATATTTGTTTCATTCACCAATGAAAATCAGGGGATAATAGCTTGGTTAATGAACACACCAAAAGCTTAAATATAGATTTCATCTATGTCAAAATAGATGCTACTCAAATGTAATTGCATTGCACAATTCAGTTTGATGTTCGGCTATACAGCACGAGTACACGTGAATGAATGGCACATACGTTTCACAAAATAACCCTTCATCGACCTCTTATCCCTTAATTGTATTGTAATTTAACATATAGAATAATATCAAATCAACTATAATGATTGTGGAAGATTTGTTCAATGGAGAAGATGATTTATTGGGATTTTTATCATATATGAATAATAAATGCGAAAATAACTTTAAAGTACAATGCATATATAACATTTTAAATCGTTTACCACTATAAATTTATTAATACTTAAGGTTTGCATTTAGTCATGTTGTTATCTTAACAGATTGTCAACTATGTACATACGCTATGACTATAAGTGCTTTACTTTTGAACATGCGTATATAACTGCTTTTATTCACACAGAGTCGCTCATTTTTTATTTGCTATAAGATTATTTGTTCGACAACGTTCGTTTTCCAGTTTGTAAACATGAAATGACTCTTTGTTTATACAGTGTTTAATTCCATTAAAAATGTCTTTTTCTGGGATGTGTTTTGAAGATCTCTCAAAATCTGTTTTTTGATACATATAATCATATATATTTTGATACTGACTTTATTTGCATGAGTACAGATGGATGCGGTCCTAACCTCTACAAAAGTTAACTTGGAGCAGACTTGTTGACTGCTTTCTAAGTTAACTTGAGAAATTTTAAGCAGACAAGCAAGATAACTTCCTCGTTGGTAGACAAGACCTACGGTCTGCTTTTTAGGACTACTGCAGACCTACAGACCAGACCTGTGGACACATGAGTCTGCTTTTGATCAGTCATGAGGACATGTCTGCCCCAGACCAGACCTGTGGACAGGTCTACTCCTGACCAGAGATGAAGACAGGTCTGCTTATGACATATTACCGTGTTTAAGACATTTTTTATATCAGACCTGAGCTTTAAATATGTAAACAATAATCGCATTGTTCTTTTTTCCCAGTGGGCTATAGCAAATTTATTAGATAGACTCTATAGATATTTTACACATTAAAATTGTTTTTTTTTTAATTTCATATTCGTATATACATTAAACAATGGCTATAAAATTACACATTTGTGATCACATACAGCTATCATAAAAGAACGGAAAGTTTTTTAATGAGACTGCGGATAGAAAGGTACATGTAGATGTAGAGAGAAAGGTAATCCAACGCAACGGAACAATATTCTTATATCATGGGATATCAACCTCATTGTCGACTTTGCTTCGTTCCCTATTTTGTATAGTCTCTTTCTAAGTTTTACTTAATGCATTACATGGATATTTCATCGTAATTCACTTTGTTTATCTTAAATTAACGATTCTGTTCTCGACAAAATATTCTAATAAAAATTGTACAGTGTCCGGATACATAAGGTGTTGTATAATTATGAACAATCTCGTCAGCTAGATTTGTGTTTGTCGATTATAAATGATAATATATATGGGACGTCCGAAAATATACTCGTTGTGCACATGAATGAAAAAGTTGCCATTTGATGTTTAGCTACAAACAAAATCAATTAACCGACATAATATATTAACAGTATAATAATACCAGAAGAGAACCTCATATACTTTTCATTATAAAGTGCACATGAAATCAGATATGTCAGTGTTGGATGATGCGGTCAAACTGTTTTGTTATACACACCATCCTGAACTACTAACTTTAGTGAAGTTTTTGTCCGTTCGTTTGATGTGTTTTATCATTTGATTTTGCCATTTGATTAGGGACTTTCCGTTTTGAATTTTCCTCGGAGTTCAGTATTTTTGTGATTTTACTTTTTTCAATATTATGAATACATAGATTAAATACTGGCAATCTTAATTAATGCAGAAGTGGTTTTGCATTCATTGTTTTCCAATATTCATTTCATTTGTATTAATTAGTCAATCCAATCTAATATAAAAAAAAAAAACCTTCTGATTTATAATGCAGTCATATAGATTTCATACTTAGGTGCAAATATGGTCAGTTTTGGTTGATACCGTCAAATAGTTCTGCTATACCAGTCAGCCTGATGTATCAAAACTACTGAAATTTTGTTACGTATCAATATATTGAACAAAAAGACGACCTGCTGGCACTCTAAATTGATGCGGACAGAATTTTGTAGTCATTGTGTTCCAATATTTCTGTCATTTGTATTATACATACTATCCTGACATAAAGATTTTGGTGATTTACTATTTGGCTATATAGATTCACATAATAAAGCGCAAATATGGTCAGTCAAGGTTGATGCAGTCTAATAATTCTGCTTTTCAAGCCAGCCTAAGGTATCAAAACTGTTGTAATTTTGATACGTATCAAGATTTTGAAAAAGAGGAAGACATGCTGGCACTCTAAATTTATGCCGACAAAATTTTGTAGTTATTGTGTTCCGATATTGCTGTCATTTGTATAATACATAAAATCATGACATAAAGATATTGCTGATTTACTTTACAGCTATTTTTAATTTGTTATAGGAGTCAGCCTGAGGTATCAAACCACTCAAATTTTGTTGCGAGACAATATTTTGAATAAAAAGAGGACATGCTGGCACTTTGATATTATGCAGACAAAATTTTATAGTCATTGTGTTCCAATATTGCTGTCATTTGTTTTATACAATATATTTATTTATTTTATTTTTGGTGTTTTAACGCCATTTTTAAGCACCGCTTTTGGGCTATTTCGTGGCGGCCAGTTTTTATTGGTGGAGGAAGCCGGAGTGCCCGGAGAAAACCACCGACCTTCGATAAGAATTTTATACAATATATCCTGACATAAAATATTACTGAAATATTATGCCGATATGTAGATTTACATGATAAAGTGTAAATATGATCAATTTTGGTTGATGCCGTCAAATAATTTTGCTATACAAGTCAGCCTGAGGTATCAAAACTACTGAAATTTTGTTACACTTCAATATATTGAACAAAAGGAGGATATGCTGGCACTCTAAATTAATGCGGACAAAATTTTGTTGTCAGTGTGATCCTATATTGCTGTCATTTGTATTATACGTTCTATCCTAACATAAAGATTTTGCTGATTTACTATATGGCTATATAGATTTACATAAAAGAGTGCAAATATGGTCAGTTAAGGTTGATGCGGTCTAACGATTTTGCTATTCAAGTCAGCCTAAGGTATCAAAACTGCTGAAGTTTTGATACGTATCAAGATTTTGAATAAAAGGAGGACATGCTGGCATTCTAAATTTATGCCGACAAAATTTTGTAGTTAATGTGTTACGATATTGCTGTCATTTGTATTATATATAAAATCATGACATAAAAATATTGCTTATTTACTATGCAGCTAAAAAGATTTACAAAATGAAGTGCAAATATGGTCAGCTTTTGTTGATGCGGTCAAATAATTTTGTTATAGGAGTCAGCCTGAGGTATCAAAACCCCTGAAATTTTGTTGCGAGACAATATTTTGAATAAAAAGAGGACATGCTGGCACTCTGATTTTATGCAGACAAAATTTTGTAGTCATTGTGTTCCAATATTACTGTCATTAATTTAATACAATATATCCTGACGTAAAATATTATTGAATTATTATGCCGATATGTAGATTTACATGATAAAGTGTAAATATGATCAGTTTTGGTTGATGCAGTTAAATAATTTTGCTATACAAGTCAGCCTGAGGTATCAAAACTACTGATATTTTGGAACGTATCAATTTTGAACAAAAGGAGGACATGCTGGCACTCTAAATTAATGCAGACAAAATTTTGTAGTCAGTGTGTTCCAATATTGCTGTCATTTGTATTATACGTTCTATCCTGACATAAAAATATTGCTTATTTACTATGTGGCTATATAGATTTACATAATAAAGTGCAAATATGGTCAGTTTTGGTTGATGCAGTCAAATAATTTTGCTATACAAGTCAGCATGAGGTATCAAAACTACTGAAATTTTGTTACGTATCAATATATTGAACAAAAGGAGGATATGCTGGCACTCTAAATTAATGCGGACAAAATTTTGTAGTCATTGTTATCCTATATTGCTGTCATTTGTATTATACGTTCTATCCTAACATAAAGATTTTGCTGATTTACTATATGGCTATATAGATTTACATAATACAGTGCAAATATGGTCAGTTAAGGTTGATGCGGTCTAATAATTTTGCTATTCAAGTCAGCCTAAGGTACCAAAACTGCTGAAATCTTGATACGTATCAAGATTTTGAATAAAAGGAGGACATGCTGGCACTCTAAATTTATGCCGACAAAATTTTGTAGTTAATGTGTCACGATATTGCTGTCATTTGTATTATACATAATGCCATGACATAAAAATATTGCTTATTTACTATGCAGCTAAATAGATTTACGAAATGAAGTGCAAATATGGTCAGCTTTTGTTGATGCGGTCAAATAATTTTGTTATAAGAGTCAGACTGAGGTATCAAAACCCTGAAATTTTGTTGCGAGACAATATTTTGAATAAAAAGAGGACATGCTGGCACTCTGATTTTATGCAGACAAAATGTTGTAGTCATTATGTTCCAAAATTACTGTCATTTGTTTTTTACAATATATCCTTACATAAAATATTATTGAATTATTATGCCGATATGTAGATTTACATGATAAAGTGTTAATATGATCAGTTTTGGTTGATGCAGTCAAATAATTTTGCTATACAAGTCAGCCTGAGGTATCAAAACTGCTGAAAGTTTAGAACGTATGAATACATTGAAAATGTTGAACAAAAGGAGGACATGCTGGCAATCTAAATTTATGCAGACAAAATTTTGTTGTCATCGTGTTCCAATTTGTATTATACGTTCTATCATGACATAAAGATATTGCTTATTTATTATGTGGCTGTTTATATAAGATGTGTATGTCTGTCTGGCAAGTGTTATTTGACCTTGACCTTTTTTTCATTGATTATCGATCCATATTCAAATTTTTATGAGGTTTGGTACTAAAAAAACTGTTTATGTGGTGTATGCAATGATTGTACAGATTACATGTCAGTCTGAAAGAGTTTATCTCACCTTGACCTTGACTAATGTACATTGATCATTTAAATATTAATTCAATGGAATTGATTGTGGTATAAACTTTTCTTTTTATACTTTCTACATGTATATAAATTAAATTATAAACACTGGAACAGGCGAGACATTTTAGTGTGACCAAAATTGCTGATGATGTAAAAAATTACTAACTTGAAAAGTCATTTTTCTTATGATTTTCTATTTTGTTTGCTGAATTAAGATTTTAACCCATTTTTTGCGGTTCACTAAACTTTCAAAATGTGATAGCGTAAAACTGATCAAAACAGTATTTTCAGCAAAGTTAAAGTTTTTGGCGAGGGTACATGTAGTTTTTCGTGATATTGAAGTCAAAACTACAAATGTTCGATCTGATCTTTGTACTGTGAACACATTTTTTGTTTCAATAGATCTTGGTTAGAACTGTTGGACACCAGAGCTAGCGCACTTCACAGCGAAAACATGCCGGATATTGTCGACTTCAGGCGGCAAAATTCATCTCAAAATCAGTATAAATTCATTCTGTACAGCGTAAACAAATGTAGAGCTTACAAATCTAGATTGTTTTTGTTCTCAGTGTTATAAGTGGGTAACCAGACCAAATTTCAACCCAAAACCCCTGTATTCTCTATTAAATATAGATAAGTGGGCCCTCCTGAATCCGTCTTATGTCATTGGCAAAACAATTGTCTACATAACTAAGTTATATGTTCACAGAATGAAATAACACAATCACGTACAAACTTTTTTCAGTTGCTGAAAATGGAGAGTTGATCATGGAAATCGTTTTTCTTTTTCTTATTGGTAGAAGATGGAGAAAAATGAATATTGAATCGAAAAGTACATGTATATGATTTATATAATTTGGAATGAATTTTTACCGAGTCCGAGATAGAAAAGGACAACCCCAAGTCCGCCTTATTTGCAATAATTTTTTTTTCTATGGGATGCGATTTTACCGCCTTCCCATGCCCCAAGAAAGTCCCTAAATAAGGCAGTGAGACGTCAAAATAATCTCGGACTAGAATTCTTAATGCTGTTTGTTGTTATACCATTCCATAAAATATGTGTATTCACTTTTTATATCGGGTTGATACGTGTGGTTGATACAGATGTAACAATATGAGGTTTACATATTTGATTGAAGGAACCGGATCAGGACCAAGATAGTGCCCATGATCGCTCCCATTCTTAATTAAATATGACGTCATTTAGTAATCAGGGGATCCCAGTATGGCAGTTAACAGTATTTTTACAGGTGGAAATGAACTTTTAGGCAACCTGTTTCATTTACCTGGTGCTCTACAGAGAGAGCCTGCGATCTGTTGTTTGCTTGCTGTAATGTTTCTCTGAAAAAATTACATATGAAACGTTTGGTTTCTTTGCTAAATCTGAAACACCTTCTAACTTCCCCGTCGCGCATTTGATCTAGATGGTGAACCAGTTCTCTATCAAAGAGGTCATGTTTTTTTTTTTTTGGCGTCCAAGTTGGCAAACAAAATATTGGCTGCCATTTTTTATTGCTAATAAACGCCTGATGTTGCCCCCTGTGCATCATTAAATAAATTGATGTTCAATGACACTTTAACGAACTTATACTTCATTTCACTATTTGTACAACAGATTGAATGACACATTAGTTAATGACACGATAATGCCACTTTAATGAACCGTTGAATTTAATGAAACGTCCGTACAACCGGCTGAAGGACAATAAACGAAAAAAAAATATTGTAGACAGCAAAAAACGACAACGACTTACTTTCAGGCTCCGGCCTTTGATAGGCAGATAAAAATGTGGACTGTTTTGCTCACAACCCTCAAACTAACCTAAGACAATGGGTCAGATACAAAACATCAACAAAATCAATAAAATAAGTTGACAAAGGGTGATCTCTTATGATCTAAACAGAGCACAATAAAACGAAAAGACTAGGTAAACTAAGTTTAGTTCAAAGAATCTCCACAGTTACTGAAAGCTAGTCCAAAGCCAAAGCTTACAACTAAAATATTAATCATGTTTCCAAGACTAAAATATCAGTATACAACAAATTGATTTGATATAAAAAAACAAAACATAAAAAACGTCAAAAACACCCTGAGGAAAGTATGACCGTGCGCAATCCCTAAATGTAAATATCGTACGAATGTAGGACTTTTGTGCTCAAAACCGTATAGGAATACACGTTTAGTTATGCCCATCAGTAAAACTACCTAAACTATACAACTGTTTAGTTCTCAGTCAATCCGTATTGATCAACCAATTATTGAGGGTGACCGTTAAAATTTGAAATATTAAGTTAAGAATATGCGGTATGATTGCCATTAAGACAACTGTACACCACAATTCATATGAAGTTGATGTAAGCATTACAATTACAGTATGTCTTCCTCATTATTTGTTGGACGATTGTTTGTGTCAGGCGGACACCCTGTTAACGAAGTGTGCAAAATGCAAACATACACGAGCGTAACGTATTAAATGAAATGTGTAAACCAAATACGATAGAGCAGAATGTATGTTACGTTGAAAAATGGGAAATTGACAATTGGAAAGTTGGAATCATTACTTTTACGTATGTTAATAATAACTTAACGCGTTTTTGAAAAGTGACTGTTTAAATTTTTATAGCTTTTCGGACAACATTTATAATTCATACAACAGAATAAGTAATGATGCTGAGCAGACCAGAGATGAGTCCGATAACTATGAATGTAATTGATTGAATTACAATTACTTTGTCAATTGTACAATTAAATTAAATTAATGATTACATCATTTCTCAAAGTAGCTGATAAAATTAATGATTACATTGGCAAGTAATCATGATTACATCTGATTACAATGAATTTCAAAATAACAAATTTTAAAGATGTTAATATATATAAAGATTATAATTGTAGCATTTTTGAGAAAGGATTTTATTTCATAAAACTGTTTACATTAGGAAAGCTGTTTACTTACTAAGTCAAAATACGATAGTTGTTATCTATTCATTTGATGTGTTTGAGCATTTGACTTTTCATCTTGAATTTTCCATGTAGTATGGTATTTTGTAATTTTACTTTTGATATATGTTATAAACATTCATTTTGAATAAAGGTTTGTAAAGAGGCTTGATTATTGTTTTCTGACATCTTACATGCAGATTTTATATATGTTTCCTTTGTCAGTCAAAAACATATCTAAAATTGTAATAATACTGTATAACAATCATTGCATATTACAGGTAATTATATGTACCACCATTTGTTTATTTTAAACAACATATTTGTCACAATTTTGTTTGTGCTTATTAGATAATTTTTCTTTGATCTTTTATCATAAAGCCCTGAGTACCAAATAGGTGATTGAAATAAAAACATACTTTAATTGGTCTCCTACCTGTCAATTAAAGGTGACAATAATCACAATATTAACAAAAGATAATAATTCAGGGTTACAGAAAAGTATAATATGAATAAAACAGTCATTATAAAATGAACATCTATTAATTGTATGTTTATGTATATAACCTTTGCTAAGACTAACAAGGACTTTCAATACTGTAACAGTTTATTTTAAAAAGTAAAAGAATCAATTAAGCCTAAACTAATACTAGCATAAATATAAAATATTTACAGTAAAAACCTATGTTCAATAAAATAGTTATTCCTTGAAAAAACTTCTTTTTAAAAAAACCCAGAATGTTAAGTCTTTCACCATTTTCACTGCAAATCAGAATTATATAAGAAACGTAGATTTTGAATCCTATAAATTTGTTATAAATATTATTCATAAATCTTCTGATTTATAAAATAAAAATTAAACTCAGAGTCTTAATTGACCTCATTAACCTCAAATAAATCTAATAAATCAAACATGTAAAATAACAATCCTTATCTTAATTTGTATCAAAAGTTTGCAATTGTCTTTGTGTGTCCAGATAAAATGTCATAAAAATGTTTACACAATTTAAATGATTTTTTCAATGTAATCAGAATGTAATCAAAAATAAACAGGATTACAAGGGATTTTGAAAAGTAATTGATTAAATTAAAATCATGTAATCAGATTACACTGATTACTTGGAAAATTGTAATCAATTACAGCTGATTAATGATTCCAATTACCATTACCCCAACTCTGGAGCAGACTACTCACAAATTAGAAATTTGCAAGCTATGACCTTTAATCTCCATTTGACCTAAATGCAAAGTACAAATATTTGACGACAGGTCAACAAAGATATACACATGACATACTTTCCAATGCTACAACATGTACATGATATATCCGTTTCTTAGGTTAATCCCTTTTAGTTTTAATTCTTAAATGGTATATTTCACTGCATGTATCCTTGTTCAATCTTTTTTTCAGTAATTACGTATGTATACAGGTATTTATGTAGTTTTCAAAATTTTGATAAATGAATATTCAAACTCATTTTTTTTTATTTCACACCAATCCTCTTAGCTACATATTATGTTGTAGACCATTGACGTGTAATGATTCTTAAAATGCATAATCGATGTCCAAATTTTTAAATACTTAAGATCCTTTTCGAATGATAATAAAGCAGGTCTTAAACCTTTTCTCAAATGTGAACCATGTGCAATTCATTTAGATAGGATGAATACATAACAAGTCCGTTCTGCATTTCAGAAATTATTATTGTGTTTTGTTAGAAGAAAAAAGGTGTATTTTCAGTATTATATGCACATTAAGTAGCTGTCTTTGTAAGAATCATGCAGGTTCCTGTTGATAGCGATTCATGACCCTGTTCAAATGTCTTTATATTTTGATTATGGAGAAGGTATGGTAAGAAAATAAGATTCATATATTTATTTTTTTCTTTTGCACCTTAGTTGCCATGGAAACCGTCCTACAAAATTTCGACTAAATACGTACAAAAGTAGCCTTTGAAAATTGAAAAGATGGGATTTTAAGAACCATTGAAATAAAGTTAATCAATACAAAGTATTTTTACAGTGATGACAAAAAAAAAAAAAAAAAACTATTCAAAAACATAAAATGTTGAATTTACGTCAATGTTTGTTTTCGTAGCAACCATTTAAAAATTTGTTAAAATTCGAAAATGAAAATTTCAAAAATCCTTAATTTTAAATCTGTTTATTTCCCAAGATAAACAATTCTATGTATTCATAAAATAGAAAGAAAGTCGTGTTTTTTTTTTCTTTAAAAAATGATTTTAGTCAAAAACTGTCTATTTTTCACAAAAATCCAGATAGCCATACATATGATCTTGAACTTAATAAGCCAAAATGTTCCATTTATATGTGCAATTTTAACACACATTTGTTAATTTTAAACGATAATATATGATTAATAAAGATATACTTGTACAAAACGAAAACTAATCACTCTGGGTTTGGTGCACCCCCTTTTTAAGTTCCAAAAACATCATTTTATAAAATTTGTTGAAAAAATGTGATATCTTATTGTGCTTTCTTCTGAACTAAGCATTTTAAGAATTTAAGTATAACATTCCTTCTATAGTTGAGGGCAGTTTATGTACCCCCTCCCATTAATCTTTTATGTAAGATTTCTCAGAAGTTTGAAAACAAATGGTAATGGTTACGCATAACCCGTTGTGGAACCTGGGACTGATGCTATCAGTGAAAAAGAATAATGTTGAACTCCAAAAAAACATTTAAGTCTATATATAAAAATGACATAGAAATTAACAACCACATGTCAATGTACAGACTTCAACAACGAGCATAACATGCATAATATGTTTACAACTGTATCAGTAAAAAAAAATCATAATGAACAAATTAAAAAAAAAAAGTGTTCAGGATACTATCACTTTCAAAATGGCTATGAAGAAGTTACAGTAACAGTTTAATGAAACAAGAATGCACACCATGAAATGTCTGGTTGGTTTTATTTATTATTGAATTACTTTGAAACTCTGTTATATAAAGATTTTAATACAAGTAACTTAACACTATCAAAGTTCTGAGAAAATGAGGTCAGGGTTAGATGAACCATGTCTGACAGACGAAAGAGAGAGAATGGAAACGAAAAATTCAGCAATTTTCCATTTGTAAAGGGGTAAAACTCAAGAACAGTTCAAATGACACCAACAAAATTCAAACGTGATCTGTATTTTTAGGTAGTAAGCATTGTGTATAAGTTTCAAAACATTTGTCTGAGGCTAACTTAAGTTGGAGAACGGAAATAAAAATTCAACAATTTTCCATTTGTAAAGGGTATAACTATAAAACGTATGTACGTACGGACAAGGATACACCTTAATGACACCTTGATACGGCGGGGTATACTAATTATATCTGAGGAAATATATATATCAACGATCTACCTTAAACTGTACAACAATTTGTCAATGTATGTATTGAATATGATGGAAAAGGACATCTTGTCTACCAATTGCTTTTAAATAACCAAACTGAATTATTTTTGTATAAGGCAGAGATATCGCATCTATATATTTCTCAAAATATATTTTCATTGTGGGCCTTGAAGAAAACTTGCTGGTCCTAACTTGTATATACTGTTGCAAAATTTGATTCTCAAAACATCAGGACCGCCATGTGTAAAACTCATTCATGTAATTTCTCGAAATCTTATCAATTTTTATATTTACACATGTTTTCAAGCTCTTTTGCATTAGTTAGATTTATAATATATTAGAATAGAAAGATCGGTTCTGTAGTTTCTTCTTCAATTTGAACGCAGTTAAATCAACATAGTGACAAATAAGTGTTTGCATAAAGGTTTCCATACATGTCGATTTACATGGGAGGTAAATAGTAACAGCTATTATGTGTACATAATCTGACTCTGCGGATTAGTATTACATATCGAGAATTTTATAAGTTACATGAAAAGGCATTTCATTTTAGAATAGTTGATATATCATGCAAAAATCATTTATTTTTGTCCCCGCGTAATACGTTTTTGAAAAATACCGGGCGTCCGTCTGTATGTGTCTGTCCGTCCGGTCTTGGCAGCTATCTCACAGGTACAAATCTTGACAGATTTTTACGAAACTTATACTATAGGTTAATATCAGCAACATCTCAAACAAGTTATATATATTGGTGGCTGATTGACTTTAGAAAAAAACCCAGTTATAACCCTTGAAAGTAATAAATTTATGGAAAATGGCCTCGTTAGCGCTCCCACAGGTAAAATTCTTGCCAGATTTTTTATAAAACTTATACTCTAGGTTAATATCAACAATACCTCGGATGGGTTCTATAATAGTGGACAATGAGCTTTTTTTAAAGAGTTATGGCCCTTTGAAATATTATTTTTTTGGAAAGCGTCCTCGTTAGCGCTCTCAAGGGTACAATTTATTTTATAATACTATACTATAAGTAATGACCTTGAAGGTCTATTCGAAATATTTAGTGTACAATAAATAAAACGTTTGTGTCCCGGACGCATGCTTTTAATCTATACATTATTTTAAAGAAGAAAAAATTGTTTTTAGTTATTGTACCTTCAATATATTTTAGTGCCAACACTCAAATATTTTTTTTATCTATAAACAAGCACTAATTTATTCAAAAACATTTTGAAAATACAATTCTTTGCATAGCTAATGACATTTTTTTCCAGCATCATCATATTAGTAGAAACACAGGTTATTTTTTTTTTTTTTTGTGGTAAGCTTTGTCAAATATTTATGGAATTCTATGAAACGTAAACAGAAGTTTTTTAAATTATATAGACAAAGGATCTAAAGATTTTTTTACTTTCTCCAAATCTTACATGTTATACTGGACAATGGGCATATTTTTATGTAAACATTTAGAAAGAGATTAAACAGTATAAGATTAAATATTTTAAAAATAAAAGTTTGAAATTGTCATTTAGTTAAATTAAACATTTATTGAAGCTTTTGGTAGCCATATTAAGAAATAAAACCATGATAAATATACGAAGTAATTTTTTATTTTTATTTTAAAATTTAAATAACTATTTCAAACCTTCTGGAAATTTTACAAAGCTTTGTTATTTGGTCTCTGGTGGAGAGTTGTCTCATTGGCACTTATAACACATCTTTTTATTTTGATATATAGACTTAATTGTGTTTTGGAATTCAACATTCCTCTTTTAAACTGACAGCATCAGTCTCAGGCAAGACAAAGGGTTGTTCGTAACCCTTAACCTTTTTTTGCATATTTCTGAGACATCTAATATCTAGAAATAGGGAAGGAGTACAAACTTTTGTCCTCACCCTTTGAAGAAATTTAATGCTTAAATGCTCAAAATGTTCACAATTAAATACCACCTTTTAATTTTTGATTAATTTTATAATTTTGAAAACAATTTTTTTTTCAGAAAAAGGGGTGCACCATACCCAAAGAGAAAAGTTTTCATTCTGTACCAGCTAACTTAATATTTACTGGACATTACATTCCTTATTTTAAAAGTGTCTTTTCACCTTTATTCAGGCGAAATGTTGTTTTGGCGGTTACCATGGCATCGCGCATTATACAGGAAAATAAAGACAGAATTTTTATAATCTACCAAAGTTCTTATGATATAGGGCAAAAAACAAAATACTTCTGTGACATGTATTGAATCACCCTCTGCATGATTTTTACAAAAACAGGTACTTAATTATTCTGATTAAATTTAGATATTCATATCTGAAATTATTATTGAATGATATTACACATGTTACATATAGACGTAGATTCAAGAAACTATACAATCGGTTAAAAAGATTTTAACTCAATTTATTTATTCCAAGCCCATTCAGTCAGCCATTGACTTGATTGCAATCCACGTGTTGATGACATAAATACGTGAACATGTGTCATTATTAACCCAGCGGTACCGCCTTCCTTTTCTTTGGCATAGTGCCTTCTTCGCAAGGCAGTTGGTAACATTATCAGTATGTTGAGAATCATATCTGCAACCTTTTGACTCTGGACCAATTTTCTGGAAACAGAAAGAGTATATGGTGGACTGTCGTTCTGGGAATAACCACAACATTGGTGTGAAATGTCAAAATAACAATCTTTCAGTTTGTAGAAAAAAAATATAGTACAGACTTTTACAGACCGACTTAAGGAATATTTGTTTGTTCTGAATTTTTGCTACTGCTTCATATCGCTTTTCTTTTTTTTTTTTTTTATATATATTTTATTTTAATTTTTAAGTGTACGAGTCAACGTTATTTGGCAATATGAACAAGTGTATAGCTATTGATATTGCGCCATACAGTATATTTACCCACTAAAATGTAAGTCTTTCCGACAGTAAAGCGTACTCCACAGAGCGCAACACTCTCTGCTGTCTTTATAACTACATCTTGTCCAATTCCTTCGCTCACGCCCTGTATCATAAATGTATATATATATATGCGGTTTTTTGTTTGTTTGTTTGTTTGTTTTTTTTTTTTTTTGTTTTTGTTAAATCAGCAAATGCATTTATATATTAATGTTATTATGGAGCACGTATATTTTTTAACGTAAGTCAAAACATGGGTAAGTTTTATTTGACTGATTAAAAAGAGTTAGTTATTACCTGTTCGGGTGATGCTTATCCCTCAATAATAGTTACATGTAATTAAGTCTAAACCTTTCAAAACAGACCTTAAAATATTTTAACAGAAGAATATTTTTTTTTTAAATTTGGTTAGTGTAAAAATTCAAAAAGTAATGTTTGAAGCCAATCAATTTTGTTAATATTTTTCCAAATCGTTTTTGTGATATTTAATTTAACAACCTTCATCTTGTAGACGTCTTAATAATAAGACGTCTATTTTGAGTGTTTTTAAATGCAACCATTCGTTCCATATACTGTTCCTAAATTAATTGTACGAGCGTGCACCGAATACCATCAATACTATGGATTATATGCCAGTAGCATCAACTTAGAAGATTACAAAATAAAAAAGATGTTGTACAATGTTGTATGAGTGCCAATGAAACAACTCACCACCTACTAATTTAAAACCATGATAATGCAATTGAAAGCAACTTTGTAGTTACTTATAATCAAACGGAATCAAAACAAAACAAAACAAAAACTATGTCAAATCCTTTTACTAGTATTCCATCCAATGTGTAAGAATGAAGATTTTTAGCAAAATATATATTGAGTGGTAACTATGTCAGAGACCAGTAATATTCAAATAAATGTACGAGAATTACGGAATGCAATTCTATTTTCCTTAATCTATTTTTTCTTAAAAATTCAATGAGTTGAATTTTGAAACTCAGTTAAATACGTATTCGTACCTTCATTTTGAAAATAATTTTAAATGTATATTCCCGAGTCGCTGAAATATTGTAAACATTTCATCTGCTGAACCTGGTATAAATTTCTCTTTGATAACTTTGCCATAGAATACTGAAAGAGCATAAGATATTGTAAACCATACGATGCTTTTGTAAAACAACATATGCAATTATCTTATACTTAGACTAAACAACTTATAATTTTACAGTATGATAACAACATTAAATGTTCGTGAATTCCATATTTTCGTGAATTTCATTTTCCGAAATGGTGCTTAGCAGGCTGATATTAAACAGTTTTCAATTCCTTCCAGTCATTATCGCCTGCCTTTTCGTAACGTTATTGCATAGCAATTCGGTGTCACTCTGCAATTTTGGAAAATATAACTCAATGGTACGTTTTCAGTAAAAAACAACAAAGTAGGGTATACAATATTTATTAGGAAACAGAAAAAAATATATGCTTTGTTGTTGCCTTTTTTTTATCGTCAATATGGAAGTATATTATTATGACGTTTTTCTCTTCTGTCGAGGATAAGGATAGAACAATTTCATATCGGATGTATTACATTTTGAGACTGTCGTCCGGTAAACTTTTCGCGTTTTGAACTTCTACCTGAGAACTACTTAAAATTATCAATATATAAAAATTTTTTTTTTCCTTTGTTGAAACATATAATAAAACGATCATAACATTGTATTTTTTATGTTTGATGAATTATCAGCCCTCGGTCAATATCATCACTCGAGGCGTCGGATCTTGGGCTGACTATACATACCATATGAAATTGATTTGATTTTTGATTTTTTGTGTTTTAACGCCACTTTTAAGCACCGCTTTTGGGCTATTTCGTGGCGGCCAGTTTTTATTGGTGGAGGAAGCCGGAGTGCCCGGAGAAAACCACCGACCTTCAATAGGAAAACTGACAATCCTAGTCAATTAAGATTGGAGTCGAGTGCACCCGCACGAGCGGGGTTCGAACTCACAACCTCAGTGTTGACTGGCTAGTGATAACAGTAGTAACTACTTAGACCACCGGCCACCGAGGCCCCTACGATATGAAATAAGCAATGTCATAATCTGATGTTATTGCATAATCATATAAATACATACAGACAAATAACACTGAATAGATAGAAAACGGAAATTTATCAGGTCATATATTTTGGGAATCACAAAGAGTTTTATATAATATACAAATGTATTAAACATCTCTAAGATACTAACACTTGTATTTGTATACATGTATAACGTATGTATTAATCCCGTTTGAACTGGAACATATCATTTAAGTTGAACAAATTTTTGATACCTTAGTTCCTATCTAATAACGTCAATCAATATATAGTATTAGTTAAATAGTATGCTAGTGACCTTATACGATATATATGGGGTCAGTAAATTCCACATGGGTAGAGAGCGAGACCCCATATATATCGTATTACGTCACTAGCACACTATCTAACGAGTTTATCTTACCGACTATCTTAACATGTGGTATTTAGACTAGTGATCTAAAAAGTGATCAAGTCTTCAATGCCATTAGTATTAAGAACATACTTCCATTGGTCTATACAAAACAAACACCAACAATAACAACTTGTTAGCTTTAAATGTGTTTCATGAATTTATTTTAATCGTTCATCATCAATTTCATGTCTGTTGAAACTTTTAAGATTCCCCCACACCCAACATCGAAATAATTTTATAAAGGGACGTTACACCACTACTAACCGTGTTTTGAAATGAGCCCCGCCTACTAACCTAATATGGAACCCTACTAGCCTAACATGGATTATACACGATCTCTACACGGTTGCTTTTAACCAATCATATTCCTAGAAATGTATAATGGGTAAGACAACGTCAAATAATCTTCAAGATGTTACTTTATCAATTATGATTAAATAATGAAAAAACTAACATGACTTTTAATGTACAACAAGTTGGAAGTACGACGTGTTTACATAGATAAATAAAATCGTATGATATAAGCATAATGAGGATATTAAATTTGATGTATGCCCCCTTTTGTGCTTCTTCGTAACATTTGTTTGTTTTATAGTGATTAAGATGATAACACAATGTTGACTGCTGTTATCCTATTTTTGACATTTTACCAATTGTGTCTGTTTGTTTTGTTCACGCATCGTTGTCAATATAATGGAATTTGATACGACTGTCATACAAGTGAGAGGTTTGGCTAGCCATAAAACCAGGTTCAATCCACCATTTTCTACATAAGAAAATGCCTGTACCAAGTCAGGAATATGACAGTTGTTATCCATTCGTTAGATGTGTTTGAACTTTTGATTTTGCCATTTGATTGAGGACTTTCCTTTTGAATTTTCCTCGGAGTTCAGTATTTTGTGATTTTACTTTTAACATTAACACCATCGAATATAACCGGTTTTATCAATTTCTTTTGGACTTACGTCATATTTAAAATCTTTGGACACTTTTCACACATATATTTCAAAAAAGTGTTATGTTTGCTGATTCCAACCGATTTAGCTAATATTTTTTTAATCGTTTTTGTTCGATTTAATTATCTGGTAGACGCGTAATGATACAATCTTCTTTTTTTTAATGTTTTCAAAGGCAACCATTCGTTGTCTATACTGTAAGTTGAATGGTTCGCTACTGACCAATTACGGATCAATAGAATGTTAGTAAAAGCCAGAGGGTGAGGCCGAATCTTTTGAGGATTTCATTTACCATCTAAGGTCCGTAGGGGGGTCAGTAGTGAACCGTATAACAATTTTTTTGCACGCAGTAATTTTTCTGCTGCGTTTCTTAGGTAAATAAACAATAAAACAAAACAACATTAATATATGACGTCACCATTAACAGTAGACGTGACGTAATGAACAACTTATGAGATTTGCCTTGCCCCCTACGTATCCATAGGGGGTCACCACTTGACGGTGTTGAACAAATAACAACGTGATATTTAATCCGCGGTGCGAAAAGATTGTATATTTCTACTTGTATGTGCTTTCATTAAATATCAATACTATGGAGTATATGCCCCAAAAAAGTGGTATTGTTTTTTGAGTCCAAACATTTTTTTGTGCATAAAAAAATGCCTATACCAAGTCAGGAATATGACAGTTCTTATCCATTCGTTTGATGAGTTAGGGCTTTTGATTTTGCCATTTTATTAGGGACTTTGCGTTTTTTTAATTTTCCTCGGAGTTCAGTATTTTTGTGATTTTCCCATTTATCTAATCACTGGCCGGGTAAGAATATAGAGATAATGTACGCGGGATTTAGGTGTTAAAGCAAACACTGTTGACCAAGAGTTATTTATAATGTGTCCGTGTATGTTGATATGTCGATCGGCTTCCTGTTTAGGACAGTTACATTATTACATGTACAACCTAGCACGTTGTGTGGGTACTAAAGACCTTAAGCGATGTTCACAAGAACGAGCACGAGTTGTGTACGACTGAGCGTTGTCCCAATGAAAAACGTCCCTATGGAGGTTCATTGTGGGCAGCATATGTTGAGTTAAAAGATTTTTTTTTATTTTGAGCAGCGGTATGGTTGTCGGGGACTTGCATCATCACACTCAATCCGCTTAAAATGTTCACTTTAAGGACCTGAAGCGGTTTTCCCAAACAACGGTTTTAGTCTATCTGTGCCGGTATAAGTCAGAGATTTTGGACACTTGCAACTGTTTCCGATTCTCTTACTGTCAGATTTCGTCGAGTGAAGAAACCGGATGAGGTAAGCTTAAATAGGCCAACACCTTGACTGTCAAACTGAATAGCTGGTTCCGATAAATAGTTCAGAAGATATGCACTGTTGAACATCATAGAGTCAAGCGACAACATTTTCTAATTCAACCGCCAGACAACGAACTATGACGATGTTCCAAGTCGGCATATCGTATCAGATGGGAAAAACTATTTATTTAGTGAATTTTATTGCCGGTTATGTTTTCAATTTAAATGTTAATTTCGTTTTACTAATACAAAACTAGATATTGAAGCCCTCCTCCAGGTGCGTGATTGTGTTGAAGACCCATAGGTGGCCTTCTGCTGTTTTCGGATCTTTGGTCTGGTTGTTGTCTCTTTGACACATTCCCTGTTTTCATTCTCAATTGTATTTTATCATAAGAAGCTAGAAGAAAATAATTAATCATTTATCATTGCCAGAATTCTCGTCAGAATTCTGGCAAAATTATGTGTTGAACACGGAAAAGGACACATGTATGATATAAAATGGGTTCATATTGTTCTTGTCCAGAGGCAGAATTATGTGTTCACAGTAATTAATAGCCGTTTGTTTTGCTGTAAATATAGATTAAACGTATTATGCATGTTTCACCGATTTGCAGAGAAAAGACGACTTTGTTTAGAAGTATACAATATGTACATGTAGTCATGTGTTTGCCTTCGATATAAATCGTGTTTAATTCATTAGGGTCATCGATAGCTGAGTAGTAATAGTTATTCGTTCACAGTAATCAATAACCTACTGAACAAATGATGTGTTCTACTCTATTCTTAGTTGACTATGAATGCAAGTTCTACTGCCAAAGGTCGGTATTGTTTATGAGGTTTCAGTCCGGGTACACCGGTTTTCTTCACCCTAAAACACCGGAATGCCATGAAATAACAAAAGGAAAAGTAACAAAAATACCGAACTCAAACGAAAATTCAAAACTCAGAAACACTTATCAATTTGTAAAATCAAAAGCTCAAACATCAAACAAAAGTCATATTCAGCTAACAAAGATATCATCCAGCAACAATCAATAATTGTTTTAAATGTTTGCATTTGGATAAAAGAGTTACACGCATCACTAAATGAATTATCATTCTTGACCCAATAGACGAAATAAAACAATGCCAACCATAGAAAAGCAAGGATATTTATTTTAGTAGCCAATGAGAAAACTATCTATCAATGAAGTTATATTACATTTTTGTATATCCTCTGATATTAGATATGTCAATCCAAACAAAACACGTTCTTATTATATGTTTATTCCATTGTTCTTTGAATCAGTACTGTATTTTGTCAGGAAATAAGAACTTCGGCACAAATGGCTAAACAGTTGTTTTAGACCTTTTAAGTTTACAATTTTATATTTGTTATGATTGAAGGTTTCATTTTTGTAAATACTTAATTTTCTGTATAATGTTTTATATTTTGAAGGCATTATTGTGTTAAACCTGTATATACAAATGTAATGCTCTTTATCTATTTTGATAATTTCGAATCAAGTTTGATGGACATACATCTCTGCTGGTAGACAGTTTCACCCCAAGGGTATCATCAGCTCAGTATTCAGGGTTTCGGTACATACATTGCAACATAATTGGATGAGCCAAACTCACTTTGAGGGTTACCAAAACATCTGGATGAACAACCGTACAAAGCACTGGTAATCCAATCTAAAGCAAGGATTAGAAGCAGTTATTTCATAACCTTCGTGACTTATTCGTAGTCCATAGAATTAATGACTATATATGTTTATAAAGTAAAATATATTACTCATTTTTCAATAATCGCCATATAGTGCCAACAAAAAAAAAAAAACAAAATAACTACAGGCAAGAATGACAAAAATAAACTACCCCTTGACGGTACCCAATTTTGCTTATAGCTAATCGCATCAAAGCATGAAGTTTCATGCATTACTAGAAAATATTCATATGCATATTTCAAAGAAAATGTTCTGTATTTAATGTAGAAAGAACCGCCATAAATGGCAGATGTTCACACACAAAGTGTACATCGTTCAGTGATTTGTAAAATTTTAGACAGAACGCACTATTCAACTATATGCAAATAGCTTTACATGATATATGCATATAATTATCGATTAATTCACAAGTTGCCTAGCAACTATTTTTCTGTCAGATGTGAGCTTGTTTTTGTTTGTTGGTATTATTTTTGTTATCATGGATTTTTTCTTCAATGACGATGAATGATTCGGTATATTCTTAGATATAAGAAGATGTGGTGTGAGTGCCACTGTTTATATACAAGCTGTAAGATTTTACCCAATGAAATACATATAAATAAAGATTAAACTACAGAATATTGATGTTCAGATTTTGATATGTATATATTACTCATCAAACTGGACTGAGACACATGTTTCTGACAGAACCCTATTTGTATAAAATAGAAATCAAAACGAAGTGAATAAATAAGTTGACCAAAAAATATAGGGTACATGTTTGATAAAGAGTCAAATGTTATGTTCATCTGAATTTAAGCAGGATCCGGGGCACCTGAGATCACCCCTAGTTTTGGGTGGGGTTCGTGTTGCTTAGTCTTTTGTTTTCTACATGTATGTTATGTTTTGTGTACTATTGTTTGTCTGTTTGTCTTTTTTTCTTTTTTAGTCATGGCGTTGTCAGTTTATTTTCGATTTATGAGTTTGAATGTCCCTCTGGTGTTTGTAACCCCAGTTTTGAATAAGTTACTGTCTAGAACTGAGCATAACTACACAGTTTGAAACAGGCAAACACTTTTAATAACCATTTTCATAAACATATCGATCTAAAAGTCTATTTATTAATTTCCATTTGCATTCAATCATCCATTGAGGTCCGTATGTTGATGACATAAATGCGTTAACATGTGTTATTATTAACTGCATTCCTTCTCTTTTGCATAGTGCATTCTTGGCAAGGCAGGTGTTTACCGGATCATTTTCTTACTGATATTTGCAACCTACAAATGTTGGACTACTTTTCTGAAGATAGAAAGCATTTATAATTTACAGTTGTACCGTAATTATGCTCCAGCTTGTTGGCATATCGTTATTCATTTTAGTTACAATAGTATTGTTAGTTGAGTAAAATCGTAATTTCTGCTGTTGACGTATTATATAAGTGTTTACAACAATTGTTAAAAGTATGTGTTTTCCAGTCTTTCCATTTCTTGTGTCCGTGAATAGATATATTTTGATAAAATCTTTTCAATTTTTGTTTTGAAATTCCCTTGATACTTACTTCCATTTTCTATACTCTGAGACATGAGGCAATGAGTTTTATCAAAATAGTATGGTGTATATAAAATAATTGTCTTTTTTTGCGGGATTTCAAACGTCTTTAGTTATTTAGTTCAATCGCAAACCACGATTACATGATTTAAGAAATATCAAATCAATGTTGTGTATTGTGGAAATAACAATTCTTAATTTTGTAGATACAAAATGTATTAAACATGTTAAAGACTAAAACAACAACACTTAAAGTACGTTTATTTTTCATATGTTCAAAATATGTTGCTTTTGGTCATTAATGTATAGCAGACAGTTTTATTTAACTAAATAATCGAATATTTTCTTCATTAAATAAATAATTTGAATCATCCTGCTAAAATTTTTTAAAAAGTTGAGGCCATTTGCATATTTATCCGAGCAATGGCAACATCTCCAAATCAATTTTATAATACACATACAATTATATCATTTCCTCAATCAGTTATTATGACTCGTCCTAAACAGTATAGACTTTATCTTTTAGAACTTGTGTTTTGTTACCTTTGTGTACAGTCATTTCAGACGACGGTAATTTTCCTGTAAGAGGAATTTTTATTTGTGTATGCACTATTCATCAATGCTGATTGACCTAACAAAAAGATGCATACAAGAAATTCAGCTTAAACAAATACTATAAAAGATATTTCCAATTAATTACAAAAACACATAAATACAAACATGAACTACATAGCTTAATATTATGATACATACGCATCCTTATCCACAATTATTTCTGTACGAATAGGGACCTTTTGTAAACAGGTAAAACGTTTGATATGGTGACAGATTGCTGAGCTGAGTAATAAAATCACACAATGCTATTGTTTTCGTTCCATCGGGTTCCTTTGCTCCTAAAGGATAAAATTATTTACTGATTTCATAGATATAAAAATATGCCACTTTGTTCAAAAAGTAAAAGACAACACTCCATGTAATTGTACTTTAGTCTCAGGTTTCACTGGCGTTCTATCCTCTGATGGACTTCATCTTTTGGCCGGACTTTTTATAATACTTTTTCGAATGTTGTATTTTTGACGACATTATGTATATTTTATTACACCAAACATATTTCTAATAATTACCAATATTGTCCCTATTAGAACATTGTTTTCCTGAAAAGTATTAAATTTCAATTGCAAATATGCACAATACCAGACGTGTTTAATTTGAGTTGGTCCATATTAGCCGTTATTATTCATGATTATTACCCTTATCGATTAAACCTAGCAACGTGACTTATAACCGATTTCGAGCCTTAAGCTGATGTTTAGGATGTTCAGTACACTCACTTACTGAACAACGTTATTAAATCTGTTGTGATATGAGTTCATCCAAATTCTTGCTATTGCTTCATGTTGCTTATAGTTTTGGTTGTTAATATGTGTTTTTAGATGTGTAGTTTGAAATGTATGATTGATCATTCCTATATCTATTCAACAGCAGTTAACGATGTTCAATTTCATCAATCAACAAAGGCAGGGTTTTTGTTTCCTGTTCTGATGCAGGCAATTGCTATAAGTTTATCTTCGGACAAAACTATTACATTCGGAAAAAGAATAAGAACTTGTCGTCAATGTGTTGAGACAAAGACACGTCATATCGATCAGCTAACATGACCGATTCGTAACGATATTTTGTAGTATCAAAGTCAATCAGTTCTTATTACACTTGTATTGTAGTTTTCGTATTAATAGCACATAACATCATATTTTGCAAATTCCTTAAACAGTGATTACAGTCGAGGCAAATAGGAAATACCATAATATTATGAAAAAACTTCATCATAGTTATATTTTTATTTTTCTGACTATTGTGACTGTTTAACTTATCATTTGACATCTGTCTTGTTTTTTTGCAATTTTAATTTCAACTTCATCGAATATTAAGCTATTATGGATCAATTTTACATAATTCCTGACATCTTCTAACCATGTGTTACATGTACATGTATTATCTCCATTTCTGTAGACATTTATTTATACTTGTTTGTTTTATATACACCTTGAGGGCGTTAGTCCAAATGGGTGTATCTAATGTACACCAATATATTATTGTCAATGCAGAATTGTAGTTGTCAATACTTTAAAGGAGGGATCTTTCTGAGATTCGACCATATATAATTGAAGAGCATGATAAATGCAGGATATCCAATTTCATTTAACAGTATCTTTGTGTACAATATATATGCAACTACACGTTCAAAGATCCAACTTCTATAGACATTGTAATATATCATTGTACATCATGTATACGTTATTCAAATGGGTTTCATCAACTGTTTTTCTTTCTACCATTTTACATTCGAAAGAAATAGAAATAACATTAAACTAAAAAGGTAAAACAATGTTTATACCGATGTAGTGGTGTATGGTAAGTAATTATAATAAATTATAAACCTACATTCGGCACAATATGTACGAATCTCCTGGATTCATAACAAGGTATAAATACTCAATAGAAGAATGTCATAATAAATAATAAAAAAAGTATGATACGGACGACACTTGTAATCTCGTACTTCTAATGAAAACAAACAGAAAGCAGTATTATATATTGGGTAGATATCTATTATATATTAATACGGTTTTGTCGAAAAATATTCATATAATAACATGAATAACTATAAAACGAAAATGCTGTAAGACTGCCAATGAGACAATAGTCCACTATAGACCAAAGTACGTAGAGGATAAGAACTAACAGTCACCGTATGGCCTTTAACGATGAGTCTTAAAAAAAAGGTTTTGATCTACCCATGAATAAAAATAGAGAAACAGGCAATGTCATTTATGATTTAACTTCGTTTTTGTCGTTATTTTACGGAAGCGTAAAAGTCCCATACATTTGTTTTCTTATATGTCTCCCTTTGTTTGTGTTATAATGCACACCTTTGCGAAATAACACAAACAATTGCGTATAATGCGAACCTTTGCGAACTAACGCAAACATTTGCGAAATAAGGCAAACCTGTGCGATATAACGCAAACATTAATTTTTCTTTCTATTTCTTATGTAAGATTTAAGGGAATAAGCTGTTGTAAATTAAGAAAGGTGCATGTATTAAAATTAACCACCCTGTGTACTTACTGCAAAGTAAAATGCTGAGTGTTATGCACATATCATGGCATAATAATGAGGAGAAGAATAAACTTATATATATATATGTGTATCAACTGGTAATTATTGATTGATTGATTTTTCGTTGCTTAACGTCCAGTGAAAAATATTTAATGCATGTTTAGGACGAGAACAAGTTAACAATAAATACAATAGGCAGGTCTTGTATAAGTGGCCATCCGGGATGAAGGTCGGGGAAATTTGGACTGGCACTGTAAAATGAGAGTATTTTGGATAGGGACAGAAATTTTGCCTTGCAACAGGCCACCTACGGACCCCTCAAAGAGTTGTTTCAAGGGTTCTTAACTTACAGATAGCATTACACTCTCTTTACACGAGGCATCAGATTTAACGTCCCCATTCTGAGTGGATGTGACTGCAAATACGTACATCCCGCACAAAGGACTTTGTCAAGCGTTTTACTGCCGGTCGAAAGAAGACTACATGACCATACTTCTATCCCCAAGTCACCCTTTGGGGTCCCTGTTAATGTAGCCGAAAAAAAACTCTTCCAAAGTAAGCGCTTGTTTGAGCATTGTGAAAGATTGGTTAGATCTTTACAAGCTATCATATTGAAATAAATGTATAATATGAAGATTTCTTATTATCATAATTATGTAGTCTATAATAATTTTCTACGCAAGCATCTTAAATAATCACCTTACTAGATTGAAGTTCAAAATCCCCATATTTTTTTAAATTAAAGAAGCTTTATCATATACTGAAATTCGACAAACGATTTCGTATATCAGCACTATTTTTTTTCTTCTTCAATGTAAATAATTTTGAAGCCGAAAGATCGTTTTGTCTACTTGACTCGAGAGTTTTGCAATTGTATGAACTTTTTTGTTGCTCTTCCCTACTTTGCCACTTCCCTGTAAATCAAAATTATCGAAAGTGTAGTCTTTCAATTAAAATTGTTCTATGCCATATCAATTTTCACGTTAAATTTATATAATTTTCTGATACAAAAATATTTCGTAATTTGTGTATAAATGTGATACAAGTATTCCTTTATTCTTATGTATATTTATTACTATGATTTTGCCTGATTTTTATGCTCTCTTTCTTAACTAAATCCCAAACAGGCAGACGGAGATGCAAATGCAGATATTTACAAAACACCACTTTCAAATTATATAATAAACATAAAATTTGAATTCAATATAAAAGTTTTTAATTATAAAATATTAAAACTTAATGAATTATTTAAATTAAAACGTGTGCGTAATATAGCAATTGTTTCGTTAAAATATGTACAAATGCATGTTATTAAAACAAATAACCCTTTTTACATCATAAATTTTCTACAATCGTTTCTTTTGTAAACAATAACTTTTGTTGTTGAATCATACCAAGATGAGTTGTTATTACATGTTGTACATGCTACATATCTTGACAGCAGTGATGAAAATAAACCACGATACATCGTTATGGACTTAAATGCCGTATCTTACGATTTAATCTTATCATAATTATCCGATCAAAGAAGTAGTTTATTGACAATATAATACTTCCATGATCCAATTAGCAGTATCTAAATCAACAAAAGAAAACTGTAAAATATTTTAAAAATAATTTTAAAATTAAAAGAAATATAAAGTTTCTACACGCGGTAAAGAAAATATCGCTATTTACAAAATTAAGATCAGACATATGATTTTAGTTGTTAAATATTTTTGTTATTTGTCATTATTTTAGTGAACAAATACATCGTTATGCATTAAATAAACTTTGCTAGATAATATTTTATTTGGTGTTTTGATATTTTATTGTTTCAACATGACAACAGACAATTGGTTAGATAAACCTTTAAAATTTACTTAAAGTATATTCATTTCAAACGTCTTAAACTAGATAATTCAAGATTTCAACAATGAAAATGAAGTATGCAGCTGTAAATCACATGCAAATTAGATTAGAAATATAACAAAAACACATCTTCAACCCTAGATTAGCATTAAAAAGATCGATTTATCAAAGAACTATAACCGCAAGTTGTATTTTAAACCGATACTAGTTGTCTCCCTTTGTTAAATTATTAACAACAAACAAAGAGGGTCGTGTCGGGAGAATTTAAGGCGTATCGGTGAAAATCTGACAGTTGTTCATTATGACCTGGTATAAACGCAACATAAAAATAACTTTTTTTTTTCTAGAAATTTCCCAAAATTAGCCATGGGGTCCAAAAAACGACCGAAAAAATATTTAAAATTATAAAATTTTGACTTATCTTATGTATTTCCATAATTTTATGAATTATGAAATCCCATAATATAGTTACAAAATTATCCGATTAACTAATATTATGAAGTTTCATAATAATGTGTTAAATTAGGATATTTCATAATATTATGCAATTTCCTATTTGCCTCGACTGGATTATGCACCATTGCACGTATTAAATGAGACATCACATTTTTAAACACTATATATTGAGGCAGAGCTTTTGTTACTGCTATAAATTGGAAGGTTGAAAATTAAAAATATAACGTTTGTGAGGGCTCCTAGTTTGAATTCTACAACCACTATCATGTAAAACTAGTAAGGGACTTCACAATTATATACCTTTATTTATAGTATTTATATATGTTTACTTTCAAACCATTTTGTTGTTTAGTTTTCTTTGTATTTTATTCTTGGTTGTCTTTTTGCTATCGTTTCACTTTTTTAGTATTTTAATTAAATAGTGTATGAGTCCCAGTTGTAGGACAGTATGTACAAGTCTATATCAATTCATACAGTATATTTACCCATTAAGATATGAGACTTTCCGACAGTAAAGCGTACACCACAGAGGGCTTGATTTTCTTTTGTCTCTACAATGACATCTTGTCCAACTCCTTCAATCATCCCCTGTATTGTAAATGTATATACCAATTAACATACTTCAAACAGTTAAGCTATTATCATTTTGAAAGTACAGACAATTTTACAAGAAAACAAAAACTACATATCATTATTAGCACAATAGTTCACACTTCACTCTAATTGACATTCTAAATGTTCTGCATTCACTTGTAAAATTGTAATTTATAGTGAAAAGTGCAATTCTTTGTGCTGATTGATTGTTTGTAATGATGCATTATCTTAATTATATTAACTACCGGTTTTGTACGTACATGAACAACACGATTGATGCCACATATTGAGCAGGACTTGATTACCCTCCTAAGCACCTCAGATCACCCCCCAGTTTTTGGTTGGGTTCATGTTGCTCAGTCGTTGGTTCTCCATGTTGTGTATTGTGTACTGTTAATTGTTTATCTTTTTCTTTTAACCTATGTCGTGGTCAATCTTTTTTCCACTTGTTAGTTTGGATGTATCTTTAGAATCCTTCGACTCACCTTTTCAAGAGCTTTTTTTTTAATTTTCTGTAAAAAGAAAAGACTTCTCTTTTCAATGTTGGCAAAGGCAACCATTCGTTTTGTATACGAGCTTTCATCAAATACCATCAATGTCATGGAGTATATGCCAGTAACATCAGCTTAAATTTAAAAGTCATGGTAAGGCAATGAAAAGCAATTTTTTTTTTTTTTTTTTTTTTTATTATTAAGTTCAGAGTTCAAAAGCAAGCAAAACATATAATGTCAATTCCCTATTACTAGTTATCCATGAAACTTGCTAAAATAATGCATATTTTGCAAAATATTCATTGGATGGTTCCTTTGTTAATGACCAGTCATATTCAAAGGTATTTAAGGAAATTACAGAATGTACTTCTATATTTTTTAATCTATAGTTTTTGTTTTGCTTCTATGCAATTTTTCCTCTGCATGACGGAGAGCTGTCTTGTTGGCAATCATACCACGTCTTTTTATTTCATACTGAAAATACAAATTGAAAAATTTTGAATTTTAAAAACCATTTAAATACTGAAACGTCCATTCATGTTAAAAATAACTTTAAAAGTATATTACCAAATCGCCTTATTATTGAGAACATCATTTCCTGGACCTTTTATAAGTTTCCCCTTAATAACTTTGCCATAGCAAGCTGAAAGAACGTATGATATTGTAAAACACGAGATTATTTTGTAAAACAATAATTTTATATGGTGTGTTTATCTACAAATACTTGAAATGGATTGGTCCGTTAGCATTTTCTTCTATGGGTTACATTTTGATAAACCATGTCACCTAAAGTATTTTCTTAACCTCCATTGTGAGATATTCATTTGTATTACAGGTGCATGAATCAAGGGGTTCAAGCAAATAGAGATGGAAAAAGAAACACAAATACGTAACTGTTATTACTATTCTAATGAGTAATAAACAAACATTCCACAAACAATCATGAATGAGCATGACACATTATCGTCAGGGGAAACCATGACGTCGTACGAAAGAAAACTCTCAAGATGAAGATGATTCCGTTTTTGTACGCTTCAAATTTAGATAATATCCAATTAAAATAAAGTGTTTAAAGAAGGTGTTATTTCACTTAAGATTCTATAGCATTTATCGAACATCAATTGATTTCTTCCGAAAGTCAATATGGCGGCTAAGGCCTGAGTTACGAAATGTCAATTGTGCGTTTGATTGTAAACAGTTGCCAATGTACACAAATTGTTAATTAAAAAAAGCAATTGATTGGGTAAAGAATTTTAAGGATTACAAACATTTTTATAGAGATTATTGGTGTGTTAACTGGGTCATTGACTCACTAACTTAACATATAAGTCCTTCAGATTTTTATTCAATTTGTGAGTTGATATCGATAACATTGCCATCTTATATGTCGTATGGCACAGAAAAAGAAACAAACAAAAAGCATCCAGAGTTGAACAAGTTTGAAGTCATGTTATAATGAGTATACAAAATGGTCAGAGGGTTGAGATCTCAAAAAAACATGTTTAACCCCGTCGTATTGTTGCGCCTGTCCCAAGTCAGGAGCCTCTGGCCTTTGTTAGTCTTGTATGATTTTCAATTTTAGTTTCTTGTGTATATTTGGGAGTTTAGTATGACGTCCATTATCACTGAAATAGTATACATTTTTGTTTAGGGGCCAGCTGAAGCACGTCTCCGGATGCGGGAGTTTTTCGTTGCATTGAAGACCCATTGGTGGCCGTCGGCTGTAGTCTGCTCTTTGGTCGGGTTGTTGTCTCTTTGAAACGTTCCCCATTTTCATTCTCAATTTTATCAGCAATCGCTGAGACTTTCGAATGAACGTACATGTATATTCTCATATAAAAAGACTGGTAATACTTTCGTCTTCTTGCATATTTCGATATAATATAATACCTCGTTTGGTATGTGCAAATAATGTCCGATTTCATTTAATATTTTGAATAAAAACAGTAACAAAATAATCATGTCCATCACATTCGTTTGCCGTCTGTTTGCAGTCAGGAGCCTCTATATCAGTAGTTGTGTTGGTTGCTGGCCGTCATATTTCCAATTCCAAATTCTTTTTATTGGCTGCCGGTAACTTGTCGATGTAATAAAAGCAAACTTATTTTGTGTGTGTGTGTGTGTGTGTGTGTGTGTGTGTGTGTGTGTGTGTGTGTGTGTGTGTGTGTGTGTGTGTGTGTGTGTGTGTGTGTGTGTGTGTGTGTGTGTGTGTGTGTGTGTGTGTGTGTGTGTGTGTGTGTGTGTGTGTGTGTGTGTGTGTGTGTGCAAGGCTTTGCACGAGGTGGCTTTACTTACAAGAACTCGTTATTATCCACACACCGATGAAAGCTGTGAGATTATAAAATGGTTTCTTTTAACGCCAAATGCACGAGTTAAACTTATGGAGAAAGAATATTCGACAAAGCAGCCACCGTTATAAATTAATGATTTGCCAAGTGAACTTCAAAACATACATTTTTAACCGTCTTTCAGAAAGCACCTGAACACTTCTTTATTTAGACATCCTTTTTCATAGTTCTTAAAAAATGTTTACCTCATTGTAATTTTTTTTTCATTTTAAATAATTCTTTTTATATTTCTAACTATTTTTAACTGAAAAGCTTTAATGACTATTAATGTATCATGCCTTATTTAGATATTTTCTTTGTTATTGTTATAAGTAACTTATATGGTATAATCTTATATGAGAGATATTTCAAATGAGATTGTTATATATTTAGCCAATTCTTATTCATCTTTAGTGATTATTTGACAAATGTTAAATTTTTATCATTTGCTTTCATGTTTCATTATTGTATATACTTGTATCGGTGAATTGATATTATGTTGTAAAGCGCTGAGGATAATTTCTCATTTTATAAAGCGCTGTTAATAATACTGTATTATAATAATAATAGATATGTGTGATTCGTTTGTTGATTCGTTATAAATCATGCCAATGATTTGTCATTTGAATTGGTTTACATTTTGTCACGTAAGAGCTTTTTATGAAAAAAACGCACCGTTGAATATAAGTGCTTACATCCAGGTCATTCGACTCTAGTGGATAGTTATAACATTCAAACCAGATAACCTTATTTCTATAAAGGATTATTTATCTTATCGTCATCGACTGCTTACATGTACAATAAATAAGAAAATTGCGTCAAATCAATAGCCAATGATAGTTGACTAGTAAAGGAAACATATACATATTTATATAGTGTTGTATGCAACCATATGTTTCCAGTATGTACATGATGTATGTTGTTTATCACATTAATGTGCGGCTATTATTAGCAACAACCGGTGTAAGGAAATAACCCAATTTACCATATTCCTAACGAGTCCCGAAATAGGCGCTTGAAAGAACGGCTTTTTGTTACCTCAATCGGCTTCATAGCAAACGTTTTGATGACCTGACCATGTGGACCCTTTGAAAGGGTAGATGTAAACCCCTCTTTTCCTCGCCATGAGTTTAAGGTAAGAGTTGTGCTTAACATTGAAGGGGGGAATATTGATTTGTTCACTGCATTACACGATTACACATTAACGACCATTGTATTTTAATGGACTTTAAAAAACTCTAAGTGATGAATATACTGTTTTATTCTTTTATTCCCGTTCTCAAGGTGTAATTTACATTTAAAATGTCAATCTTGGGAAGGGGTTTCAAGAAATATGGTAACTTCCGGTTTATCTCGCATTCGGAACTTCTCGGGTTTTATGTATTCATTTGGAAGAAAGCGCCCATGTATTTTTTATTTACAATCCAAAAACGATTTACTATGCTTCATTTTCCCAATTATTGATCACTGTGTTATATTTTTACATAAGAATAAAATTATTTATCAATAATTGACTTATCCACAAGATAATCTTGTCTGATTTTAATTTATGTTATACTTAAAATTACAATCTTGACTTGAAATTGAACTTAAAATTAAAAATATCTCAGACTATACTATCAAGTCTTTGCTTATAAGTAATGTCATGATATTGATAAGCCGTTACTACTTAATTTTCCTGAGGCTGAACAGGGGGATGCAGAAATATTTTAAAAGGGGGCGGGGTACAGTCAAATTTTTTTCGGTTGTGCTGAAAATCAGCACAAAAATTGCAAAATACATGTACATATTTGACGTTTTTTTTCTTCTTCATGATGATTTAGCTATTTTATTTTATCATTATTTATGTTCAGACGTGCAATAGCTTTGCCGCGTGCATTGTGATTTGGTGATTTCATTTTCTGTTCAATGCCAATGGGTTTGTATCAGTATAAAGGAAATTTTATTTTTTCAGGCCAAGATCTTTTGAACTGTGGAACGTTTTGCTATTTACAAATTTCACTTTCGATTGATCTGTTGAACTGTTCAATGAACATGTAAAATGTACATTATTAGGGACTATGTAATTTTTTTTTCCAGTGAAGATCCGATTGTATTAAGCTCCTCAAGTGATTGTTACAGTGACACATCTACTTCATCAGCCCCAACAATTGACCCTGTGGTTATTAATAAATTGAAGAAGCTGAAAGATGAAGGTACAAACTACAAATACTGAAATAGAGGAAATCAGATTTCAGAAATACATGTAATATAACTAATTGCAATGGACTAGGGTAGGCAGAAAAAAATAGGGTAGGGTAGGTAGGGTAACATGAATCAAGGCTTTAAGTTATATTATTTTGATCATTTGGTTTGGATTATTCTTTTTTATGGCCCCGCAACAAAGTTGTCGGGGCCATATAGTTTTACCCTTGTCCGTCATTCCGTCATTCCGCAACAAACCATTATACGGACTTTTTTTCTAAACGCCTTCAGATATTGGGCTGATTTTTGGTATGTGAGTTAACCATGATGAGTTACAGATCAAGTGTAAGTTTCGTTCCGCTCCGCTAATTTTTGCCGAAATTACGGGCTTTGGACTTTGATAAATTGTTGAAAATCACAGTTATACGGACTTTTTTTCTAAACGCCTTTAGATATTGGGCTGATTTTTGGTATGTAAGTTAACCATGATGAGTTACAGATCAAGTTTAGGTTTAGTTCCGCTCCGCTGATTTTTGCCAAAATTAAGGGTTTAAGACTTTGAAAATTGTTGAAAATCACAATTATACGGACTTTTTTTTCTATACGCCTTCAGATTTTGCGCTGATTTTTTATATGTGAGACTTCCATGATGAGTTACAGATCAAGTTTATGTTTTGTTCCGCTATGCTGATTTTCATGTCATTTCAATACATCTTGTTAGATCTGCAGTACATCCACTTCCTGTTTGCTGATAGTTTGAAATTTAATTACTCATTGATCAAGGAAATTTTTCATCAAACTAGTATTGGTCTTGAGAGCTTGATACTATCCATGCATGTTTGTGTCCACATGTGTTGTTGAAATTGCAGATTTTTCAACTTTTTGAGACGGGGCCATTCGTGTCGTTCCGACACATCTAGTTTTATTGTGCTTCTTATCAAAATCTTGCGAACAAATGTGCAATAGATTAGGGAGCTACCATTTGATATTTATGGGGGGCTAGGATGAAATTTGAAAAAAATAGGCAGGACAGGAGTTTTGAGTAAAAAAAAAGTCAGGATGACAATTTAGGTAAAAAGTCAGGATAAACTAAAAAAAAGCAGGACCAATTAGAGTGAAAAATAAAAGGCAGGACAGAGATTACAACTTAAAAAAATGCAGGACAAAATTTTTCATCCTAGCCCCCATAAAAATCAAATGGTAGCTCCCTTATGCAAGGCTAGAAAATTAAACTTTTTTTTTATTCATTGAAAGGATATGGGGGAAATGCTACAAATACAAAAATAATCAAGCATTGAAACAGTAAATGTCCTTTTGATTTCACATGATCTGATCTGACTTTGAAATGAAATCTTTTTTCATTATGTTCCTTATGAAAGCCTTGCCTGTGTTTTTCAATAAGATTTCTCCTATGCATTTTTTGTAGTTTCTGAGTAATAAGGGGTCAAAGGGGCAAAAAAAAAGATCAATTAGTAGTAGTGTCTCATTATTTAAAATAGTTTATATATATTTCAGTTGACCGTTTAAAGGCGGAAGAAAGTGATACTGATAGTGACGTTACCCTATATTTTGGGGATGAAGATAACTTCAAAGGCCCACCTAGTAGAAAACGTAAATCCAGTGATTATACATGTACGCATGTTCAACAAGGAACGCAAACCAAGGTATGTTTTAAATCTGATGTTCTCTTTATCAAATAAATAAATCATTGTTAGCTCACTTGGCCTTGAAGTCATAAAACTTTCGAGTCAGTATTTTGTACTCATACTCCAAAATCAACCAATCAAAATGTTGGATTTCATGTTTCGAGCATGATTTTTGTGCTCCAAGAACTGAGCAAAGTTTTATGACTTCAACCCCCGGACCGCAGGTTCTTATGACCAATTTTCATCTCTTTGCTTCATCAACATGTGGAGCTCTATATATTTATTTATCCTGCAATTGGGTGTCTTACTATACAGAAACAGCCCTAAAGATATCGCTTTAAAGCTCGGCCCACTGCCGGACTACGTTTGTGTTTTGCTGTTGACAAGTGTTGAATCTGCGCGACATCAGAATATGTATTGCAGTCGCATCCCAATGACGTATTGTTCGACATTATTCGAACTAACCATTACTTTTATACGTTCTGTTTGTTTTCAAACATTTCTTTAGAGCAATAAGTATTAAACCAATTTTCTGATAACAGACAAACATGAACAGCAGTATTTTCTATGACGACAATCATCAATTTTAAAACTTGAATGTGTACATGTGTAACAAAATCAACCATGTCAATTTCACCATGCATGTTAAGTGAAGGTCAAGTTCAGTTAAAAATTCTAAAGCGTAGTATGTTTACCTCCAGATATATTCATTTTAGATTTCCACACTCCAGTCCCTGAGAAGACAAAACAAACAGATCCTGGCGTTAAAGGTAAAAAATAGGTACCTCACAATACGTAACAATAAACTAAAATATAAAATAGCTGAAAAAGTGTCTGCACTAAAAAAAAATGGACCAATTTGAAGAGGATCTTCATCATTTTCATCAATAATTATAACCATGGATGAAATTACAGAAGAGGTGAATTTGCCGCCTGTTCCGTCAGAATTAAAAACGAATTTGTTTACAAGGCTTTTAATATTTTAAAAAAGAAAAATAGTTCACCAATAGATAAACTAAGTAATTACTTGAGCAGATCATCAGGAACACTCTTTGAAAATGTAGCTTTACCAGCTTTAAATACCAAATTATATCGTTTAATAACTGATGTCAAACGTAAAGGAGGAAAGGGGAGGAAGGTGCTTTTAGAAAAACCTTTTGTTATACCTTTATTACCTGATTTTGCAGATAATATAAAATCAAAAGTAGAAAAAAACTTAATCTGTGATTTGTCTCTTGAACTAAATGAAGCTAATGATGACAGGGTAAAAAAAACCTTTAATATTGATAAATTAAGGAAGGAAAAAAAGGCTTTACAGAGAAAGGTTAGATTGGAAAAGGCAAAGACAAAAAAACAAAAGATAAGTGCCAAAATCATCAAGCATCAAACCTTTTCTAATAAAAGACATCTTAGTATCAGGAATTTTGATATGAAACGTCAAATTGAAAGAATGGAAAGGAACTTAAAGAGAAAGAAAATGTGATTCAATTTATGAATAATGAACAGAAAATTAAGGATACAGATTTTTCAAAGTCAATGCATGTCGCAAAAGAAAAATTAGAAAAATTAGAAGAATCAGTTAACACATTAAAAGCAAAAACAAAGATCTGGAGGAGGAGAATGATTATGTCAGAAATTTGATACAGGACAATAACTTGTTAGAACTATATATGAAACTTCAAATCAGTTTACTGCTGACACTATAGAGTGTGTGATGAACCTTCAAAATAATAACATTTCTGCGTCAAAATAGGGAAGTCATAAGAACAGTGTGTTCTTTATGTAAAAGACAATCAAATAGGGTACCCTCAGCCACCACTGTGAACAGAATCAGTGATATGAAACTATCTATAGCTACAAAACAGGTAGAAGACCTGTCAAAGAAAAGTAATTTAACACTTTATTCTGATGAAACATCAAAGTTCGGAAAATCATTTGAAGTTTTTGCTGTAACGGATGAGGACAAGAACAGTTATTTGTTAGGTTTACGAGAAATGAATTGCAAAAGCTCCGAAACTGTATTAGAAACTTTTAAAGATATATTGCAGGATTTTAATGATTTATGTGATGGTAATGATGTTGGTTTCAAGGTACTTACTGCTATTAAGAATACCATGTCAGACCGGGCTAGTACTGAAAAAAAGTTTCAAAATTTACTCGAGAATTATCGAACAACCATATTGACAAAAATTATTGATGGTTGGCCAATGTTAACAGAAGAAGAAAGGGCTGCTTCATCTCGAATGAATAATTTCTTTTGCTCTTTGCATCTTTTAGTAAATTTTGCAACCGTTTGTGGAGAGGGTCTTAAAAAATTTGAATCGTTAAATTTAAAAGATCACCCTATCCAAACTGATGATGAAAGTGAAACTGAAAGTGGTACTGAAAGTGGTACAATTCGACTTCTTCGAACTTCGGCGAAGTCGTTCAGTAGAGGTGTGGATGAGAAAATGGGGTGTATAAACAGTTTAATACATACTTACTAATGAAAAAAGAAGATCATGTCAAATTTATTCGCTTCACACATAACAGATTTAATGTGTTCTTTTTACTTGGACATGTCACTTACTTCCACAGGGAAAATATTAAACACTTCCTTCATTCTTTTCAAGGATGTACAAATAGACTCCTTAGTTCAGTTTATCAAGACATTTGTAATCCACTCCTCGTTGCTGGGAGTCGGGCTTTGGGAATAATTTCCAAGATTATAACAGGCCCTTTATGGCGAAATATTGAATGCAAAACCCATATTTTGGACATAAATGATACGTTGACAGCATTGCGTTC
Source organism: Mytilus coruscus (assembly GCA_017311375.1). NCBI lineage: Eukaryota > Metazoa > Mollusca > Bivalvia > Mytilida > Mytilidae > Mytilus > Mytilus coruscus. The sequence continues at coordinate 47,202,484 of CM029598.1, forward strand.
ATTTTTAGCAGAAGCAAAGGACGATTGTTCAGAGGTTGTAACTGGAAAACATCTCCCATTTCCAGAAGAAAGCTGTAAAATTGAAAATGACATTGTAATGGCAGAACTTTTTAAACCAGATGAAACAGATGTTATGACAATACAGGTACTACAGGCTTTGTTCTCATGCATGTTAAATCTACTGGACAGACAAGCAGCAGATCATTTACCAGGTGGAAAATATTTCTCAAAGCCAACAGATATATCTGCAGAAAGTAAAAGTGTTTTAAAACACAATAAATTACCCGAATTTTTTTTTGGTCAGTTGGATTTTTTGTTGAGGTACAGGCCGAATGCTTCTCTTTTATGTAACGAAGCTTATTTACTTTATTCACATAACAAGACAGATGAATGGCTTCAAAGTCTAGATGATGTTACGAGGATTCAGCTAATAAATGATAGTAGAAAGGAAGGTAAAAACATACGTCTTAAGTTCAAAGAGAGATTAAAGACAATTGAAGAAAAAAGAGTGGAGACATTGAAACTTAAGGAAAAGGAAATCTCTGAAAAAAAGAAACGTGTTCTAAAGAAGAAGGAAACTTTCACCAATGATATACTCTTTTTTGGGCTATGGCAGAGTAGGGAAGATATTAAATTAAAACTTGAGGAAATACCCAGTAATGCTGAAAAGAAGAAAGCACTAAAATCACAGCTTAATTTTAGGAAAAATGTGTTGCTACAAAAATCTGACAAATCCTATTTTTTATTTTCAAGTAAGAAAATACAAAAAACAATACCCGAATTAACAGAACAACTTTGCAAACTTGTTGATGAGTCGAAGTCAGTTGCAACAGTAGAAAGTAGTAGTTCCTCGCAAGTTTCACTTCTTGTCGGAAAAACAATAAGGCACAAATTTACAGAAGGAACATTTATTGGTAACGTTATTTCTGTGGTACCTGGCTTTGTAAAATGGTACAATGTCACGTATGATGGTGACCCAGCAGTCTATGTGTATCAACTACAAGAGGACTATGCTGATGGAAATATTGAGATAGTTGTCCGATGGTATACAGCGCATGCTGTTGCAGTTGTTACTTTTCAGTTCAATTGAAAGTACACATATTCTGTTGTTATTTCACACTGCATTAGGCACAAACTATTTAATTTTCTAGGTAAAAAAATCAAATAGTCTAGGCCTTATTTTTAGTGCTGTTTTAGAAATATATTGTCAAAACATTTGGCCTTATCAGATGTGGCTTGTACCACAGATGCATATATGCTAGCCTAAATTTTAATGTAGTAAATTATTTTTAAAAGGACAGTTTTTCCAGAATAGCACTTTTTATTAAGAGATCACCACAGGTTAGAAATAATTTATGAAAGACAACTCTTGTAAAAGAGAGGTACTCAAACTTTCGAAAATAGTGAATGGATTCATAACAGTTATCTGTCTGTGAAGATCTCTAAATTTCTTTGTTGAAATTTAAATTTATTCTGATAAGGTGGTACCTTACACTTAAAAAATATATCTCTGATGAAAACTCATATTTTTATTAACTGTTGCATTGAATATATTAATTGTATCTTTTATTTTCTGTTCGATTGAATATATCAATAGTACTTTTTATTAAATATGCACACAAACCATGCAAACAGCAAAAGAACAAAATATATAATGCACTTAAGAGAGTAATTTTTCTTTATTGTACGATACCACCTTAGTTGTTAAGTTAATACTTGAATTGATATTGAGCAAGTCAGTTTAACTCAAGTTTGCAAACAATATTTTGCCAAGTCATTTGTTTCATGTACAATAAAAAAACAAGAAGACTCAGTTGCCATAACATTTTTACTAGAATGAAAGATTTGTAAGCAATTTTATAGATGAATTTTAAAGGTCAATTTCTATTTGTTTTATATATTGGTAAATTATTATAGTTAATATTTGTATTTAAAGAGAGTATTATGTACAATAATTTGTGCTGGTAGTTATATGATGATGATGCAAATCTAGACAATTCAATATTATTGAGTCTTGTTTTTCATATCTTTTATTTTCTAAATTATGCATTCTGAAACTTTAATAGTGATTATATTGTATTTTAGATATATAGCTAAAAGACAGAGTGGAAGTAGGAGTGGGCAGGGATACCTATTGCTTTATATCTGACCTAGGTATGATTACATGAAATGACATTTCATTGTTATTCTGTTGTTTTCTAAGATACAAATGTATGTAGTTGCTTTTTAAACCTTGATCTATCAAAGAGAAATTAAAACCACCACAAATTGATTATCTCCCTTTTATTTGCATATTTGTTAATGATTGATATATTTTTTTCAGGGTGAATGTTGATATATTCTGCTGAAAGAAGTTACTGAATACCAATTTCATGAAAAAGGTAACTAAAAATCTAAATTTCATCAGTTTTTTGCATTAAAAAAAAATCTTGAAAAAGGGGGTCCATTTTACTCAAAATAACTTGTCAGCTATGGTATTGTTAAAATTTATGGATTTAAACTCCATTTTGTTTTCATAAATTTAAGGTTGCACATCTATCTTTTCTTTAGATTTTTACAGCTTGAATTTGCTTCTCTTTAGAAACTACACTGAGCCTCTTGTTTTTAACGATATAGATTATTTCCTTTGATAATTTTATTAAATTTTGAAAAAATTGAATATCTGTTTATATTTTAGGTAATAAAGTGTACCAATGCAGATTTGATCTACAGACAGATGTTGTGAATGAGTTAAATTGCCAAATTCCGCTACAAGAACTTAAATACAAGAGAGGAACCGCTTTTATGAGATTTTGAATTAAATTGACATTCAACCAATGTTTTACGACATTTCAAATGACTGCCATTTTGCCATTTTTCAAGATAATTGAAAATTCAAAGTGTTATGTGTTTCATATACCAAACTCTATCTGATTAGATGTGTCATTCACCTGAATTTTATTATTTAAAAGATAAGTGGTTGTTGCTACTATTATGAGAGGGTCTAATCTTATTATAACCAACATACAGTTTAATAAATATGTTGTTTTACCGTTATGGCGGAATTCATTTTACATTGTATATGTCTTCGATTTATGACTCCGAATATCATTCTGATATAAATCAACTTTCTCTTACAAAAGAGCTCATATGATTTAAAAATCGGTATACTGTTGATTCATTTATTTTGGTCGGAACCAAATTTCGTGGATTGCGGAAAACTCTCCTTCTCGTGTAAATGTGATTTTGTGGTTCTGTCAAAGTCTGCACACAATCTGAAAATTTGTAATTCTTTAAATATCTAAATTCGTCGTTCACCTGTTTTACCGAAAACCACGAAAATTGGTGTTCATCGAAAAACAATGAATCGAAAATATATAGATTCATGGATTTAAATCAATTGATGACATAAAAACATCTAGGTTAAAGTGGTCTTTCAAATAAAATGTTGGGTAACTAGCAATGGTAACATGTTACGTTGAAAGAGATAGGCGAAATATACTCATGAGTCAAATTTTACAATGTAGTCAAATCAATAATAAATAGTGAAACACATTTCAAGACACATAATATTCTCCCTAAAAAGAAACATAACTTGTGAAAAAATACATTTGAGGTCAAATGTTCAACACCATTGTCGATACAGAAATAACTGATAAATAAGCATCACATCACTAATGCTACTCTGAAATTTAGCACAATAGTTGATCAGACTATCAAGTTACACCTAATGTCAAATTTAACCACATTTTACTCTACATCATTTAGATGACGTCACTAGTCACTATAAAGTCAATATCTGTTATATGCATCATAAGCCGATGTTCTTCTTCAAATCATGACACAAATATTCTTTGAGTTCAAATCTATTACGTTATGGTTGGCTAGGACGTCAACAGCAGCACGAGCTGTGTGCGATTGAGCGTTGTCGCGCTGAAAAAAAAAACGTCCCTATAGAGGTTTATTGCGGGCAGCATATGTGGTCATCTCTACATTGAGCGGCGTAAAGGTTGCCGGGGATTTCCATTCTCACACTCAGCCTGCTAAAATTGTCGACTTCAAAGACCCCAAGCTGTTTTCGCAGAGACGGTTTCTCTGTCTGTGCCGGTATTCTACGTAGACCTCGGACAATTGATACTATCCCGGTCAGATTTCGTCAGGTGTAGTACCCAGATGAAGTGAGCATATAACTTACTTTAAATAAATCTAACTTAAAACAGCAGTAGATGTTTTTTTTTCTAGATTTAGATATTTCAATTTCTAAAGGGAAACTCTAAAATATTGAAGATACCAATATTTTCTACAAAAGAAAAGATTTCTCATTCCCTGTTGTTAATTTTCCTTTTTTATACGGGAATGTTCCTTTGGCCCCATCATACGGTGTTTATATATCCCATCCCGTGTATGTTGTGATGTCATAGATTTTAACGAACGTATTTCGTTACCATAAATTACTTAAAACTTTTTCTAAATGCTTTCATAGATACAAAGATTTGATTAGTAGAGTTTATCATCAATAAAATAAAACATAAATCAATTTGTATTCATTTTGAATGTTTTTTGGGATGGAAATATACACATCCACGTTTATTTTCTATTTAGAAATTGCTTTATCTATATATAGCATTATACATATGTCTACTAAGGTTAAATCCTAACTATCCTTTTTCCTGTCGATAATTTTATTTTGGAATTGCACAAGTCATGTCTTCTCTTACTGTCCATGGCGTTAAAACACTTAATCCCTGGGATGCGTTTTGATTGATTTTAGTCTCTGATGCATGATTTTTTTTAATATTAATTGTTTTTGGCTTCTAACTAGCTTTCAGTAACTGCGGGAACTCTCAAGTCGTACGTTATGTTATTTTAACGTTTTGACACAATTTGTTATATATTTTTGTTATTAAATGTTTGCCTTTTTTGTGTTATATCTCGTCTCACTATTTCTATATGTACCACCTTTGATAAGTGTTTACCATTACGATTTTCACTTCTGGTCTTGTACTATGAACACCAACATTATTTCTTTAAAAAATATTTCCGTACTCCTAACAACAAAATTGATTTATTTATAGTTACCTGCGTACGATTTTTAGTTTTGTCACAGGTTATAGTCATAGATCAAATTTATTTGTTCAGTGTATGTTTACTTGTTTTGTTAATATTTCTTTTTGATCGAGTCAAGCCATTTCAATTGATATTTTATAGTGTGACTTTCTATGTTGAAATGTTATACTCCTGTTTCCTGTAGAGAACTTATTTCAAACGGGATAGAACATCCTCCTTTTTACGGATATGTTGATTACCGTGCCATGAAATTTAGAAACGATCCTGGTAAACTTATTGATCCTTTAAATAAACTTATTCTAAAAGGTTACCAATTCAACACTGTAATTAGATCTTTGAATATTGTGTTTATTGGTATTAATATAATTGATTTTGTTATCAGTAAATTGAAAGCAAACTAAATATTATTGTTATATACATTTGTACATATGCACATTCATGGATCTACAATCTGTCGATACCTGTATCTTGGAATTGCACAAGGTCATGTTTTTCTCTGACTGTTTATGACGTCTTTACACTAAATTCATTGGATGTTGGATGAGTACTGATTGATAATTTAGTCTTAGATGCATGATTTTTCTTATTAGTTGTCAGTGGCTTTGAACTAGCTGTCAGTAACTGCGAGTATTCTCAGATCTTTAATTATTGTCTCTTTGTTTTCGGGATGTACAAGTACCCGGCCATGTCCACTCTGTGTTTTTGTTAGATGTATTTCTATTTGTATCCATCTGATGAGTTAAGCCTGTTTCAACTGATATTTATAGTTCATTCTTATGTTGTACTGTTACACCACTGTCCCAGGTTAGGGGAGGGTTGGAATCCCGCTAACATGTTTAACCCCGCCATATTCTGTATGTATGTGCCTGTCCCAAGTCAGAAGCCTGTAATTCAGTGTTTGTCGTTTGTTGCTGTGTTACATATTTGTTTTTCGTTCATTTTTTGTACATAAATTAGGCCGTTAGTTTTCTCGTTTGAATTTTTTAACATTTATTATTTCGGGGCCTTTTATAGCTGACTATGCGGAATAAGCTTTGCTCATATGTTTTTTTTATAACTCACAACTTTTGATTTTATGAAAGTGTTCTTTGGTTAGTGTACATGTTGTATGGCAAAGACATTTTAGATGGAGGGACAGAGTTAATACTGTTGGACTTTTGAATTTGGCGGCTCCTAATAAACTGTATTCTTCGTAATAGTCACTTACAAAATAAATCTGACTACCTCAAATCTAAACAAAAGAACAGTGGTCTAGGTCCTTGCCTCTTGAACCATATGTAACATATCCATAAATATCAACAAATTTTACCAAGGTAAACCTAAGGCATGAAAGTTATTGCCAGGAAGCAAGTTTCATAGCGAACAAATTAATTTTATAAATCATTACCTTGTCTTTTGACATTTTGAACTAAAAACCAATAAATCCGGATTAACCTTGTAACCATATATAAAGTATATATAAACATCACCAAATTACACCAAGACAAAGTAAGTTATTATCCAGAATATTTTTTTTTTCAGTGGAAGATCTATTTTTAGACATTGTGATTTCATCATTGACATGAGGAACTCAAAATCCATCTGTATGTCCTTGTCACTTTAACTTATTGTCTAGAGCAAGACAAATAATTGATGGACTGTCACGGACGGAAGGCTGAATATTTTAGTCTCCAATTATAACTGCTATATGCATATATGTTTATAGCAATCACTAAATTGAAACTTGATCATCCTGAAACCAAAAGCGTTGTATTTATGTTACTATTTAACTAAAATACAGGCATTCCATCTCTCAAGTTTCAATTCAATCATTGCAAAGTTACCTTATGACCGATTAGAAATGTAGGGATTCTTCCAGCTAACAACAGTTGTAACACGTATGGACAAAGACCAGCGTGGACAGCATTCAGCATTCTGAGAGTATTGCATGGTAAGACAAAGTCATCTTCCGAATGAAAACTCATTGTTCCAAAACAAAATTCAAACTGTTTTACACTGTTCATGGTTAGGGCCCATTATAGTTTGCTGTTCGGTGTAAGCCAAGGCTCCGTATTGAAGGCTATTTTGTAACCTATAATTGCTTACTTTAAATACATTGTGTCTTGGATTGAGAGTTGTCTCATTGGCACTTATCCAACATCTTCTTATTTATATTGATACCTGATCTGTAACTTGTCATAGTAAATCTAATCCAATTATATGAATTAAAAAAAAAACATATCCTAAATGAGTACTGTTCTTTACCATATCGTTCCATCAAATTCATGACGATTAACTTTAAACTTATGTGGTGTCGAATTTAATCGTTCTTCATCACTACTTTGTTGAAACAGTGTTTGTGTAAGGACCACACCCGTATTCCACATAGTGCGACCATACACGAGCGTAACGTTTAAGATGATATATGTAAACTCAATACAACATCAGAGAGATGGGAAGTTCACAATTGGAAAGTCGAAATAATCACGTTTACGATTTATTATTGATAAGGTAACGTGTAATTGATAAAGACTGTTTCTAAGTTCTTCTTGTTTTCCCATAACAATTTATGATTTGCAAATAAGCAATAAGGCTGAACAGTCAATTAAAAAAAAAAAAAAAAAAATGGCCACCTTTGACCTTTCAATAAAATCCATATTACGAATATTGTCTGACACGCAAACATGAATATATATATTATTTTCCAATGATATATGATTGAGCCGTGAGTTAGGTGGATGTCTTGAAATTAAAATTTTATGGTTTATATCACGTCACGTATTATCTTCCAAACTACCTTTAGTAATTACGTTGTACCAAAAGGTATTCTAGTATAAATGCTGTTACCGACAATTACATGAAGATCCTGTATAGAGAGAATAAAATGATGTGAACAACATTCATGGTATTCTATTAAATCTATCAGGTCTGTGATAAAACATCGAATCCAAAAAAAATGTGTAAATGATCGAACAAAATCCGTATTTAGAGACAAAGAAATTGTGAAATGTCTATCATCTCTTAACGATAAATATGTTGTTGTTCCTGTGGACAAAGCTTCAAATAATATTGTTTTTGTATGGTAATCGTACTACTACGAGTGTCTTGTAAAAGAATTAGGAATAGATGAGCATTCAGGTAATCCAATAAACAAAAACATTTGAATTAACAAGTCTGAGATTTAACGAATCATAAGTCCGTTATTGCTTGAATGCAAACTACATTGAACAGCAAATCTGAAGACTTACCTTGTTTGTATTGGATACCTAAGCTTCACAAAATCGGTACAAACAACGGTACATTGCTGACTCATATGCATGTTCTACGAAGGATTTATTCATTATATTGACAAAAATTATGTCCGCACTGAAAGATGGTCATCAGAAATACTGTGAAACAGTTTACTCGCTTAGTGGTATTAAACATATATTGTTTCTACAATTATCTAAAGAACTTCTCGATCATTTTAGATATCGATCTTTCTCTGAAATTAATGTTATTAATGCTTTATACCACTATTCCCCATGTCAAATTGAAAAAATCGTCTTAAAGAAATAATACTTTTCTATATAAACACGGTAGCATACGCTATACATTTGTGGTTTTGGGATACCACACGGCATACTTTGTTAATAGTGAACAAAAAGGTAAAACATGCTACACCGAGGTACAAGTGATCAGTATGACTAAGTTTCTTATTTACAACATATTTGTTGAATTTAGAGGTAGCCTCTTTAAACAAATTGTCGGCACTCCTATGCAAACAAACTGTGCGCCACTCCTTGTCGACCTCTTCTTATTTTCATATGAGTTGGAGTTCCTTGACACTTGTCAAAAACAAAGAAGATTAAAGAAGACAGATCATGTAATTTCACTTTTACTTTTTACTTTTTGGGTTTCATGAGCATGATTAATATATCCTCCAGAAATAGAGATTAAAGAAACAACAGAAACAACTTCCTGTGCCTCATTTTTAGATTCATACCTCGAATTGTACAAAGCGGTCATCTCATTACCAGAATTTATTACAAACGAGACGATTCTTATTTAGGAATTATAAATTTCCCATACCTTAGCAGCAATATACCAACTTCAACCTCATACTTGGATATACATTTCCCAAGTCATTCGTTATTCAAAAGCTTGGAGCTGCTACGTAGACTTTATAAAACGTCACCCGTGTCTGCACAGAAAGTTGATGAACCAGGGTTAATTCAAAGAACGTCCCTTTACTAAAAAGTTCATCGAAAGATACCAAGACCTTGTTAATACATAGTGCATATCAAATTCACAAATAAAACCTGATGGTCTTGAAGTAAATATTCTAGGTACTAACGTTGCTTGTCATATTGATTACGTGTTATAGTGTTCTTTTTATTTCTCGTTGTTTATCTCTAACCTTTATTGTTTAGTTCATTTTAAGTGATATCCTTTTTGCGTGTCTCGGCATATATACACCCCGCCATTGTTATTGTGCTATGGTAATTTTTTGTATTCTTGTCTTTCATTTTTGCTGATGTGCGTTGTCTATTGTGTGCCATTTAGATTTTCTTTGTAGACACAGCTTTTTGTTTTGTTCGTGATTAAGATTATAACACAATATTGACTGTTGTACTCGAGTTTTTGACATTTTTACCTATCATGTCTGTTTGTTTTGCTCACACATTGTTGTCAATATAATAGAATTTTATGCGACTATCACAAGTGAGAGGTTTACACTACCAGGAATTTACACAGCGTTTACATGTACTTTAAATGCCACTACATATACAGTACCGATAAAAAATGAAATCATTCAGTACATTTCTTACCCGTATCTTTTCAGTACATTTAATTAAATGCATGTTTCAGTAATGTTGCGAAAAAGTTGTTTTCAGTACCGAAAATTTTCAGTCATTTTTCAGTACAGAAAATTTTGAGTCATTTTTCAGTACTGCAAATTTCAGTCATTTTTCGGTACTGTAAATTTCAGTCATTTTTCGGTACTGTAAATTTCAGTCATTTTACGGTACTGAAAATTTCAGTCATTTTTCAGTACTGTAAATTTCAGTCATTTTTAGTATTGAAAATTTCAGTCATTTTACTGGACTGTAAATTTCAGTCATTTTTAAGTACTGAAAATTGTTTTGTTGACGTCTAACGTTACACATTAAGGTTATACCTAGTATCCTTGTTCTGTTGTTGATAGTTGGCAATCATACCACATCTCCTTAAAACTATATATTATGTATGCAGTCGTCCATATTAAAATTGTTGCTGTATAAGCAACAATGCGGTGCGCTGTCGTAGCTATATTTGACTATGTATTTTTTAGGACCACTTAAATTGTAATGAAGTCTGTAATATAGTTCACATGTTTTTCCTATGGATAGAAAGCTTTCTTTTGATACCATAACAATTTGTTATCGGTAATAAATGTAAAGAAAGTGCACACATTTCAAGATCTTTTTTTAACATAAATTTTGGCTTAGTTTAATCAATTTTAGTATATTACCCTTTATCTAATTAAACATTAGTCTTAAATATATTTTATTGTTCTAAAGGACAAATGGATCAGACCCTAGTTTTTATTTCCAACTTGGCTTTTTTAGGGTCCTTTTTGGTCATATAGCTCTTCAACTGCTTCAATTCTTATATATCCTTGGCTTTCAAATATTTGACTGACCATTCCTGAAGAAGGTAAATCTAGAAAAGCGCTTTTAGCACATGAAATTTATAACATATTGTTTTCATTTTTTAGTAATAGATAACCCTTGCAGGGAAATTCCATAAAGTAAATTTCTGCAGACGATACCCAAGTTGACACAAAAACCATACAGATGTAGTTATTGTTATTAGCTAAAGGGATGTATGAAAACCCTGCCACGTCTGGTCTGTGTTTTTGTTAAGATGTTTTTCTGCTTTGTATCGATCTGATGAGTTAAAAACCTTTTCAACTAAATTGTATAGTTTGTTCTTATGTTGTGCTGTAACACCACTGTCCCAGTTTAGGGGAGGGTTGAGCACTCACAAACATGTTTATACCCGCTACATTTTGTATTTGCCTGTTCTAAGTCAGGAGCCTATAGTTCAGTGGTTGTCGTTGGTTCAAGTCGTCATATTAATTTTTCGTTAATTGTTTTGCTATAAATTAGGCCGATAGTTTTCTCATATTTTTCATGTCAGGCCTTTTATAGCCGACTTTACAGTATGGGGTTTTCTCATTGTTGAAGGCCGTATGATTGCCTATAATTGCTTAGATCCATTTATTTGAAATTTGGTGTATAGTTGTCTCATTGGCAATTATAACCACATCTCCTTATTTTTAAATTCTTATACACCAATTTGGGAGTTTCAACTTCTTTGAAAAAGGCAAATATAATGTTTTAGATTACTTTGCATTACAGATAGCTGGCTTTCGGGTTTAACAAGAAACCAGCAATACCAACATTGGTATTTCTTATTCAACGGCAGGAAATCAGAACCTGAATTTTGGCGTGTTTCTTTTTGATCTTTGTGTGCTTTTAATATTGCATGACAATTTTGACAGCAGTAGATTTTGAATGAAAGCTGAACTAATTTTTAGGGTAGTAAGGCAGAATCCAGTTAAAGCACATAATTTGAATAAAAGGAAATATTAGTTAAATGCGCATGAAACAGTTATCCTTCTACCCAGGATATTTAAGTCTATTACTAATTCGTTTTTCTTCCATCTTTAACGTCACTACTAATAATGTGTTAGATTACAAAAACATCAAAGGACGATGTATGATAAGGGTCATTTATGGCCCCCTCTCAGAACCAGTTCATATTCATACCATCAATAGCCCTTGGGCAGGTACTACAAAAAATAACAACTTTTATTTGTTCCCGTGATTTATTGGTTGTCTAGCAACCGATTTCTAAAATCAAACTTGCAGTGCCTGTTTTTTGTCAAAAAATCTCTTTTTTAATGATTTTTGATGGTTCATTATGTTAAATTATATTATATTGATAATCTGTATAAGGTTTTCTGTTTCCTTCAACAAAGAAAATAAATATATTATGCATAGCAACTACATAACACAGAATATTTTGCTTAGCAACCATACTATTGCAGGCATGTAATGTATGTATTTGTACAAACAAGTTACATTAAGTGTATGACAACAACATAGTATTTATACAAACAAGCTAGTTTGTTCCATGCATCAGTTTAAGACTTGAATTTTGCTTAGAAACTACCTAGCAACGTTGATTTTGCATAGCAACCATACTATTTTAGCCATTTAAAGTATGTATTTGCACATACCACCAAAATCACAAACCACAAATAAATAATTCATATCTACTGGCTAGATTTTCTAATGCATCAGTTTCAGATTGGTATTTTCCATAAAATCTACCTAGCAACGTGTATTTTCCATAGCAACCGTACTATTTTAGGCATTTAATGTATGTGATTGCATATATAACTTACATATGGTGTTTGACAACATTTTATTAATACGAACAAGCTAGTTTGTTCCTTTCATCAGTTTCAGACTGGTATTGTGCTCAGAAACTACCTAGCAACATGTATTTTACATAGCAACCATACTATTTCAAGCAATTAAATATGTATTTGCACATAGAATTTTCATGGCATGACAACAACAAACTATTTCTTCATGCTAGCTATATTTGCCTATGCATCTGTTTGAGATTAGTGCTGTCACCTAAAACTACCTAGCAACGTCAATTTTGCATAGCAACCATTTTTTGCATTGTTACATTTGTATAGAAAATGTATGATTGATTTCGACATATCAATGATTTTTATATATATATAAGCTGCAGTAACTTTCTAGATGTAGCTGCATAACAATGTGTGTATCTTAGGATTTCTTCAGCATACTAGTATTATATTTTTTTAACAGTCACTAAAGGTTTTACATTAAGTGCATGGTTGCAAAGGAAGATGTATTGTATGCATAGTTTCAGCATTGCCTTTCTTTTTTTTTCAGATGGGTTGGGTAATCGTGGTTGTCTTTTTTTACATTATTTACTGCAGTGTTTTTGGAAAATTCGGGGGTGTTTATTTTTTGTTAATTTATCTCACAATAAGAAACCGCAAACCTTCAGTCCACTTTTTTTTTAGTAAATAGTTATTTTTCCTGTTCATTCTTCAAAGAATCATTTTTGTTTACACAAATTCTCTATAATAAATAAAGTGTCCTATTTTCTGTGTATCCAGGTGACAACACTCTGTTGATTTAAAAATGTACTATTTTACCTTTGTTTTTTTACACAATTTTTTTTAGAAGAGGGTGTTTTTGTGTCATCCTATGAACTCTATTTACCAGTTTTCATTTGGTACTAAAGAAAACAACCAAACCTTTAAAACAAATATCATTTTAATTATCCATACTTTTATTGAAATGCAATAAAATAAATACATTATAAGTAACAGGAAATATGCACACACACACACACACACACACACACACACACACACACACACACACACACACACACACACACACACACACACACACACACACACACACACACACACACACACACACACACACACACACATATATTCTCTCTCTCTTTCTCTCTTGCTCTTTCTCTTACTGTCTCTCTTTTGCTCTTTCTCTCTTTCAAATAGAATTTCCTCCATGTACCATGAGTTTTTTAAATCGATTATTTGTATAGTATTTGATTGCGAAATTTAAAAATTAACAAGATCAACTGAATCATACTAAAAAAAAAATGAAAAAATAGTCCCTCTCCAAAGTAAATGAACATCATCCACACACACACACACACACACACACAAATATACACAGACAAAACTATTAAATGCAATATATGATAATTTTCAGAAAATCACTATGGTCAACAAGGAAAATCAAACATAATCTTTTGTGACAAAGACTTAGTTTTGAATGTCATAATTCTCCTTAATTAATCCAGCCAATTAAATTATTTTTATTCATGTAACGACTAGAAAAATGTCTAAATATGTGCAAAATTCCAAAGAACATTATGAAAAAAAATTGTCTGTGGAAGATTTATGGATATATAGACTAGGCCATTACAATGCAGTTATTAGATTTAAAAAAATCTAAGGTCTTTTCTGATTGAGTTCAATATTTTGAACCATTATTAAAGTTCTTATAAAACCTACAAGTGACATATTGAAAAAATATTTTGGTTTTTCATAAAATATGCAATATAAATACAAGCTACCGGTATTTAGTTTTAGATTTCCTGTTACAAATGGATTTTATAAGAAATAGCATTTACTATTTAATTATATATTCAAGTTCAAATTGCTCATCATCTGTAATGGTAACTAGCTATATATAGATTTCACAATTTACAGGCAAATAGTTTGATTTTATGATGTCCTTAATTATAAGTATATGGAAACAGATAATTATCAGATAATATGAACTTAAAGCAGTTAAATAGAAAATACAAATTAATTTCTTCTATTTACTAATTAATGTTAATTATGTTATACTGATAAGGAAACTATTGTCTTACTCTTCAATATCAGCTGATGATGAGGGATTATCTGACAGTGTACCGGTATGTGCATATGAAATGGAGGTATTTCCTGATAAACGTGATGGCTTGAGAATTTTTATGTGCCTCTCTAGTCCCAATACCACAGCACACTTGCCACATGTGCACAGCAGCCCACCATCCTAGCCCCAACTTTGCACGTGCAGTCCCATCCATTTACAGGCTTCTGTGTGACCTCACTTGACCCATCATTGTAGTCGATCCATAATGTATGGATGGTAGATTTGGAATGTCTTGATTGAACTTTGACTTGCAGAAGAGCTTCAGATTCTTTGCAAAGTAATAGTTCATAATTTCCAGATTCAGAGAGATGTTCCCTTGTGTATCCTGGTGCCTGTTTAAGTTGGTAGATGCCTAAAGTGATATCCCTTAACATTTCCTCTGTCAGCTTTGGAAAATTTTCAAGTACTATGCCAGAAGCATTAATTGGTAAGTAAACAGTTCTCCGTCTTATCAAGTTGTTCTCTTCTACATAAGTTTGCATTCCTGTCAAGTCATTATAATTTTCTTCAGTCATGAGTGCTGGTATATCAAAGTTTAAACGTGAAGATGTCATTTTTTCATTATTGTTCTTAAATCATTTAAGAGACCTGTTATGTCAGTACGAGAAAAATATTCATGCTGTTTTGATGACTGTAAAACATCTAATGCTTTAATCTTAAAAAACCTACTTTCCATATGTGTTTTGCAACATCGACTTTTTTGGTTAATGAAAATTCCTTTTTCAATAAATGATTGGGTTCTGGCTTCAGATGTTATTGTTACCAGACGATGCCGCTTGTTTCCTTCCTTCTTACATACAATGCAGTACCTGTGTGTTTTTGGTGCGGATTTTATTTCTAGCCGAATTGACTTTGGTGATGGAAAAACATTAGCTGCACATGCTCCAGGAATATCTGCCACATTTTTTTCCCTTGAATTGTTTGTCTCAATTGAGCGAGATCTTATTGTTTTATTGCAAGATTTTACTTGTTTATAAAGTTTTGCTGTGCAAGATGCACATAACCTGTCTGTTTCTTCAATACATCTCTGCAATTTGTCTGTTAGGGATGTCTTTAATACACCACTGAAGCAGCGCCTTCTATTATTTAGCTGGCATCTTTTCTTACAAAGACAGCAATTCACAGACTTTGTCATCTTGTAAAAATACTTGAATAGAAAAAAGTAAAATGCAAATTAAAATGAAACACTGTGAACATTATGGACATAATGGACAAAAAGATTATATGTATATATTTCATTACCTGAAGATCTGTGAAAGCAGTGAAAGTGCTAGTAAAAGTGTTGAATTGAAACCGTTATTATCTCATATTAATGTTCTTACATATTATATAAATATACGCCCAAAAAGTGTAAAAACAATACCAATAACAAAAAAAAGGAAACCATAAATGTAGTTATTTATAAATATTTCGGATAACAGATAGTATCCTTCATACTGTTATCTGTAGAATTTTTTTTTTTTGAATTGGACATTTACCTTTTATGGTCCAATATCCAAAATCTAAATACATGGTTAGATTTAGCATATCAAAAGACCCCAAGGATTCAATTTTTGATGAAATCAAACAAATTTTAATTTTGGACCCTTTTTGACCTCAGTGTGGACCAATTTGATAACAGGGCCCAAAAATCAAAAATCTAAATACTTGGTTAAATTCAGCATATCAAAGAACCCCATATTCAATTTTTGTTGAAATCAAACAAAGTTTAATTTTGGACCCCGATTTGAACCAACTTAAAAACTGGGCCCATAATCAAAAATCTACATACTTGTTTATATTCAGCATATCAAAGAACCCGAAGAATTCAATTTTTTTTTTAAATATGTTTAATATTGGACCCTTTGGACATTTTTGTAGATCAATTTAAAACGGGGTAAAAATTAAAAATCTAAATACACTGTTAGATTCGGCATATCAAAGAACCCCAATAATTAAATTTTTCATTAAATCAAACAAAGTTTAATTTTGGACCCTTTGGACCTCAATGTGGACTAATTTAAAAGGGGCCCAAAAACCAAAAACTTAATACATGTTTAGATTCAGCATATCAAAGAACCCCATATATTCAATTTTTGTCAAAATCAAACAAAGTTGGATTTTGCACCCCGATTTGGACCAACTTAAAAACTGGGCCCATAATAAAAAATCTAAATACATGTTTAGATTTAGCATATCAAAGAACCCCAAGATTTCATTGTTTGTTAAAATCAACGAGGTTTAATTTTGGACCCTTTGGACCTTAATGTAGACCAATTTGAAAACGGGCCCAAAAATAAAAAATCTAAAAACAGGGTTAGATTTGGCATATTAAAGAACGCTAAATAATTCAATTTTTGATGAAATCAAACAAAGTTTAATTTTGGACCCTTTGGACCTCAATGTGGACCAATTTAAAAACGGGGTCCAAAATCCCAAAATTTAATACATTGTTAGATTCAGCATATTAAAGAACCCCAAGAATTCAAGAATAAAACCCAATTGAAATTGGTCAAGAAATAAGTAATTTATACAAAGAATTTGAAAAGTATTCTTTTTGGCCCCTTTTTGGCCCCTAATTCGTAAACGGTTAGGGCCATAACCCCCAAAATCAATCCCAACCTTTCTTTTTTTGGTATGGAACCTTGTGGTACAATTTCAGTAAGATCCATACACTTACACAGAAGTTATTGTCTGGAAACTAGAAAAATGCTTTTTTGGATCCCTTTTTAGGCCCTTAATTCCTAAACCTCTTTGGACCATAACCCCCAAAATCAATCCCAACCTTCCTCTTGTGGTTTCAAACCTTGTATTAAAATTTCATAGAGATCCATTTACTTAAACAAAAGTTATTGTCCGGAAAGTTAGTGTCTTTTGACGACGCGGACAACGACGACAACGTGATACCAATATACGACCACAAAAATATTTTTGTGGTCGTATACAGATTAGAATATAGTGTTTAATTATTTAATAATCCAAGCAAGCATTAAACGGATATATTCATTTGAAACCAATTTCATTTATTTGTTGTTTTATACAAGCTTAAGTACAAACTGTCAATATAAAACACCATTCTTTTTACTGCTTTAGACATATTTATTATCAGAAAAATATTCATTCTGAATTTTCTAGTAAAAAACAATTAACAAATACTTACTGTGAGGTACGCATTTGTTTATCTACTATTCAACATCAGGTATAGGTGTTCTTTATACATGTTATAGCAAAATTCACATTTATGGTACAATGTATCTATGGAGAAATCTGAAATGGAAAAATAAATATTATTTTTTACAAATCACACAAGAAAAATTATGAAACAATTTTGAAAAACAAACATTTTACAACAGGGGTAAGGAAAATGTAAGAGTGCAAAAGTAATGAACTAAGAAATAGATAAATGTTGTAATTGACATATTAAGAAAGCACATGATATTACTTACTATCTATGTAATTTATATAAATAAGCAGTTTTGATCTCTATATAAGAAAAAATTCTAACAATTTGCGTTTAATTACAGGATATATATTTTCAATTTTTTTATTATGAATACAGCATGTTTAATAATTAATAATAATGATGCTGATGAACTGCCAGATCAGCTCTTATTTTTGAGGGGATTTCTCTTGGCACCAATTTTTTGCAAAGTCCTGGATAGGGTTTTAGGTTACAGGACTCCCAGATTTTTAAAAAGGGGGGGGGTGTTCAAGAGGGGTTGTAATTCCATATTACATGTACCTATCTTTAAAAAATATGGAAAAAACAAATATTTTCTATCTTTTGCTTTTATATACATTTTGTTGTACTAGCTGGTTTTTTTTTTTTTTTTATTATGAAAAAGGTTAAAGTTTCTTATTAATTCAATAAAGGTCGGACTAAGATATCATGTCTAAAATCTCTCAACACTATCAAATGATGACCCCACTGCCCCTGCCCATATAATGTATACATAATAGGTGCTTTAGATTGGTATGATGTGTTACTTTTGCAAGTTTTAATATAGTCTCAAACTCAACAAAAATTAGAAAATACTTACAGTTACAATTCATCGTTAATTCATTTCTTATTTCATTTCATGGCATATTTGTTGTACATGACATACTAATTCACTCTCAAAACTTTTTGGAGACAATCTACAAAATAAATTAAATAAAATATTGATGAAAATCAAGTGCAGCAAGGGATTTATTTATTAAAATAATCTTGAATGACTTTAACATTTGAATATTTCCAACATGGTGAAGGAAACCAATGAAAGAAAATAAACCTAAATAAAAGAAACTTGTTTTTTTCATATCTAAGAACCACACATGTTAAACTAATTTATATTAGCAAGTTTTAATATGTAGTATCAAACTGAACCAAAATTAGGAATAGCAAATACTTACGGTTACAATTCATCTTTAATTCATTCCATGGCTGATTTGATGTACATGGCATATAAATTGACATTCAAAACTTTTTGGAGACAATCTACAAAATAAATTAAATATCTATGAAAATCAAAAACAGCAAGGGATTTATTTAATAATATTTCAAACAGGGTTAAGGAAACCAATGAAAGGAAGTGAACCTAAATAAAAGAATCTTGCTTTTTTCCATATTTAAGAACCACACATGCATGTTTAACTTATTCATTTCACCCACCTATCGAATTTTTGGTTTTTAGTCTCTTCTAAATTTTCATTGGGAGGCCAACTCCCAACCGTTATGATTTGAGAAACAATGGTTACTAAGTCTATTTTATTTGCAACATACATCTAGGAACAATTTGTTAACCTGATCTTTGATGATTTTTTTTTCAATTTAATTTATTAGATTCAGTTTATTTAGTATTTTTCTATGTATGTTGCATCATGTGCATTTTATTCATGCCTGACTAAGAAATAATAGCATATTTTACATTGAGATATTGTCATTTCAAGAATTCAAGCACAGTTATGACAATTATTTGTTCTTCTGGACATTTCTTTCCAACAATACAATGCTCCAAATTGGGCGAAGGAATTTTTAATTGGTATATATATAGTCATACATCTACCTACTTCCAAGTCAATAGGTTTACAATATTTACATAATTTGTTATTTGTTTTGCAACATTTTATTGAATTTGTATTTTCTTCTTTTTATCTTCTGATATATATTAAATATTACCCTATAAAATGATTTATGGTTGTATTATTTTATTTCTAACAAATACTTGAAAAGAGAATTTTATAAAAATACTTTTATACTGATCGCGAGGGGAGATAATCATTTTTAGAATTCCGTACAAAAATACAAATTGTTTATTTAAACCCGATGATTGACCATCTGGATGCCCAACTGCATTCACCACATCTACATTCGGAAAACAATTGATCTTCTAAGGCAATATATTTTTGCTAAACAAATTACAAGTATGACGTCTGCTGTGAGCATGAACGGCGGTGACCCCGAGTTTCTGTGAATTTAAACTTCTTTGGTTTGGAAGTATTTATGGAATCTATATGAATTATCTCACGAAATGTTTGTAATATATATCAGTTTTTGACTTACAACTATCACATTTACCACTCTTATCATAATTTATGCTTTGTATTAGAGAGCTAACATATGACGTCTGCTCTTTTTCGTGAATTCATTTTGATTTCTTTTGTTTCTTCTTGGGACTATTTAGGGAACCCGTGCATTATCGCACATGAGATTGATGATATATCTCTGTTTTTGCATGAATAAGTATCACATTTACCATTCTATAATCATATATTATTACAGCAGCATAGTTTGATCTAGTTTGTTGACTTCGATGATATCCAGCTTCCCTGGCAACTGAAACCGGAAGTTGTCAGACTAAAATAAACCGCACGCAAAAATCAACGACTGTACATGATATTTTTTAAAGATTTTGCTATGAGCGCAGTTGAGAACATCTATGAAATTTGTATATAATGCCAATACTATATCATATGTAAAATATCTTACATGTTCTCACTTGCGCTCATATTTAAATCATTCAAAGTAGAGTCGGAAAAGTCCGATTTTTCGTATAGACACCCGTTTATGGTTTATTCATAGTATCATTTATAATCGATTTCCTGCATAACCTTGAAAAATAAGTTTATTTCAACAAAATACAAGACTTCAATAACTTTTTATGGTCATTATTGCCCCAGGTATAGTTATTCAATTTTTTTGCATACAAAGGGGCCAAATACTGCATTTATCATATACATCGTCCTACTTTCGTCGCAGGCGGGACAAAATGAGGTCAAGGTCAGATGAACCCTGCCAGACAGACATGTACACCTTAAAATCATTTCATACACCAGATATAGATGACCTATTGCTTTTAGTATTAGAAAAAAATGGGGATGTGTCCATAAATAAACTCATAATAAATACCAGGATTGAAATTCTGTATTTGCACCAGACGCCATGGGACACAGATGATGCCCCGCTTGCATATTACGTTATAAAGGGACATAACTCAAGAACGGTTAAAGTGACGCTACCCAAATTTGTACTTGATGATCTGAGTGTTGTGGTTATAAGCATTGTGTATAAGTTTCATAAAATTTGGTTGAGGTAAACTTAAGTTAGAGAACAGAAATGAAAAATTCAACGATTTTTCCCTTTGTGAATGGGCATAACTTTAGAACGGTAAAAGAGACGCCACCAAAATTCAAACTTGATCTGTGTGTTGTGGTAATAAGTATTGTGTATAAGTTTCATAACATCTGGTTGAGGTAAACTAAAGTTACTAAGAGAACGGAGACCAATTTCGGGTCGTACGGAAGTACAGACAGAAAAGTGTAAAACTTAATGCCCCCTCAGTTATGGCAAGAGCATAAAAACCAGACCAAAACAAAAAAGTTAACATTGACCAATGAACTATGAAATCAGGTCAATGTCAGATGAAACCTGACAGACGGACATGTACACCTTACAATCATTCCATACACCAAATATAGTTGACCTACTGCTAAAAGTATCTGAGAAATGAACCTTAAATCATGTAACTTTAACCTTTTTTTTGATCCGTGCCATGAGGCCGAGGTTATGTCTTATTACTAATAGGTAAGTGAGACATTCAAATAACAAAAAAAAAAGAAACTTATTTTCAAGCAGTCGCTTAACCATGAAAATGAGGTCAAGGCCAACAGACATATGACAGACCTTCGTAACATTAGGTAAATGTACACAAGGTATGAAGCCTCCGGGTCAATTACCATCTAAAATATCAAGCTCAATACAAATAGTTTACGTCGCAGGATTGTTATCCATGTTTTGCATGTCACAGGAGAGAAAATAAACCAAGAAGGCAAGCAAATGTGTCACAGGTCTAGAATTTCATGTACATTAATGACTCGCATGCTGAATGATAGTGATATTATTGTTGATAAATTTTGAAACAAACAAAATACCTATGGAAAAAGTCTTACTTGCAAAAGACAGAAAAGAAAGATGTTAATTCTTTGATGAAAGTTTTTTTATTAATCTACTAATAATTTAATCTTCTAAAAATAATTTACTCCAATATTCAAGTGCCTGTACCAAGCTAGGAACCTTCCCATTGGTTGTCTCATGTCAAAACTTTGTATTTAAAAAACATATGTTATTTGGAAAATTCTGTGGTTTTTATTTATCTTATTCACAATTTTCATAGACTCCGGAAAATTGAGAGCATGCTACATGTAAAGTGTATAAACTGTATGATGCCCTTTTGATGCTTGTTTTGTGTTTTTTATTGATGGGTTTTAATTCCAGGTTCTTTTGATCTCTTGAATACATATCACATTCTTCTGATGTCTGTTTGTAGACAGGAGCCTCTATATCAATAGTTGTGTTGAATGATGTCCGTCATATTTCTAATTCGCCAGTCATTGGCTGCCTGTAACTTATCGATGTCAATACAAACTTACTGTGTGTGTGTGTGTGTGCAAGGCTCTGCACGAGGCAGCTCTGCTCAAAAGAACTCGTTAATATCTACACACCGATGAAAGCACTGAGATCGGAAAATGCCATGCTTTTAACAACGCCAAATGTACGAGCTTAAACGTATGGAAAATAAGATTCTTTAACGTTATTCCAAAAAGCCTGAAACTCATTTATTCCGAAATGCTTTTTCATAGTTCTGAAAAATATAATAGCTCATTGTCTTTTATATTTTCAACTATGTTTGTTCTTTCATGTTACAGCTTTATTTGCTATTATTTTTATCATGCCTATTTTAAAGATTTTGTTGGTTTATCAGTAACTCATATAGTATCATTTTATATGAAATATATTTAAAAGAAGATTTTTTCATTCCTACATGATTTCTTTTTCATGTTTTTAAAGTTAGAGATTATTTGTCATGTGTTAAATTTTAATCATTGGCTTTCATTGTTTATTGTAAATGCTTGTATCCGTGAATTGATATTGTGTTGTAAAACGCTTAGGGTTCTCATTATGTAACGCGCTGTAAAAACACTCTATAATAATGATACATATTTGTGATTTGTAAATTGATTGATCATAATTCAGGCCGATGGTTTTATCGTGTGAATTGTTTCACAGTTTGTCGCGTCAGGGCCTTTTATGAAAGACGCATGGTGGCATATAGTTGCTTACATCCAGGTCATTGGACTCTGGTGGATATTAATACCATTGGCTATCATACCAGATTTCCTTATTTCCATAACAACGATTATTCAGCTTATCGACATTGACTGCTTATATGTACATGTGAAATAAATCTAACATTTGTGCCAAACCAATAGCCAAGGATATTTTACTATGAAATCAAACATATACATGTTTACATAATGTTGTATGCAACCATATATTTCCAGTATTTATGTTGTTTCACACCGTAATGCGCGGAAATTATGCGAGGGTGTAATCCTTTTATCAATTTCACCGTTATACAGTTTAATAAATATGTTGTAATACCGTTATGGAGGATTTACAAAGTATATGTCTGCGTTTTATGAGTTCGAATACCTTTTGATATATTCTATCTTTATCTTACAAAAAAAATCACATGATCTAAGAATCAGGTATTTCTATTTTTTGGTGGAAATGAGTCATTTGAATATGAATTGACCGATGTCAGAAAAACATATAGGTTGTAGTGGTACGTTAAATCAAATGTTCGATAACTAGTTAAAAATGGTTACATGTTTCGTTGAAAAAGGTAGGCGAAAGATACCAAAAGAACATTCAAACTCATAAGTCGAAGTTTACAATTTAGTTAAGTCAATAATAGATAGGAAACAAATTTTAAGGAATATAATGTTCTTCCCAAAAGAAACGCAACATGTGAAAAATACACTTTATCTCAAATGTTCAACAGCATTGTCAATACAGAATTAACAAATGAATAGTCATCAAATTATTTGAAATTTAAACATAATCACGTTTTCATATCTCAATAACGCAAGTTTTTGAGAACATTCATATTTGAAAAAAACATTTCGGTTGTTGTGATTCTTTTGCAGGAAAGTATAGTTTGTTTGTGACGAAGTGATATAGTGCAAACAAACATTTTTTTTTTTTTATGAAATTCATTAGTGAACAAATATTTCGTTTAAATTTAGCCTTAACTTAAATGGCAAACAAAAATGCAAACCTTGTTCGTTACAAAAAAGATTAAACAAGGCCCTTGATGTACATGTTCGAAAACTTACCATAATCAGCTAAGCAAAATGCATCTTGAGGATGCTGCCCACCAGCACATGAACAACTGTGTACACTAGTTGTCATCCATGTCAGAACAAATATTTGTTGTAGTACTGTCTTAATCATCCTAAATGATCTTTTCTCAATTGATTCAATATATAGCATATTTAAGGAAAATTGAGTCCTTATATCTTTCAATATTTGAAATAAATCAGGGGATAATATATCGGGTGATTGGCACAAAAGACGCTCAGATAGAAATGTTATCTATTTCTAAACAAAACATATGCTATCAAAAAGCAATCTATTTCACGATTAAATTCGACCTTCGCCTATACAGCACGATAGATAAATGACAAACACGTTTTACGACAATAATCCTTCACCAACCTCGTGTCACTAATCATATTTGAATGTAATATGTGAAAATATATTAAATCTAATAAAATTTTGGAAGATTTGTTCACTAGAGAGCAATATTAAAAGAAAGGTTTATAACATATATATATTAGATGCGGAAATAACTCTAAAGTACATTGAATATGTAAAATTAAGAATCGTTCATAAATACCAAATTATTAGTTATTGAAATATTTTTCCTTTCTAAGATATATCAATGTTTTAAAATATCCGTACACGTATAAAGTTTGAATTAAAAAGTAACGACATAATATTTATCTGCTTAAACATGTATTAAATTCTGTGTGTACTAGTAATTATTTGAGTATTATTATTGTTTAGCTATTCAATTGTCATACTTCACATAATTATATAATCTAACCTTTAGATAAGTAATATTGTATAAGATGTGAATGATTTAAAGATAAATATGCATAAACTTTTGTTTTGTTGAATAAGAAATTCAATACAATAATTTCTTTATTTTAATGGAACTTATTGACCACCATTGGATTTTGTACAATTTGTTCATCATAATGGGTTGTTTTTTTTTCACAAAATTAAATGAATATCAGAGGAAAATTCTATAATGTTGTCTTTTTTTCATTTCCTTAATATTTAATTATATAAAACCATCAATGGACATAATTATTTTTGTTGGGTTTTCCCCACAAAATATGATGAATTTGACGGAAAATATACTTTATAATTTGTTTGCATTGTTTTCGAATCTCCAAACTGCATATTTCTTTATTCTATTGAAAATAATACCTCGAAATCTGCAATAAATGATAATTTCATTTATTTTTTTCAGAGAATTTTCGGAGAAAAAATTAAAGTCGCGACAAACACCGTTTGAGCACTCTTCGGGTTTAAAAAAAAAACCTAAATAAAAACGAAAATCACAATTCTTTTATAATAACATTTAAATTTAGTTTTATCTGCATATTTATCTTCTATTTTAATTCTTAAAACTTTGCTGAATAAGTAACAATAAATTGTTGAGCTTCTGTACTTGAACGTTTCGTATTTTGCCATGGCGCCGTTTTAATTAAATGAAACGAAACTTAGATTCCGTAATGTGTATGAGTTCAACATGTGACGTAGTAGAGTTCAATCCGTCAGAAAGGTCAATCCGTCAGATCCGTCCGATCTGTCCGATCAGTCAAATATTTTTACTATAAGTCTGACGGATTGATTAATGACGTCAGTTTGACGCGAACTTGACTGATCGGTGACTGATCGGTGACCGCTGATTGATCGCTAAAATAGTAACGCCTAAGGTTGCAAGTACTGTATACTGCTGTCATAAAACAAGTAAGAGATAACAAACCCGGGCCACAATCTAAAACAGAGGGATAACATCAACTATAAGAGCAAAACAACGGAACAACAGAAACACCGAACTGCAACAAAAGCAAACGCCAACAAACAAAGAAACGGACTAGACACCAGGTTTAATCCACATCTAAAAAGGAAATGCCTGTACCAAGTCAGGAATATGACAGTTGTTTTCCATTCGTTTGATGTGTTTTGCCATTGAATAAATGAATGAATGAATGAATGAATGAATGAATGAATGAATGAATGAATGAATGAATGAATGAATGAATGAATGAATGAATGAATGAATGAATGAATGAATGAATGAATGATTTTACTTTCTTCTATACAAACTAAAATGAGTGTACTGTGTTTTCCTTGATAAACCAAATGTATCGTTTAATTATTTATACATAAAAGTGCATTCAAAAGGATGAAATTTGTTTTCATATATAGAGTAAAAATTTAAAATGGTATGTCTTAATATTAATTAGACATGTAAGTATATAAGCTGCATTAAGGGGGTACCAATACTTTGACTAAAATAGATTTGGCTCGTTTAATTTCGATATGTTTTAGAAAATATTTACTTTGACTCTTAATTTCTTTTTAATTTGAACCACATAATTTTCAGGAACAATTTCATTGGATATATAGCAGTTGACAAATACTAGTTTTTATCATTGAGAAGCTTGATTTCTCTCTACTTGTAGTATAAAGTAAAATACCATTTATTTAGAAAATAGTGGATTAAACCTGGTTTTATAGCTATCTAAACATCTCACTTGTATGCCAGTCGTATTAAATTCCATTACATTGACAACGATGTGTGAACAAAACAAACAGACATAATACGTAAAAATGTCAAAAATTGGGGTACAGCAGTCAAAATTGTGTTATAATCTAAATCACTATAACAAACTATGTGGTTGAAATCTTTTGCTGATTTTTAAAACTCCCTTGTGTTCTGTAACCCATTAAGAAAACCTAATCATTCTTCATCAACCCCGATGTAACTTTTCAATTGTTGTTTGTCTAGTGTTTTTGAAGCTTCTTTTATGCAATACATTTTATGTACTTTATTTCGAAATGTTAAGTTGTATCTTTGAGGTAATCTGAAACACATTGATTTGTCATTATGATATTGGCCTTTACACCCTTCAAACCGCACGTAAACTGTAATAGATTGTTGTCTGCAATAATTCTGAAGTTGTCAGATGAAATCTTCTTAGAAGAACCACAATATGTTAATTGTTGTATTGAATTGTCAAATCAAATTTGGCTCTTGGTTTTGGAACTTACCAGGTTAGAAAACAAAGTTGCAACATTTATATTCATATTTATATACAGCAAAATGGAAAATGTTGTAAGATATTATACTGTGCTTTGGAAATTCTGATTGATACAGTCTGAAGTGTATAATATCACATCTCGCTATTGACACGGGTGGACGAAATCAAAATAGAATCTATGGCAAACGTGATAACTTCAACTTTCCAATTGTCAACTTTGCATTTCTCAGTAGTAGAAAAGGGGCGAAAGATACCTGAGGGACATTAAAAAGACAAACAGACAAACAATAGTACACAAAACACAACATAGAAAACTAAAGACTCAGGAACACGAACCCCACCAAAAACTGGGGTGATCTTAGGTGCTCGGAAGGGTAAGCAGATTCTGCTCCACATGTGGCACACCCTATGTTCCAAGGGCGCTCACATATCTCAGTTAATAAGTTTCGATGGTGAACTTTCACTGTATATGAATTACATTAACGTGGGTGTGCTGCTTAAAGAAAATTGACATTATATCAGTTTATGGTAACCATCATGAATAGGTTGAACAAAACGATGTGTTGGTGTCTCAACTCACTAGCGCAAGATCTCCAGTCTTGTGGTCTTTGGCATGTTAGATACCAATATTGTCGGATTTGCAATATTGCCGATTGTGATCATTTTTTTTTTTTTTATTGTGAAATCATATAGCGAGGATGAACGCGTAGCAGGAGACGCTTACCTAGGCGACATATCCGTATAGCTTGCTCCCTTTAGAGTTAATGCAATTTGTTATTTGCTCCTTCTTTATCGATGCACGAAATTTGAACATTGACAAACCACTGTCGCCTTTATTTTTCTTTTATTTTTCTTTTTCTTTCCTTTTGTAAAATACAAAAAAAAAATATTTTCTTAGGATTTTTAATATCACACTGTTTTATACAAACATACACACACACACACACACACATGCTTTAAAAAGTTGCGTTACAATGTCCAATTTCCAATATTAAACACAATCTTGTTTTGTACACAAGTTTACAGTTTGGAAGCTTTTACATAAAATATGTCAATTTTCTCCACTGGTTGAATTTCTCTCTAAAACCATTATATGGTGAATGGAAGAAATAGAAAAGACCAAAAAGTGAAAAGTATATTTTAACAAAACGCATTTGACTAACAGGTCGAACAACAAATGTTCTTAAACCCTGCTGACTGCCATTGGCGATTGCCAAATAAACGGATCACCGATGTAATAAATGGATCTTAATTAAAATTTAATACTAAACAGAAAACAATAAACTTGCTGGAAAGATGATATACCGCAAACAAAAGGTGCAAAGGTTTTGTACACCATATCCGGATTTCGACAATTAATGTCTCTTCAGTGATGTTAGGAATCGAAACGGTATTTGGAAAGCCATACAATTTATCTCAATTTAGGATAGACTCTTGAATTTTGAGGAGTCAAAATAGGATGACCGGATCATATAAACCCTGCGCTGTATTTAGACCCTCTAACAAGAAATTTGTTTTGCATGCACACGTATAAAATTGCGGTTTTATCCAACGCAATCATAGGTTTGAACGTTGTTTTCAATTTAGACTTGTTATATTTTTCGTTTGGACTTGTATTATATTTGCCTTCGGGTTTATATGATCCGTTCATCCTATTTTGTGCTGTATTTAGACCCTCTAACAAGAAATTTGTTTTGCATGCACACGTATACAAATTGCTGTTTTTATCCAACGCAATCATAAGTTTGAACGTTGTCTTCAATTTAGACCTGTTTATATTTTTCGTTTGGGCTTGTATTATATTTGCCTTCGGGTTTATATGATCCGTTCATCCTATTTTGACTCCTCAAAATTCAAGAGTCTATCCTAAATTGAGGTAAATTGTATGGCTTTCCAAATACCGTTTCGATTCCTAACATCACTGAAGAGACATTAATTGTCGAAATCCGGATATGGTGTACAAAACCTTTGCACCTTTTGTTTGCGGTATATCATCTTTTCCGCAAGTTTATTGTTTTCTGTTCAGTATTAAATTTTAATTAATATCCATTTATTACATCGGTGATCCGTTTATTTGGCAATCGCCAATGGCAGTCAGCAGGGTTTAAGAACATTTGTTGTTCGACCTGTTAGTCAAATGCGTTTTGTTAAAATATACTTTTCACTTTTTGGTCTTTTCGAAAATGTTGTTTGTGCTGTATTTAGACCCTCTAACAAGAAATTTGTTTTGCATGCACACGTATACAAATTGCGGTTTTATCCAACGCAATCATAGGTTTGAACGTTGTTTTCAATTTAGAATTGTTTATGTATATATTATATATATATATATATATATATATATATATGCTGAAATTATTTATTGTTTGGACGATTATCATACAAAGAAAACAGAGAATTAAAACATATATAATTTAAATGGTTTTAACTTTTGATTCTCATTGTTATTATCCTTTGTATGAATATTCTAAATTACTTCGTGCTGTTTCAACCATAACAAATTTGCTTGCAGTATACATTGCACCGTCCAATTGTTATATTTAATTTGTCTTCATAGAGCTTATGTGTTCAATATAAAACAAACAGCAATTACCAGGGTAAAGGTATGCAATGCCAAAGTTGAATCAACAGATTAGAATAACAAATTCTACATTTGGTAAATACATCAAACATACTAAGATGATTTTAGTTATTTTTACTTACAAATATATCAATGCCACATTGTTCCTTAAAACAGCATCAGGTACGCTAGTTAGATGGTTGTAAGATACATTCCTAAATTAAATAAAACAAACAAGTTTTTTTTTTTTTATTAAATGTCTTAGATTTCGAAAACTTACAGAAAACAAAAGAAATACGTATAGGAGAGTAATTCGTATATATACAAGTACATATAGTGTATCGATAGTTAAGGAAGAACTACTTTAACCAACAAGAAAAAAATAGGCAATGTACAAATAATTTTTGCAGCAACTAACGCATTAATTGTAATAGCAAAGTTCCTTTGAAGTAAAACAATGTATTTACCAGTTGTTTAACGAGAATCAACCTTGTCATTTGTTGGTTATCCCATAACATATGTTGATTGTGTTATGTCCACCTATAATGTTCTGGTTGTTTGACAAAGTGGTGCAGGTTTCAACTATTTTTCATATTATTTACTCTGGACAAGACAGTATATACACGTTACCGTATTTAGTAATATTCTTATTCATAACACAAACATATCTGTATTAAGTAAGGTATTTAATATCATTTTTTAGATGTTCGGTCTACATTATAAGTTTAACAAGTTATGTCACAGATGACTACCGATATGCTTCAGTTGTCAGAGACACAATCCTGTCCTATAGTCTCGATTGTTACATAATCTAACACTAGCAATACTTATCAATGTCTCTTACCATGGGTAACACGTCTGGTTCAAAATATGGACCATACACTGCCTACCTGTCCGGATCGACTGCAATTACTCTCCAGTGTGGGGTTTATGTCGGTCATTTACATTATCTATATGTGTTGTTTTTTAGATAGTTGTCTATCTTATGGTAGATTATTCTATATTCGCCGTGGTTTTGGCCCAAGACCACGATTAATGATCCCGCTTTTCGTTATACGAATATAGTTCCCTTTCATTAAAGTGTATTTGTTCTCTATTTTTGTCTTTCCCTGTCCCATTCATTTCTTAATTTGTATGGGGTGGAAATGAAAGAAGTGACCTGAAATAAATTTTGGGATGTTGTATTTTACCTTATTTTGATATAGAAAGAGTGATTAGGCCAGGTAAAAAGGTAATATTTACAGTTTTCGGAAAATCTCTTGACTTGTCTATAGGGGTAATGATGTGTATTGGCTAAATTTGTAAGATGTAACAATGCAATCGTTCTTAATGTTGGATACATTTTTGGACTAACACTGTACATTACACATACAAAAGATTTGACAAAAAGACATGGTGCAATTTTTTAATGAGACAAAAAGTTATAAAGAACTAATAGAGGAAATTAATTGTGGTCTTTGGCCTTTTGTCGGTTACAGATCGACTCATGTATTTTGAGTGTCCCTTTAGTATCTCCCGTATTCATTTGATAGCTTTGATAAACAATACTTACAATTGTTGCATATTAACGTTAGAAGAGAACAGATTAAGTGCCAAGGTCGTCAAAGTGTTCCCACCTATGAATCTTATAAAAATGTAAATGTTAATAATATCGGGAAAAATAACAAAATTAAGAAACATTCTTTCATGCCATGCTTTATACTCATTTTAATATGTGTAGGCATTATATTTGTCAATATTTTAATACAGAGCGGAATTTTCAACTTATTTTAATCTGAAAGATATTAGATACACTCACAAAACCGTAAACCATTCTGTATCAGCAGAGGGAATACACACCAATACAATTGAAGGCTTTTGGGGGTAACAGCAAACAGCACTTCAAGCAAATACGGGGAGTCAACCGTAACTTACTTGGACCACACTTAGATGAGATCATGTACAGATGGAACTACTGACATTGTTAGGAAATTCTTTCATGATGTTACTGCTAAGTTTAATGTAAACAATGACTTACCAAGAGATGCCACCAAACTTGCAGTAATGCCAGAATATGTTTTCACATAAACTTTTACAGTATACTTTATGACAATTTCAAGTTCTTGTTGTTGTATTATGAAGCACTAACATGTAGTAAAATGAGTTAACTGCATTTTTCTTCATTATTTGTAATACAAAAATTAGGACCCCTAAAGTAAAAGAGTGCTATAATGCAGTCTTTTACTTTAGGGTCCCACAACCTATGTATATTCATTTTAATGGGACCCCTAAAGTGAAAGAGTGCAATAAATGCCTCCTTTTATCTTAGGGGTCCCACAATCTATATACAAGTCAATGCTATATAAACAATCAATACAACAGTATATATAATAAAACAACGGCACATTGCATTTAATTACACTATATATTGTGGGACCCTCCATTTTTTAGCAGTAATAATTTTGGGACCCCTAAAGTAAAAGAAGGAACTCTTTTATGTCCCGTTTTCACGAATGTGACCTACCGAATTAGACTTGTTACCGGGTTTGTACTAACATGAGCAACACGGCAGGTGCCACATGTGGAGCAGGATCTGCTTACCTTTCCGGAGCACCTGATATCACCCCTAGTTGTTATTGGGGTTTGTGTTGCTTATTCCTTAGTTTTTCTATGTTTTGTTTTGTGTACTATTGTTTGGGTGTTGGTCTTTTTCTTTTTTATCCATGGCGTTGTCAGTTTATTTTCGACTTATGAGTTTGAAAGTCCCTCTGGTATCTTTCGCCTCTCTTTTAGTGAGAGAACGCCATATTTATAGTGAAAAGTAAAGTAAAAGAATACTGCTTACTACTTTTTTTCCCTAAGAAATTCAGCAAACATATTAACATGATTACAGTTATTGTTTACTTACAATTTTATCAATGCCACATTGAACTTTAAAACAGCATCAGCTACGCTAGTTACATTGTTGTTCGATAAATCCCTACATTAAATAAAACAGACAAAAGTTTTTTGTTTCAATTAAATGTCTTAGATTTCGAAAACTTACAGAAAACAGAGGAAATACTTATAGGAGAGTAATGTATATAAACAAGTACATAGAATGTGTCGATAGTTAACATAGTTAAGGAAGAACAACTTAAACCAACGAACACAATTAGGCATTCTAAAAATAATTTTACAGCAATTAACGCATTAAGTCTAACATCAATTTAATACTAGATCTTCATTCCAAAGTCCCTTTGAAGTAAAATAATGTATGTACCAGTTGTATAACGATGTATTTAATGTATCAACCGATTTGAATACACAAACACATATAAAGATAGTCTACCCTATCATTTGTTGGTTGTCTCATAACATATGTTGATTGTCTTATGTCGACTTATAATGTACCTGTTATTTGACAAAGTGGAACAGGTTCCAGCTTATTGTTTTCTTTTTATTTAATTCATTTAAAACTTGTTTGATGCATCATCATGACATGTTTTAAGATTTGTTGTTCTCTTTTTGATAAGTTTCAGATATTTAGAATTTTTGGTCGCTGTGCTTAATCATGCATACCACATTCTTCTTAAATTATAGTTATCTCGTACTATGAACGTTCATGTTGAACTTCAAGATGCCGAAAAATATCTTACAACTGTTACAGTAAATTATATTATATAACACCGCATAGGAATGTAATATCCATATAAATAATATAAGAGCTAATCCATAGGTAATATCTAGTTTTCAACAGGTTTCATATAGAGAAAACTAAAAGGCATGTTGGTAGTTGATTTAGATAAGTAGACTGGAAATTGTGTCTAAATTTTGAAAAGTTCTTGTCCAAATATCAATTGTGTTACAAAACATAATGTATGTAAAATTCAAGAAATCAGGATATAGAAGTCGTCCAGATGTGCATGAATTCTCTTTCGAGCGATTTGAATAACCTGTTAACTGTATACATGTATATATACCTTTTATGCCAAACTAAAAATACGCTGCATGAAACTTGATTATACTTTGGATGATTTTAATATAACTATTTAACTTTGACGTTGTTCTACTTTGGACAAGACAGTATATGTAAGTTTCCATATCTAGTTATATTCTTATTTATTACTCAAACATATCTCTATTAAGTATGGTATTTATCATAAATGTTTTGACGTTCTTTCTAAGTTTAAGAAGTTTCTTCTCAAGTTGTATATCTTTGGTAGTATTGAGCACAGTGTTAATTGCAAAATAAGCTAACATATATTTTTAAAAACCATGATTATTATAGTGTTACTGATGTGAAAAATATTTGTGACTTTTTCTTGTTCTGTTTCACAGAAATAAACGATACTCTTATTTTATTTACCCTATTTTAAAACAACTATGATCAGTGTTAATTGTATTATGAACAATTTCTAACTCATTGTATTTGTTTTGTCTACACACATTTTCATATTCAAATTTCGTTATATTTTGATCGCATGTCATTTTATGCCGCCTTTTACATGTTTTATTGTCTATTTCATTGTGTGGAATGTTTGGAACTACATTAAGGTTTAACGAGTTCTATGATATTTTCTAAACATTATTCCGTTTATCGTTAAATTTAAAAGTAGTTTGAACATACTACCGATTTGAAAAACCATTTAAATCATTTGTATCTTATTGCAGTAGATCAATCATTTACAAGACTTTTATACATTGGACCTCTAGTTTCTCATTTATCTTCCTACATAACATTATAGGTCTGTATCTTTAACATCATCATTTAACACGCGACTTCAGGGTTACTGTGAAACAACCTATTCTATTTTTGGCGATTTGAATAGAAACTAAACACTTTCTAAAGATCTGATGGGGTACATACAATCTAGTTTTCTTTCCCCCTTGCAGTAATAAAAATAAATATTTGACTTATCTACCCTTGAAACTAGTGTTCCTCCTCTTTACAGATTGACATTTTGTCCGGTTTTATTTTTCTTCTTAAAACTAAGTTTTAACGTATAATCAAATACCTTTCTTCAGAAAGAAACACTTTAAATTGGAAAAACATCAATATGATTCAAGGAACCATTCCTGGATGATCCTTTTATCGACAACATGTTTTTCAACAGAAAATCAGAACTCATATGGGAACTAATTGTGCTCCTCTTTCAACTTGTTTGCTGTTATTCACATCAGTCGTATGTCATACAGAATAATAAAAAGAAGCGTTATCCATTAACTTCTGGTTCCGCTATACAGACGATGTCCTCTCACTGAATAATTCTCATCTTTAGGACTATGTTAAACGCATCTATCTTATAAAACATAAAATCAAGGATACCACAGAAACATATCTTGACTAACATTTAGAAATAAAAGGATTGTTGATGATAAAACTGAAAAACAATAGAGATGATTTCAGCTTTCAATTGTAATGTTTTCATTTCTATGTAGCTATATTTTAGCAGCGTTTCATATACATGATATATAGTATAAATCTACGTTAAAACGATAAAAAAGAAAGTTGCTGCTTTCGAAGAAGCTATGCAAAATACTGGATCACAAGTAAAGTTGAAGTAACCTCTTCGAAAATTTGACGGATGTCATCATTAGTTCGTTTATAGCTATGGAATATCTATATCACAGAGGACTACAGTTTTGCTTCAGTTTTCTCAGCCACATTCCTGACTTATATACATAAAAGAAGATG
This sequence comes from Mytilus coruscus, assembly GCA_017311375.1. Classification (NCBI taxonomy): domain Eukaryota; kingdom Metazoa; phylum Mollusca; class Bivalvia; order Mytilida; family Mytilidae; genus Mytilus; species Mytilus coruscus. Next base: position 47,237,906 of record CM029598.1, read on the forward strand.
TGGTATGATTGCCAATTATAAAGTCTCGATTGTCACATAATCTAACAATAGTAGCACTTATCATTGTTTCTTTACATGGCCAGAAGCACAAGTTTAACAGATGGAACATGCACTGCCTACCTGTCCAGAGCGACTGCCATCATCCCCAGTGCGGAGTTCATGTCCGTCAGTCTACATTATTTATATGTTGTTGTTTTGTTTACAATTGTCTATTTTATGAAGATTTTCTATTTTCGCCGTGGTTTTGTCGATTTCTGGTCGACTCATGCATTTTGATTTTTTTCTTCCCGCCTTCGTGTAATAACGAACTGGTTAGTATGTTTACATTTATGTTTAAACTTTCTTTCCATCAACTGATTTTAATTTAGAATTTATTAAAAAAATATGCGCAATAGATCACGCAATTCAATATATAACGGTTTATGTCAGAGGTGATTAATGTCCTATTTGTATTACCTAATTTTTCTTCATAGAGCTTATATGTTCGAAATAAAACAATTACAATGACCAGGACAAATGTTTGCAATGCCAAAGTTGAATCACAAATAAGAATAACAAATTTCGTTAAAAAGTAAATGCTATTCTGTCAACAAACATACTAATATGATTAAAGTTATGTTTCACTTACAAATGTCTCAATCTCTTATTTTTCTGGAAAACAGCATCAGGCACGCTAGTTAGAGTGCAGCTCGATATATCCCTATATTAAGATAAAAGAAAAGCCAATTTGATGTTTTAGATTTCGAACATTACAGAAAACAGAGGAAGTACTTATAGGAGATTGATTCTTATACTTACAAGAACATAGAATGTGGCGATAGTTAAGAAAGAACTACTTTAACCAACGAACAAAACCAGGCATTTTAAAAATATGTTTACAGCAACTACCGTATTAATTCTAATATCAATTTATGACCAGATCTTCAGTCCAAAGTTCCTTTGATGTGAAAAAAGTAGTACAAATTAAATTTAGAATAGACGACTTTGTCATTTCTTGATTGTCTTCTAACAGATGTTGATTGTCTTATGCTATCTTATTATGTGTTTGTTACTTTAACAATTGGTGCAATTGGCAGTTATTTGTCTTTTTTTTTTAACTAATTAGGTAATATCTATATTCTAACAGGTTTCAAATAGAGGAAAATAAAACAAAAGGCATCTAGGTATATGTCATTTAGATACTTCGAATAGAAATTGTGCCCTGATTTGGAACAGTTCTTGTCCGAATACTAATTGTTTTACTAAACATAAAGTATCAGGTTAAATCAGTCGTCAAGACCTGCATGAATTCTCGTTCATGCAATTTGAAATTATTTTTAGCTAGATACATTTATCGTGTATGCCAAAATAAAAATGATATTCACGAAACTATATTTTACCCTGGATTATTATCTTAATATTACCAGTAAACCATGACTTAGTTGTACTTTAGACAAGACAGTCGATACAAGTTTACATATTTAGTTATATTCTTATTTATTACACAAACATTATGTATAAAGTATGGTATTACTAATAATTTGTTTGGATGTTCTTTCTTAAATAGGTTTCTTCCTTAGTTGTATATCTTTGGTATTATTGAGCATAGTGTTTCTGATAAATGTTACAGCTGTGAAAACGATTTGTGAGATTTTCGTGTTCTGTTTTACAAAAATGGACGATACTGTAATGTCATTTGCCCATTCGAAAACATATATGATCAGTGTTAATGTCATGAACAATTTCCTACTTATCTACAACATGTTTTATTTTAAATTTCTCTATATCTCGTTCTCATGTGATTTCGCCTTATATTATTTATTTTATGTGTTCCAAAGTTTGAAACTATATTAAGGTTTAACGAGTTCAGTGATATTTTTTAAACGATTCTGCTTATCGGTGAATTAAAAGTTGTTTTTAACATAATATCCTTTTGTTGTTGGTGGGTTGTATTGGAGACTGCAGGGTAATCATGTTCATAATATCTTATTTCCTCAATGTATAAACATTCTTTATGTATTCATTGTTTGACAGATACTAAAACATACGGAGACAGAGATAATGAAAAAGGATTCAGATGATTAAAGTACGCATGGCATTTCATAGATTTGGTTAGCGAATATTTATTAACAATACTTACAGCTTCTCCAAAAAAATGTTAGAGGCGAACAGATTAGGTGGCAATGTCGTCAAGGTGTTTCCATTAATATTTCTTTGTAAAAAGTTAAACAAATAATAAATGAATTGATTGATCAAATGTTTATACACAATTAGGTAATAGAAATACAGTGAAATTATTTATGCATGAAAACAGTCGAAAGGCAAAATATTATAATCGATTGTCTCTCTTTTCAATTTTAATGGTGCTACTTTATTTTCATAACATTTCATAAGTCCATTTTAAACACACTACTTCTTCTAAATATATCAGAAGACTTAAATGATTCAGAAACAGGGAAAAGTGGATTACATTGTTCTGAATCACATATTTGATCAAACTGATTTGCAACATAAATATCGTGCTCTTAAGTGTTTTTTTTTTAGAAACACAAGTCTTGAGCAAGGATACTAGTGACAATTATGTTCGAACTGCTTCTCAGTGCCGGATGATAAAATCCTTTATTCGATATTGGCATGATTTACATGAAATATTATATCTGTGAATGTTATTCCCGAAACCAATGTACTTCCAATGAAATTATGATGTTACTCTTGACTACTACTCAAAGGTGACTACAGGAGGTGTTCTAAGTCTGTATTGACATACTTTGTTTTCATTCCACAAAATGTTTTACATTTATAACTTGGATATTTTTTTTCAAAGACTTTTTTTCTAGAAACACATGTCATTGGCTATTCTTTCGAAAACAAATCGATGCAAAACGAGTATGCAGTTCACCCTCATGGCGTTCCCGGATTTGCTCCTTTTGGAGTTCATGTGATTCTCTACGTTTCTGTTTAAAACCTTAATTGTGTTCTTCCTATTTGATTTACGAGATATTAACGACGGTTAACTGCTGTTGCTCTTATTTTTAATGATGGGTCTGTACCGCATCTCCTCGACTAACATTCTCTTCTCGACGGAGACATCTAGGTGGCAGCCTATACGTATGTTTGAAATGTACATTGTTTATTAGACAAGGGTTGCAACTATGTTACGTTTAATTGCCCTTTAGAATGTGACGCCTTATTCGGATTTATCTTTATTTACACAAATGAGATCTGTAGTTTTCCATTTTTTTTCAGCTTGTTGTGCATTAAAGATTATATTGTGGACATGCAAACTGATAAATTGATGTTACGGTTTACTTTTTTTTTATTTTGTGCATTGGCGGAGTAATATACAAGAAGAAACTTGGCATATTTTAAATGAATTTGGAATTCCTATTCTTTTTTTGTTTGATCTTAATTTGTGTAATGAATTTAGCTTTTACTCGGCGATATTAGATTTTCTTGTTTTCCTCACTTTGTGAAAATACTCATTTTTAGTTTTCTCCTCTTAACTAGTGAATACTGGTAATTTGGCAAATCCGTTCCACAGGTGATCCGGAATTATCAGAAGAGATCTTGCTACGCTAGTGGCACCCACTGTATTGCTCATTCACGGGAAAAACGATTTTTATTACAATAACGAGAAATATTGGTGGTCATCTATCACATAGGTATAACGGTCAACTAAACTATAATTGCGTCCGTGGATAGGGTTGTCCGGTGAATTGATGGTCATTCTGAAAGAGTTTTAGGACCATAACCGTTTCGTGTCAATTTTAACAACATTAATCTAATTTGAATTGCATACTGATTTTACTATACAGCTAACAGTTGATAACGTTTGATTTTGACATATTTATGGCTTCTCCTATATTAATTTACCTTGGAGTTTGCATTTTTTGTTAAACTTTCTAGTTTTGCAAATGCAACTATAAGAAAAATCGTTATCGGGCATATAAACATATCTTTTTAAATTAAAAAAGAGTCAATGTGATAAGTTTGTCTGTCAGACAACTATCCACAAGTGACCAATACAGTGGTTGCAAGCAACTACAGGTTACAGTACGAGCTTCAAAATCAAGCAAACCTATTGCGTATAGTAAGCTATAAAAACACATGCAAATGTAAAACAATTAAAATGTGAGAAACAACAGCTTGATGTTTGGTACCTGTAATCCAAAACGAAAAACAAATAGACAGATAGAAATCAACAACAAAGGCTTTATAAACGAAATACGGTATGAGCAATTTGATATGACATGTTTATTCTAACTGATATTTGAGAAAAATAATCCTATTTTGCTTCTAACTAAAATTCTCTGAATTTGATTCTTGATATTTGCTGTGCTCCAGATTCGGTCGGCTTGTACCTTTATTCATATAAGACAACTTTTTTCATACAGGATCTTCTCAAGAGGAAAGAAAAACGCCGACATCATCTTATTTTCACTTTATATTCCACAATGAACATGATACCATCTTACTAAATTATTGATGGTTTGGTGACTATGTTGAACGTATTTATCAAACTAAACTTAAAATGAAGGGTAAAATAAATCCAGCTCGCCTACGGGTGCGGGATATAATCGCTGTGTTTAAGACCCATTAGTGGACTTGGGCTGTCTTCTGCTCTTTGGTCGGGTTGTTGTCTTTTTGACACATTTTTGTTTTCCATTCTCAATTTTACAGTTTAGTTTGTCTCATATCTATACTGACATGTAGAAATTGACAATAATGGTCGTTTAAGAACAAAACTTTTCTCGACAAAAGGGATGATTTAAGTTTCCCAGTTGTGAACTTTTCTTTTTGATTTAGCATCAATCCAACTGGGACTGCATATAGAGTTTATACCTACCCGTTGATACGATACTCCAAAACGTGTGTTTTTTATCATGACATTCCCATAGAGGACTCCTGCTTACAAGAAAGGTTTTGAGCAAATAATGTTTCAAAATAATAACATTGAAGTCATTCATTTGCACATTTTGCAGTTGTCATTAAGGGTTGGTAGACTATACTATCTGTTTTAAATATGACAACAAATATGTTTTAAATGTCGTAACAACAAGTCTGTCCTCTTTTCAGTGATTGTGATATCCCCAACAGAGAGACATCTCTGATTTTAAACTTATCATGTGCAGCAAGACGGGTGCCACTAGTGGGTAGGATCTGTTTTCCTCCCGAAGGCGTCAGATCACTAAATACTTTTCGTTGGGCTCGTTTTGCTCAGTCTAGATTCCTATGTTTAATTCTATTAACTTGTTTGTCCTTTCGTTTCGTTTCGTTTCTTTTTTATAGCAATGTTCGTTTATCGCGTTTATGGAAACTTCAAATTAAAAAAAAAAATAAATATGTTTTATACTTGAATGGTTAAGTTCTACTATAAAAGAAGTGAACGTGAACTGTTTTTTTTTTTTTTTTTTTTAATTTTTAAAGAAAATCCTTTACATTATCAAAATCTTAATAAATGTACCAGGGGCCTCGGTGGCGAAATGGTCTAAGTAGTTCTTCTTCTGTTATCACTAGCCAGTCAACACTGAGATTGTGAGTTCGAAATCCGCTCGTGCGGGTGCACTCGACTCCAATCTTAATTGACTAGGATTGTCAATTTTCCTATCGAAGGTCGGTGGTTTTCTCCGGGCACTCCGGCTTCTTCCACCTGACCGCCATGACATAGCCCAAATGTGGCGATTAAAAGAGGTGTTAAAACACCAACAATCAATCAATCAATCATAAATGTACCGATATTGAATTAGTGACTTTCCACACACAACTTCGCCGATATCTTCAAGTATGCAGTAACCTTAACTACGAGACCTCTCGTTATAACTTCTGCCACCACACAGCGCAAGTGCCAGGGGGAAACAGTGATGAAAGAATGTAAATAAACGTGCTCTTGAAGGTAAATAGTAATAACAGATTCTTACAAAAACAAACTTGATACAGCAAATAATTTAACAACTGTTGAGGAATAGTGTAATCAATACATGGGAACGCATGGAAAACATTATACCTGTAGCAAATGTCATGGCTCTTTCAATTCACTTATTGGTCACGTTATCCTCGTGCAACATTGTTATTGTTTATCAAGTAAACTTCGGCAACAAATTTAAAAGTTTATAAGCATGCGAACAGCAACCAATCAATGAAATATAATTTGTCGAAAATACGATATAGATGTGTAATGAATTTCAAAAACGTGCATGCAAGACTTAATTATATATGCATGCATGGGCTCAATAATTTAAATAACATTAAAATTTCAAAAAACTCGTGTCATATGACTTAAAGATCTTATGTTGGTATCGTCGTCGTGATTTTAATGATTGATATTTTGTTATATGATACTTGCATTTCCAACAAATCAATATTGGTTCTAAACAGGTCTTCCGGAAGAATGGTGAGATCATTCTTTCCTAAGTTTCTGTAAATAAATACCAACTGATAAATCTTTAATATGAAGTTTTGATGCTTAGAATGTATGAATGCATGACAAAACACTAAGCCGAAAACTCAAAGGAATATCTCTGTGTTTGTTGTTACTGATCTTCATCTAAAACAACACGTTTTAAATTTCAGCGTGTTTATGGAATCACCTTCATCAGGAACGCTTAAAGACACATATTTGAAACCATGGATGTATAAGACCCGAAACAATTTCAGAGCTTAAATGCCAAAAAGGACTTAAAAAATAGCAACCTCCATCTAAGGTCAATTTTGCCTGAGGGAGTTAAAACCTTAGTTTCTAATAATTTCAAAATTTATTAATGGACAAGTTTATAAAGGATTGCTCATGGTGTTGTCAATACCGAAGTACTGACTACTGAGTTGCTGATACCCTCGGGGACTGATAGGCAACCAGCTGCTGCGGTATTTATTCGGCATTGTGCTGTAAAAAATGAGAACAACACGTTATAAGTTCATGCCTCCGAAGCATCTTTCTGGATTTTTCTTCATATGGAACGCTCAACTTTGCTCGAAGGAATTGAAACCTTAGCTTCTAATAATTTCAAAATTTATTAACAGACAGTTTAAGAAAGATGTGTGCATGTTGTTATAAACTATAACAGTACCGAAGTACTGGCTACTAAGGTCGGGTCTGATAGTCCACAAGCAGAGGTATCGAACTATCAAATCCTTGCAGATTTAAGACGACCAGTCTGAGTGGCATTTTATGTACTGTTTGCAACTACCTATGTATCGCTATATATGTGATGTCCTCTCACTAAATAGATTACAGTTTGGTGACTGTTAAACGCAACCATCTTATCGAATTTGAAATAAAGGATACCACAGAAATATTGACTGACATTCAGAAAATATAAGGATTGTTGATAACAAAACATTAAACAAGATAGATCATAGTAGCTTCCAATTTTGATGTTTCCATTTCTATTTAGCAACATTGTAGAGGCGTTTCATATACAGAATAAATCTACGTGTAAAAACGTTATTCAAGAGCATGCGTTTCATCTCGTAATTGCCTAAACAGAGTGGAACTGATTTCAAGGAAGCTATTAAATAAAGGGTCAAAAATAGTAAAATTGGAAGTAACACTTTTTACGGATCTCATCATGAGATTGTTAATCCTGTTGGAATAAATGTGTCACATATGACTACCGGTATGTTTCAATAGCTGGAGCCACAATCCTGTCATATTGTCTTGATTATATAATCGACCACAAGTAAGACTTATCACTGTCATGACGGGTTTCACACATGAAACATTAACTGCCTATGTGTCGGGATAATTGCAATCACCCCTAGTGAAGGGTTCGTATTGCTTATTCTACATTGCTCATATGTAGTGTTTGATAGGAATTGTTGGTGTTTTGGTAACTTCTTCTTCATTGGCCATGGTTTTGTCGGTTTCTGATAGACTTTTGAATTTCCCGCTTCCTTGTACTAGCGAACTTGTCGGTATTTTTAAATCCATGTTCAAACTTTTCTTTCATTAACTGGTTTTAATTTAGAATTGATAAAAAATATGCACAATAAATCATGTACCATTTTGCATGCACGGAAATCATAAAAGGAAATACAAGACTTCAAAAATCGTATCAACTGAGTGCATCATTTTTTGTGGATATCATATTTTGAATTTTGTTTAACTTTTAGGACATATAAAGAATAGAATGTGACATCGGGTACTCTTTTTTTTCACCACGGAACATTTCGGAGCACCACTAAAACCTGTGTATGGTACACTTGACATTTGCCTGAGGTATTTCAATAGTTAAATTAACTGTTAGTGCTTATATGACTGTATACCACAAATCATTGTCCTACCAGTGGAGAGTCCCATAATCCGACCTAAATACAAACTACATGTATTACGGGAACCCTAAGCAAACGTTTCAAAGAAAATAGACCATGATTGAGGTGGCGGGGCCAAATAATCTCATTGCAAATGAGATATGCCAATGGTAATACAACTGCATACCAAATACCATTAACCTACCACTAGCGGTTCCCCATAAACTGATCTAATCACACACTAATAAATGTGAACTAAGCAAAAGTTTCAAAGGCAATATACCATGACTAAAGGGGCAGGGCCAAATAGTCTCCATGGCAATACGATATGGCAATAGTAATTCAACTGCATTCCAAATATCATTAACCTACCACTAGCGGTTCACTCTGAAAATATCCTAATCATAAAATAATACATTTTTGGAGACGCCGATACCGACGCCGAAAACATCATACCTATGTCTCGCTCTTTGACTCCTTGAAGACGGGACCAGAAAATCGATATCAAACTGTGTTTGTTAGGTTTCTGATGGCAAATTGTGATGTCGGCAACGAGCCATGTACAGACACAGCTATTTCCGAATACTTTTTAATGAATCTTATTAATATTTCTCATAAAAAAAAATATGCAAACATGTTTGAAATAACATTGGAAGCATTCATTGGTACATACTAATGTATTGTTAGACACTCGTAGGTAAGAATTAACATTTAAATTGCTTTTTTTTGTACCTGCAAAGTCGTTTAATTACCAGAAAAGCCCATGGAGAATGCATGCAGCCACGTTTTTTGTTGAAAAGGGAGGTTTTATTCATAAAAATGCAAATGAATAGGTTTATGTATCGTTAATACTATGTCATGCATGTCCAAGACTGAATACATAAACATGCTTGTAATGAATATTCAACTGGTACATGTATCTTTCGTTTTTCTTTTAAACACATTGTTTCCAGAACTTATTAAAGTGTAGACTGACTAATTGTAAAGCTCAAGTGCCAAATCATACGCTACACTAATAAGAGATAGATATAGTTTCGGTAATATACCTTTTTCGAACTCAATCTACTTTGTGTAATGCAAAGTCAAGGGAATACTTGTTATATTGTCTAAAAGTTGCAAACTCCTAGTGGGATCTAGAATGGAGGGAATATATGTTTCCTGGGTATACTGATTGGTAGTGACAGCACTTCTAACATAGAATTGTCTTGTCATTATGTGTTTTCTCTATATTTTTAATTAACAGTATACTTTATTACTTACATGGTATATACATTTAAGCAATTCTCAAAAGTATCACTGTATAAGGTTCTTATGACGTTGTCAGACAAATCTCTAAATAAAAAAAAAAAAAAACAACATACAATTCTATTTAATACTGTGGATTCATTTATTTTCGTGGGTACCAATTGTAGTGGGTTGAGGAAGACTTGCATTTTCGTGGATATTTGATTTCGTGGTTTGGCCAAAGTCTGCTTTAATTCCTGAAGAAAATTTGTAATTAGTTGGACATTGGAATTCGTGGTTCCCGGGTAACCACGAAATCCACGAAAATTGGTATCCAACGAATAATAATGAATCCACAGTAACTTCAATCGGTTATGCTGAGATTATTGGTACATTTAGAATGAATAAGCTTACAAGAATTTGCTGACACTGTATTTTGTAGTCACATCTGCCTGTGCTATTATTAAGCTGGTACTGTTATACGTCATATGGTAGAGCCACAGTACCACCCGTGACATACTCTGATAAATGTCCACCATCTGGTATTGTCACCATCAAATGTGTCGATTTATTGGAGGTCAAAATGATAGAATGTAGGCAATTTAATGGGGTCATAAAGCATGGAATAGTGGTCAATTTAATTAGGCTACCAGTAGTTACAAAAGGGGGATTCTGCGACACTTTCAATTTTTAGGGGTTAGGGTTCAATTTCAAATAGGAGTAAGAGATGAATTTTGAAAGTTAGGGTTAGGGTTAGGGGTTAGGGTTAAATTTCAAATAGGAGTAAGAGTTGAAGTAGTAATATAAAATTGAAAAAATAACTATAAAGACTTGAGTACTATAGTATTATATTATGATGGCTTCTTTTGATAATTACTTTATGAGTATTAGGTATTGGTAAAAAACCGCGGTAAATTCGAATGGGAATTAGAAAGAGCTTCAACTTTTAGTAAAATACAGATTTGACAAAAATAACGCGAATGCGTCATAAAATTGTTACTTGTTTAAGTAATGCCCTGACTGATTAGTTAATTGGAGGAGAAGGTTCAAGAACAAAATGAAGAAACATTGAAATGGAAGAACCTTCCAACTGGTGTATGGTATAAAATTATTGAAGTGACAGAAGTAGATGGTAAATTTGGTAAAAGTAGAATAATTATAATGAAAACAAGGGAAGGAGATAGTACAAGGGTGTGGGCATGTAGTTGGTTAAACAAAGAGAAGGATATTTTGGAAGGGGCCTATGTAAAAAGTACAAGGTTTAAAATTAGTAAGAAATCTAAACAAGAGTATTTTTCTTACGATTTGGTTAAATAAAAATCTCTTACTCCTAGTTAACAACAATTCAATTTCCTACTTTCATTTTAACACCTCTTACTCCTAGTTAAAAAAAATAGTGGTGAAAATTGAAAAAAAAACATCATAAAGACATGTGTTGGTAAAGGTTGAGTATGGCTGCTATGAAGATTCTAAACGCTTTTGAGTGGTTGTTAGAAAGTGACGATTTTTGTGATACGTTTAAATACGATTCAACATTTTTTCACCGTTTTGATTCCAAACTCTTAAAAGAATTTTACTAAGACCCTAGTTACCAATTTGTGACCTTCAATGGTGAGTGGTTATTTTACAATTACTATTTTACACAATCTTCAAATAAATTGTTAACACGTGATTTATTAGCGTTAGATTTAAGCATTTTAAATGATGTGTATTCTACACTACCAGTTAAAAATAGCTTAAAACAGCTCATAAGATTATACCATGTCATTATAAATAGGTTAGAGTTTGAAAAAGGATCTCACATGGTTGAAAACATTAAAATGGTAATGGACATGGTTGATGCTAGATACATTGATGAATATAGTAATAGTGATGAAGATGATGATTCCACAAGTGACAGTGATGACGATGATGATCATAGTGAGTTTGATGGGTTAAGTAGTAATGAGGAGGAGACTAATGATAATGACAGTGGTAGCAACGATGAAGTGCAAGTGCAGGTGTAGGTGGTGTTATAACTTTACAAAACAAGTGCCTATTCATTTTTAATCTAGCTAACACTATATTAAAAACTATTGGTAACACATTTGAAAATTGAAAAATAAACTTTAAAGAGATGGGTTAGTAATAGTAAATAAAGAAATGAATACAGACAACATGCCTGGTCCATCTGGGCTGTCATCTACAACACATATACCAAGTGAAAGTGGTGGTGCTAGATTTGTAAAAACAGATGCACCTAATGAAAAGTTGCAGGTAAACATGACTTTAAAGCAACTTCGACAATTGGCTAAGGATAAGGGGTTAAGTAGGTACAGTAGGAAATCCAAAGATATGTTAATTAAGTTCATTGAAGAAAAAACCAACCATAAGTTTATTCGTGAAGAAGTGTTTACTAAACATGAATTAAAAACACTAAATGCTTCTTTAACAATGAAATTTTAAGTGAAAATGTATTAGAAGAGAAGCTAAAGGAATAAAATAAAGACGTTATAGAATGGCATGTCCTATTGATGTGTGGTATAAAATTAACAAGGTAATTAAAGAAAATATATATGTACTTTGGGCGTCAAGGAAAGGTAAATTGGGAGATAATGTTTTTAAAAAGGAAAAGATAAAAATGTTGGTATTCGTTATATATTAAATTTAAAAGTAAGTGGTGTTAAAACAAGGGTATGGGCATGTAATATGTTAAACAGAGAAAAAGTACTGTTAAAAGCTAATTACATAAAAAGTTTAGGTTATAAAAAATATAAAAAGTATTGCTCTGATTATTTATACGAGTTAAGAAAATAACTATTTTAAAATTTAAAAAAAAAAAAAAAAAATTAATTTTAATCTAGATAAACACTAAATTAAAAATTAGATCGTGGTGTAAAATTGTTAGTAGCGATAAGGTTCATACCTCAACGTCATAATACAATTTACGTTGCGTTGTTGCTATACAACATTACTAGAAATTAGTCTGATGCTGTCAGACCTTATATAGCGAGCAATTAGTCTGACACTGTCAGACCTTTTTTTAGCGGGAATTCTTTTTTTGCGGGAAAACCCGGGAAAAAAGACCTGTTTTGCTGTTTGTGATGGTTTTCGCAATGTTTGTTTTTCATCGTAATAAGAGTCCAAGCATGTAACAGTACCTGTAAAATCTAGGTCACCAATGTCATCATCATCCAACGCTTTACTCACTGCATCATCGATCTTAGATTTAAAGATTCTAATGAGTTGTACGGTATTTTATGTTTTTTACATTTGTTATGAATACGTTTTGATAATACAGTTAACCCTATCATTCCTAATAAATTAACGACCGCTAGTGAACTTAAAGTAAATGCAAGCAATGGATCCAATTCCTGTTGCAGCAGCGCTGAGTGCACTGGTTGTACAAATAACGTTTAGAACAGAACAGGTTCCTAATGCAATAGAAAGTACCTTGTCTAGTTTATTGTATGTTTTTAAAATGTTGGTGTTTTTTAACATCTCTACCTCTAACTTTTGTTCAACGCATCGAATTTTGTCTTCTCGGTACGTTTGCTTGTTAGAGTCTACGTCATCCATTTATTTATAACAACAAACCTAGAAGAGGAACTTGACCTAAAGGACTATTGGGTCCTAAAAGCAAACCACTACCCTGTTTTGTATTATAAAAATTACCACCGTGTTTTAAATACAACCCATCTCCATAGGTGTTAGGGAGGTGACCCGGGGTAAGTTATAAACCATTACCTTGTTTTTATACAAATGCAAACATTACCTCCACGTTTAAGGTAGAGACCAGAACCAACGGCTTTACTCATGGCAGCACTACCTAAACCAATCAAAGCACCTACACCTAAAGCGGGGAGTACTGTTTTAGCTAAATTGGGAAGAGCTCGCATGGCTAATCCGGCTAACATTCGCAAAAAACCATCTTCCTTTTGCATGTTTTGTTTGAGTTGTTTTACACTCAACTCCAAGACCATACCACCTTTACCACTTTTTAACAGCTTGTCGATCTTTTGTATTTGTCGCTGAGTGCGCAACATCTTATCGTCCCCCTTTAGATTAACATGCAATAAACGAATACTAACGAGACAACCATTCTTAACTGCTTTCTGTAATTTATGGGCTTGACCTTGTGTCAAATTTAAACAATATGTATGATAGCTCATTTATTTATACCTAACGAAGATTTTCTTTTTTGGGGAACTGGTTTAAAACCGTTTTTTACTTGTATTTTCACTACAGCATACATGTGTCGAAGGCGTTTTAACAGTAAAGCACGTTGCATGAAATACGTTTTAGTTACAAACAGTTGTTTAAATTCATCATACCCTATGGGTCCTTCAAACACACTTTACACCGATCGATAACCAGCACGACAAGGTAAGGGGTCCTTACTGACTTGTTTAAACATGTTTAACACCAACGTTTTACTCCTAACAAACGTGTAATCATGCGTATTGTTTTCAATGAAGGCTAAACAACATTCAAACGAACAAAAAGGTTGAAGAAATACCACATACTTTTGATTTTGCAACGTGTAATCCATTACTGTAATGTTACTCCAATACTTAGCAAACGTGGATCGGTAATGTTTGTCTACGGGAAAAACACTGAGTCAACGTCAGAGTTTAATTTACACACACACCAATAACATCTTGTTGTATTCCATATCAAGTTATTACCTTTTTTAGCTTTAAGGTGGTTTATATTTCACGAAGATGAAAACGTATGCTTAAATGTTCACCTCTGATCCGTCAGAGTAGTACTCATACCAGTAATGGTTTTTAGAAGTTTAAATGATTTTCATACCGGGGATACATTTGGGAAGAAACTGTAGATGGTGGGTTGTTTTGTACCATTGATATAGCTACCACTGATGATACCACTATTAACGAGAATGCTGTTGATGCTGATGATGTTGACAATGGTCTCACCCTCTGTGTAACCGTTTGTAGCTCGATCGTACGTGTAGATTTCTTTCTTAAAGCCCAACACTGTATTGATGCTATTGTCAACATTAAAATCTACTTGATAGTTTCTAGCTAAGGTAAGTGTTGCCCTCAGTGTACTGTGATTAGCACCGATCTGGATTTTGGTGAGGTGTTTGTTGAGTTGTAGATTTCTTTGTAACACGTTGTTGATGTTTTCGATAGAGTAAGAGCTAGTGTTAAACGCAACGATAAACCAGGTGACACCATTATCATTAGAATAACGAAAGGTATTGCTTCCTCCATGAATATTTGGGAAAGAGTAGTAGGTCTCTAGGTTGACAAGAGCCATTTCATAACTCTTTACATTTTTTAAGTGAATGGGTGGATTGAACAGGGTATCGATTTTGTTGTTATTAGCCGACACGATGAAAGAGAAACCCTCCCTAGGTGCCGTATTTTCAACGATGAGTTGTAACAAGTTATGATCACTCATTTATCTTTAGAACACGACGTTCATCTTTTGTCCATCAGACTCGAACTGTAGGAGTCTATCTGTCACTATCACCACTGCAAAGGCTTCGGTGTTCGCTGGAACATTGTGTTGAATGCTGCTCTGATTTGAATGTCAACCACAAACTCTCAACTTTTCAGACTGGTGACTCACATCGATGACGAACAAAGGGTATAAGTCTATCAGGTCAGAAGGGTTGATGTTACTATGTCTAACGAGATGATCCATGTTGAAAAACTTTTATGAACATCGGTGACTTCCTTGTACACCCTAGATACTTGACACTGGGTGAAGAGGGTGTTAAAGTCTACGGCTGGATAACGTTGAGCATTCAGGGTGACATGGATATTTTGTACTCGACAGTGATCAAACACGGCTGCGTTATTTTCTTGATTGTTTCTTTTATCGGTTTGAAAGTTAACGATGATGTATCTAGGTTTCTCCCGTCCACTCTTGGCAGAGAGTCGTCAAGTAAATTCTCTACTTTGGGGAACAGATATAGAATCGCACTGCATCATGCAGAAACCACAGTTGAGTTTAGTTTTACTTTGGATTGTTTTGTATAGTTTCATCTTGTTGTCATCAGAGGGGACCACATGAGGAACGAACCAGGATAGCTTACGTAATACTATTTTTGTTGGATCTACCCCTACTGCTCTTAACACTGCGTTTGCATCAGAGTCTCGCACAAGTGTGAGTTCGTGTTTGAATCCATACACAATCTTACCATAATCCCCTGCGAAACTAAAGATGTGTTTTAAAGGGATGGCGAATGAAAACATTCCTTTGGTTGTATGTTTTGCGATGATGTACCCACGTCTAGCTGCAAAACCAGTGTTATCAACCTCAGCGTCAGTCGTAGGATCTTTATACCACAATTGGTTGAGACCTCGCGATTTACTTAAGTCGTCGGGATACGTCAACAACCCCAAGATAGTAGTCGCTATACCTGGATCAGTGAGGTATTCAATCTGCTGACCCGATAGTTTATAACCGATGCTTTTGAAGAGATACATAATACCATTGTTGACAAGGGAGACCATATCTGCATCGGCATACGCTGTGTCGTCGTTTTCCACCAAAAGATAACTTGCAGCTGGATGAACAAACAAATTTTGGGTTTCAATGTTGATTCTTATTTCAGAACCTAAAGTGTTTAAGGATGCTCCAGTTTGAGGTTCGTATTCATGGACTTGATATTCTTGAATACTTTCATCAAAAGACAAACTTTCTGTGATACTAAGTATATCATTCATTTCTTTATAGCGTTTGACGAAGTCATGAATGGTTGCAATACCATTGCCTGAGATGATGTTGTTCAAACGGGCTTTGCTGAAGAGAAGTTGGTTTTTTACTTACTTTATGAATTACATGATTCACAGCTTTGGTAGTTCCTTTTTCAATACCTTTAAGAGCTGCATTGATAGCAGCAGTCGTAGCTTTACTTCCCAATGTCTTTGCGGTAGAAGAGTTTAACACGCGTCTAGCTAAATTAGCGACCGTGTCAAACAGACCCCTACCACCCACTACATATTTACGTTTGTATCCTTTCTTAATGTTTACATTTATTTGTAGAAGGTTACGATGAGCTTGCTTGTAATCTTTGCTGTTGATAAAACCACAAGAATAGCTACGATTCCATTGCGTACACCACTGTTTCCAGCTTGATGAGAAGCAGCACACAGCTCTAATTGATCTAAGAGTTGGTCAAGGTCTGAAAGTAGAAATACGATTTGTTGCAGTCTACTACCAAACTTATCTCTCTTGTACATGTCCGACACGATTGCTTTCCATTTGAGACCTCTGTTTGATTTAGGTCCGGACGCTGGATCATAATTTTTATACATTGCATTTGTATCTTTCAAGATAGCTTCAAAGGCATCCAAGTTGTCCTGTTCATATGTTTCAGGACGTTTCTTCACCATGAGCTCCAACAATCCTAGTGTTCCTTTGTATGGTTGTCCATCTATAAGAATGTCATCTCCTTCAAAGGTAACGGGTGCATTCCCGATGCAAATACCATTGTTGTCTTCATATCATAGTCCGAAAATGTCAGCATCCTTTAGCGATAAACTGAGTTGTAAATAATTTTGTGCTCGAGGACCAACGTTAATAATGTTTGTTGGTGGTTCGATAGGTAATGGATCAGCAAACTCGGGAGGTGGAAGTGGCAATGCAGGTAGTGGTAGGATCGCTGGGAGATCTTCAATCGTCTTGGTGATTTTAGAAGCCGTTTTCTCTTGTGCGTCTACGACGGGTTTAAAAAACACCTTTTTGCGTTTGATAGCGTTTTTTCGAACACCCCTTAGCGTTTGAAAAAAAAACACCTCATAGCGTTTTTTTTTTTTTCAAACACCCCTTAGCGTTTAAATAGTCGTTGAAACAATGGAGGTAATGCATATACTATTTCCCTCTTTTTAATATTCAAGTGTCTAAGGCATAGTTTTTTCCAGGGTTGGCATGGATAAGTGCATTGATGTCCCCTGTGTGAAGAGCATTGTGGTTGGTGAGGTAGGTGTTTTGACTTGTGGAAGGTTTTACCTAAATTCCAACACTCAAAGTCATCGCCATTACTTAATCGATTTTAGATTTGTTCAACACCACATTTTAAACATTGTTTTACCTTGTCGTCGAACAGTACAAAGTTATGGTCACACACATCATCATTGTTACTACTACCACTACTACTAAACAGTTCAACGTAAGGTTTAAAATCTTTAAGTATATTATCATTGTTACTACTACTACTAAACAGTTCAACGTAAGTTTCAAATCTTCAGGTATATCATCCATTCCTTATTATTAAACGACATAGAAATCTATTAATTTGGATCTGTATTTACCATTTTCCTTAGGGCTAGTCAGATGGTCACAAAGCCGTAAGGCTCTTTCCAACACTGATTACAGAATGTTTTAAATTCCTCAAAGGTGAGGTCTAAGCAATGATCACGATGAATGTGTTGAAGATTTTTAGGGTCTTGTGGAAATAAGCAAATGAAGTTACTATTTTCCCGAATCGTTTGACGTGGAAGTTTAAAGTAATTTTGACATAGGTAAAAACAATCCACGTTATTATGTCGACCTCGAACGTAGTAATCTTCACACTTGTTATGCTTACTTAACATCAAATCATCAAACACCATCAAGTTTTTACGATGGGAATCTAGTTGTCGAGGTTCTTGTACATCGTCTTCTTGGTCATAAAAGAAGGCCTCGATACCACTAGGATGTTAATAGATATAAGAAGATGTGGTATGAGTGCCAATGAGACAACTCTCCATCCAAGTCAAAATTTATAAATGTAAACCATTATAGGTCAAAGTACGGTCTTCAACACGGAGCCTAGGCTCACACCGAACAGTAAGCTATAAAGGGCCCCAAAATTACTAGTGTAAAACCATTCAAACGGGAAAACCAACGGTCTAATCTATATAAAACGAGAAACGAGAAACACTTATGAACCACATCAACAAACGACAACTACTGAACATCAGATTCCTGACTTAGGACAGGTGCAAACAAATGCAGCGGGTTTAAACGTTGTAATGGTACCAAACCTTCACCTTTTTCTGAAACAATAGTGTAACATCACAACATAGAAAACACACTATAAAATATCAACTGAAATAGCTTAACTCAATCAAAGGACATATTAACACCATTGAACATACATTGAACAAATAAATTTGACCTATGGTACAATGTAAATTCAAAATAAATAAACTAAGGAAGAATAATAAAAGTAACATGTTATATCGGTATGAAATGTTAAACAATTTAAGAAAAACAATATGCTCGAACAAAAATATCAGCCATTTGCAATAACTTTAAACACAGGTAAATAAAATAATTTTGTTGTTAGGTATACGTATACAGTTACAATAGAGAAAGGAAATATTTTAACAAAATAAATAATTTTGATGTTCATAGTACGAAGTGGAAATTTATATTAGTACCAAACACTTATCAAAGCTGGTATATAGACCAGATATAACCCTGAATAACATTAAATAACAAAAAAGCATTACAATTAGTATCAACAGGTCAAATAAACAAGAAAGTACGATTTGAGAGTACTCGCAGTTACTGACAGCTAGTTAAAAGCCAAAACAATTAATAATAAAAAATCATGCATCAGAGACTAAAATCAACTAAAACACATCCCAGGGATTTAGTATTTTAACGTCATGGACAGTCAAAGAAGACATGACTAGTGCAATGCCAAAAATAAATGTATCGACAGACAGTAGGATAGTTAGGAGTTTAACCTCTTTATAGATCAAAATGAACGTGGGTGTGTCTTTAAACATCCCGTTTGAAAAGAATACAAATTTAGTTATGTTTTAATTTGCTGATGACAAAATCGATATTAGTGCCAATGTAAACTATATTCAAAGATCTAATTACAACAAGATCTAATTAAGTCTTTTACAACATCGATTAAAAAGTTAGGAATTTTTTTTTTTTTTTTTTTCACGGATAACAGAAATCGTATGTCTTTTTTGGTATATCCCTTTTCCAATGCGTGTTGCAACAGTTGATAGGTTGGTTGATAAAGTGATTTTCCAAACACGTGCAAGCAATCGTAATCTTCCAGTCCTCTCTAAGAAGAGAGTTGTTGAGTAATGTCGTCTTACCACAATCTGACTTGCCAGTAATCAGTCCTCTAATCGAACGCTGTGGAAGAAGGAAGTGATTCTTTCTGTTTACAGTCGTTTCGTTGTATGAGATATCTTCAACGTCCATTTATTTAAATAAATGACACTCTATTGTTTGAAATGTAAAGGGCTACAGAAACAAAAAGTCTCTTCGAAAAGATGACCAGCAACGGACGACGACGAAAAGGTGGAATCTGCGCCGTGTGTGGATCAAAGAAATCCTAGTTTGTAAGGTCTACCGGTAAAGGTTGTATAAACAAACTCATTTACAATCTACCCGTAGAAATGCATCTTCCAGGACATCAGTTTACAGGACCTGGGACTAAGTTACATCAACGACTCAATGCAGATAAAACACCTAAAGCTTGGTCTAAACCAATCAGTCGAGTCGATGAAGCTTCCTATTGTCATGATCTCTGTTATCCTCAACATAAAGATACACTAACACGTAATTCTGTGTGTGATAAAAATTCGCTCTTACAATTAGACTCCATTAGCAATCCAACCATGAGACAGAAAATAGATCGTGGTATCGTTAAACCTATCATCGGTACTAAAAGACGATTTAGATTAGGACATAAAAAAAAAGTTCTTTGGACAGATCAATTAGCAGGAGAATTAATTAAACCCGTTCGACGTCAATTCAAGAAAAGTCGTGTGATCGCTGGAGGTATAGATGAGATTTGGACTGCCGATCTCGTCGATATAAGTTTCTCGCGATAACAAAGGATTTAAATTCATTCTAAGTATCATCGATGTGTTTTCTAATTACGGATAGCTCATACCTCTCAAAAATAAAAAAGGGTTGACGGTCAAAGATGCCTTCCAAGCGGTCTTCACGTCATCATCACGACTTTCTCAAAAGTTATGGACGGATAAAGGTACTGAATTTTACAACAACATGAACAAAGTCGTGAAGGAGTACTTCGAAAGCACGACATTGAATTGTACTCTACCGAGAATGAAGAAAAGTCGAGTGTCGTTGAACGTTGGAACCGTACCATGAAAGAGAAATGTTTAAATACTTTTCGGCTAATTCTACACGCACTTACATCGATGTGTTAGATGATCGTGTGCATCGATACAATTCATCTAAACATAGATCAATTAAAATGACTCCTATCGCTGCAAGTCAAAAGAACACGAAAACAAAGTGTACTGGAACTTGTATGGTAACCTTCTTCCATTGAAACTGGGTACATTTAACGTATTGGATACAGTTCGAATCACTAAAAGAAAGGCATGTTTGAAAAGGATACACCCTAGGTGGACCGAAGAAGTTTTACGGTGTCCCACGTGTTAAACACTCAACCTCAAACGTATCGTATCAAGGATTTTAATGATGAGGAAGTACAAGATTCCTTCTACGAACCCGAACTTCAAAAGACGGATCAAGACATGTACTGCATCGAAAAGTCTTGCGAAAACGAACCAAGAGTGGTGTGAAAGAAGTCTTTGATCAATGGAGAGGGTACCCTAAGTCCTTTAATTCTTGGATCAAACAATCAGACATGCAATAAGAATGTGTAAGCTTTTTGTTCTTGGGACTCAAGAACAAAAAGGTTAACTCTTCCCTTTAAAAGTAAAATCACAAAAATACTGAACTGCGAGGAAAATTTAAAAGGAAAGTCCCCAATCAAATGGCAAAATCAAAAGTTCAAACACATCAAACGAATGGATAACAATTGTCATATTCCTGACTTGGTACAGGCATTTTCTTATGCAGAAAATGGTGGATTGAACCTGGTTTTATAGAAGACTTAAACATGAACAACAATCGTATCACTAACTTAAAATCTCAAGTCACAGTATGGATGCTGCAACGAAACAATGGGTCATGCAGCAAGTGAAATACAATACGAGACAATTACAATTACAATTACAATCCGAGTGTGAGCAACTAAAACGGATATCAAACAAATGGAAAAAGAACGTTTCACAATCGAAAGGTATATCCTTAAATCGTTTATATCTTTCTTGTTTTTCTCTCCCATCGCCAACGAACGTTCCACCAATGTATCGATTCTTGACAAGGTAATACTTTGCATGAGTAACAAACGTTTTTCCAATGCATCGATTTTTTGTTGTAGAATAGTTTTAAACTCATTTACTTTTCCATTGAATTCTTGTTGCAGTCTGGTTTCAAACGTATCCACTTTCTTTTTAAGTTTTTGATGGTTGCATCATATTCTTTTCCATTTGTTTGATATACGTTTTAGTTGCTCACACTCGGATTGTAATTGTAATTGTAATTGTCTCGTATTGTACTTCACTTGCTGCATGACCCATTGTTTCGTTGCAGCATCCATACTGTGACTTGGAGATTTCAAGTTAGTGATACGATTGTTGTTCATGTTTAAGTCTTCTAGAAAACTATCCCTATTGATGACTTCATGTTCATACATTCCAAATTTATCTGTCATTTATTTATATCATGGGGGTGAAGGCTTAAACATCTGAGCTATGTCTTTACCAGATACTGAACCACTCACAGTTTTATGGTTTAATCCCCTAGCAGGATGTTTCAATTGCATGAACATCCTTATAAGTGTAATACCAACAATTCATAGTACGTCCTATCCGGTTGCATACGAAAAGGGTCGAAAAAAAATATTCCTTTGATTTTGACAGTTGTAGGAAATCAATCCTACATTTCATTGGAGTACAAAAATTCCCAGTCATAAACATATATCTTGGGTGTTTCAAATCAGCCTTATCTTTTTTTTTTTTTTTTTTTGGTGTTTCTATAGAATATTTTGGAAACTTGAGGTTACATGGTTACTAAAACTTGTACACAGGAAAATAAGGGGTGAAAATTTAATTGGTTAACTTCCAGTGATGGTTATGTTCTTATATGCAATGAAATGTTATGTGAAATTTTTTCTCTAGTACTGGACAGGATAAAACTTTATTCATGCCAAGTGTTTCTTTATTTGAAACAAAGATGAATTTTGCACAATTTTTTGAAAAGTGCAAATTTAACAAAGACTAATAAGGGAAAATCAATGGTGGTATTACAACTATACCATCCAAGTTTTCTTTGGTTTGCTCTTCCATCGCCAACATACGATCCACCGATGCATCGATTTTTTGTTGTGTGGAGGTTTTAATCTTATCCACTTTTTTCTCGAGTTCTTGTTGTAGGGTGGTATTAGAATCTAACCATTTTTTTTTTTCGAGTTCTTTGATTGCTGCTTCATATTTCTATCCGTTTACACTCGGACTGTAGTGCTTCGGTTTTACTCGTCACGTCTGTCACTTGTTGCATGACCCATCGTTTTGTTGTAGCATCCGCACCGTGACTTGGATGTTTAAGTTAGTAATAAGATTGTCGTTCATGTTTAAATCTTCAAGCAATTGACTCCTATTGATGTTTCTCTTTCCATAAAATCCAAATGTGTCTGTCATTTATTTATAGCATTCAATGGAAAACACGACGTCATCAAAAGGTTGACCTTCCGAAAACAATTT
Organism: Mytilus coruscus; assembly: GCA_017311375.1. NCBI lineage: Eukaryota > Metazoa > Mollusca > Bivalvia > Mytilida > Mytilidae > Mytilus > Mytilus coruscus. The sequence goes on from CM029598.1 coordinate 47,260,912, forward strand.
TGACACATACAAACAGAAATGTCCACAGACCATTGTTACTCTTATCTGAAGTTAATCGATGTGTTGTAGTCGATGTTAGGTTTTACGCAATTTACCATTCGTTGGGGGTGGAAGTCCGTTAGAGCCGAAAACACTTTGGTGGCTGGGAAGGTACGGTATCACGGATGAATACACCTCTAAAATGAGGTATTTTAAGAGTTTTAACTGCTTCTTCCAACTCACTGTTGGACAGGAGTTTGTTGGGAAGTAGAAGGTTGTGTACTTGTATGTTGTTCATTTATTTTTCTAGCTGCCAAACGAATGCGAAGTTGTAGTCGTTTTTCACAAAACAACCAACTTCTGTTTACATGTGTTCAAATTTTGTCGTTCTGAACACACTGAATTGGTATGACATATGTGTGATACAGGCAATATTATCTTTATCAACCGATGTCTTTAAGGTTTTTTTTTCAATTTTATAATGTCCATGGGCTAGGGCACTAATGCCATCGGATAAGATGTACCGTTTTTCATCGTTCGCTGAAAGGGCTACTTTGTTAATTTCATCACTGTACATGGTATGAAGATGACTACGAATGACATTCATCGTTATATAACATGCTTCTTGTGTGATTAAACAAGTTTTTTAATGTAATGTTACGTTTGATGACTGCCGTTTTCATACCTTTCCTGGTGTCTTTACCATCGTCCATCTAATACGAATACATCTTAGCTCGAAGACCCACAAACTCAGCCATACACTTACCTCCACATTCATATTTAAACTTACCAATGCTTTTTTTTGCTAACACCTGTTGGAATTCCAAACGGATCATTTGCTTCATAATAAGACGTGTCAAACTTGTCTTGAATGTAGGGTATCATATATTTGTTAAAATTTTCTTTTTGAATTTCATAGGCTAAACTATCGGTATCGGTAAACAAAAGTCGTGCCTTATCCCTATACATGTTTCGTATAAATCCATAATGAAAGTTATACATTAAAATTTTCGAAATGTCAAAAATACAACTACCTTAGTAAACAGGCTTGTCAAATTTGATTTTGGTTTTTTTTTTCATATGCACAACTGCCATGTTTACAGTAAATACGACTCGACGGTCAAAGTTGGGTTTGGCTACTAGTTTTAATGCTTGTTTCTCTGTCGTGACTACTTTTACATCGACACGTTTACGAATGTTTTCCATCGTTTTTCCAAACACGGAATTGTTCATTAATTTAAAAACATCCTTTTCAGACTCTATTTTGGATACCGTTCTAAGTTTTGTGTTTTTCAATGTAAGACTTAAGCCAACGTGATTGTTTAAATGTAATAACACGATGTACTTTGGTTAAAAGGATGCCATTCTGAAGACACTGTTTCAAATTTCTATGATGAAGTACATATTTTTGACGGCGGTATAAATGAGGTAATAATTTATGAACTCCATTCATGTTTATACTTTCAGGTAGGAAGGGGTAGTCAGTATGACTTTCATGAAGTTCTGATGGATACTCCAAATCACATTCAATCATACACCCAACCTCACTATCATCTTCCCAATGTAAAATGTCTTCCACTTCTTTTGGGTCTCCCCATTCAAAATCACCTGTGGGTAAGGGTTCTGACATGGCCCACCCATATAAATTATTGGCATCTAAGTATTTTGTAGGTTGTGTAGTGTCGTGATGACTCATGTATTTATGGTTTGCCTTACCATATCGATGACTTATTTGAGACACTCCTCCTCGAGTCGCCTTTTCAAACATCAGTAACATATTTGGATCATTTAATAATTCTAGTTTAAGTTTACTAATTTTAAAGATGCATCATAGGCTAATCCTGGCGATGTATAATAATGTAAAGGGTCAAGTCCGTAATGTTGTAAACAAATATCTCTAAAATCTTCAAAGATGTCTTGAAGTTGTGTCAAATCCTCTTCCAAGTATAAATTGTGGTAGTCTTGCATAGTTTTACAGTTAAATCTGTTAAACACATGATGCGCATGTGCATAGTCGTCATCATTAATGTTTTCACCATCCAGTCTGTTGTAAAACGCGTGAGGGGTGGTAATTCTGTTTCTTCCATTTTTGTAGGGTAGTCCATGTAATCATAAGGATACACCCCTTTTCTAATCATTAATTCATAATGTTCACCTTAAATTTGTCTTTGGTTCAATTTTTGGCTAACACTTCTAGTGAATTTGGCTTAAACCTACATGAATCAATTAATCGCATGTCTAATCCCCCTTTACTTTCTTTACTTCACTAGGAATGCAATGAATCTTAACGTCAGTAAACCCTAACTCCTTCACAAACAAGTGGGCGTCGTACCCTGTTAAATTGTGAAACACAATAGGAACAAAGGTGGAAAGTTGAAAGTCTAAATTGCACTTCTTATGTGCTGCACCACGATACTTACCTGTTAAGTGATCGTGATCTTCTACTTTGTCTGTCCCCAATTCATCGTCACAAATGAGACAACGTGTACTCGCTTTAAATCATGCATAATCTTCTTTTGTCATCACCATGTCTTTTTCGTCTTGGTACATGTCTGCAATGTCTTTTACTTCTTCTTCCATACATTCCACAAACTTTTTAGCAACCTCCTCCCCATGGTACCATGGTCCTTTTTTAGTCTTCTTATGTGTATAAACAACTTGGTAATGAAAACCTGAAGATGTGTGTCGTTTATAAGCATTCGTGTAAGGTTTTGATGCATCAGGTTGACAATTATCTATGTTGTTTAAATAACATTCGAAATGGCATAAATACCAGCAGGAACACGCATTTTACGTTCATAGTTTTAAAAATAAATACGCTGACCTTCATCTGGCATCTCGATATTTACTGCATCCTTTGAATTACAAGACTCCATGTGTTATTCTAAAATGTCCTGTCTTCAAAAGTGGTATAAACTTCTTCGACAAAAATAAACCGATTATTTATAATGTGTTACTGGTGATGTTGAAAGACGTGATATACTCTTAATCCAACAGTAATGTTGTTTAGTAGCGTTGGTTAAAAAAAAAAGGTCTACACGTGTTGTGACAGTATTCTTTGAAATTCTTAAAGAGTACATTTTTATTTCTTTTTATTTGTACTCATCTATTTCTACACCATCATAACTAAAACATTAATGTTAAGGTCTGTATTTCGTCTTTCAAATTTGTTAATGGATTTTGATGATACTGGGAAATCACTGCTGTCAAAGTTGAGGTTGTTTTCGCATTTGATGTATTGACTTACACGCTTAGTACAATTTTTGTCCACTTCTTCATGGTATAACGCTGATAGCACCGCCCACTGAAAACACTTGTCGTCCTTGTTTCGTACATTAATAATGGCTTTCTTTTTAGCTAGTTTAGCTGGAAGAGGTATGTATGAATTCCCCTTGAGTGGTGTAAATTTATTTATATGAATTTGTAAATTCATCAATATAACCAAATGTTCAACCACTACCTTCACGCATGTATCTCACCATGCTTTCTTTTGCCTTTTCCATTATAGATGCAATGTCTCAATCAAGGTCTGTTGTTTTTGTAATAGTCACTACTGTTGATCTAAGATAAGGAGTCACATAAGTGCTGTCACCTGTGGCTGGGTTAGTTCTTACTAGTTTTACTCGAAGTAGTAGTTGTACCTTTAAATGCTTATTTTTTATAAGTGACTCTGTCATCGTTTTCCTCATATTGCTTGTACTTGCCTTTAAAAAATATCTGCATCAGGTTTTAAAGGTTCAATCATAACTATGCGAAACGTATCTATCATATACTTTTAAGGTGGGTTTTACTAAATCTTGTAAATCATCCTTTCTTAACCGAGAATACATTGTATTTAGTTTTTCCTTGGTTTTTTGCTAGTGTTTTTAATTCCTTTTTAGTAAACACTTCTTCACGAATAAACTTATGGTTGTTTTTTTCTTCAATGAATTTAATTAACATATCCTTGGATTTCCTACTGTACCCACTTAACCCCTTATCCCTAGCCAATTGTCGAAGTTGCTTTATTGTCATGTTTACCTGCAACTTTTCATTAGGTGCATCTGTTTTTTACAAATCTAGCACCACCACTTTCACTTGGTATATGTGTTGTAGAAGACAGCCCAGATGGACCAGGCATGTTGTCTGTATTCATTTCTTTGTTTCCTATTACTAACCCATCTCTTTAAAGTTTATGTTTCAATTTTCAAATGTGTTACAACTATTTTTTGTAATCTAGTGTTAGCATTTGAATGCTTTCAACCATGGAAGAGCCTTTTTCAAACTCTAACCTATTAATAATGACATGGTATAATCTAATGAGCTGTTTTAAGCTATTTTTAACTATTAGTGTAGAATACACATCTTTTAAAATGCCTAAATCTAACGCTAATTAATCACGTGTAAACACTTTAAGTGAAGATTGTGTAAAATAGTAATTGTAAAATAACCACTCACCATTGAAGGTCACCAATTGGTAACTAGGGTCTTCGTAAAATTCTTTTAAGAGTTTGGAATCAAAATGGTGAAAAAATGTTGAATCATATTTAAACGTATCACAAAAATCGTCACTTTCTAACAACCCACTACATGCCCACACCCTTGTACTATCTCCTTCCCTTGTTTTTATTATAATTATTCTACTTTTACCAAATTTACCATCTACTTCTGTCACTTCAATAATTGTAAACCATACACCAGTTGGAAGGTTCTTCCATTTCAATGTTTCTTTATTTTGTTCTTGTACCTTCTCTTCCAAATCACTAATATTCACAAAGTTATTATCAAAAGAAGGTATCATAATATAATACTACAGTACTCAAGTCTTTATAGTTATTTTTTCAATTTTATATTACTATTTATTATTAAAATTCAACTCTTACTCCTATTTGAAATTTAACCTTAACACTAAATTTCAAAATTCATCTCTTGCTCCTATTTCAAATGTAACCCTAACCCCTAACCCTAACCCTAACTTTTAAAATTCATCGTCTACTCCTATTTGAAATTGAACCCTAATCCCTAACCCTAACCGTAACTTTCAAAATTCATCTCTTACTCCTATTTGAAATTTAACCCTAACCCCTAAAAATTGAAAGTGCCGCAGAATCCCCCTTTTGTAACTTCTGCTACCTAATGAGATGCGATAGTATTTTACTGTTGTGCAGTCAGGTGTGTTAATGCCATTTTGCATTAAACCCTTACCTGAACAGGTAAATTACTCTTATCCATTTCTAGTTACTTCCATAGTTATAGGTTACAATTCTGTAAATGTAGACAATGCAATTTCCCATAGGAACTCCTTTTACGGCTAAAACTGTGCCACTTTTACTATGAAGTTTCGTAAAAAATTATATCCTAGAATGTAAAGCTCATATGCAGTACTATTTTTTTCAAAGGTCAAAATTAGGGCTGTGCGGCATATTTTCAAAATTTATATACCCCGAACTTCTGTAAAAAAAGTTATCAATTATAGGTCAAAGTACGGTCTTCAACACGGAGCCTTGGCTCACACCGGACAGCAAGCTATAAAGTGGCCCAAAATGACCAGTGTAAAATAATTCAACTTCTGTACTACCCCTCCCTTCACTTTTGGTCTTCCAAATATTTCAATTTTACCGGTATGCATGATTGTGTATATTTACTGGTAATATTCCCAAGTTATGTCTATACGAGATGAAACATAGAGATCATATGTTGGAACCAGTAGGTAAACATAACAAAATATCTATGAATATTATATTTCACCTCAAAAGAGGCGTTGTTTGTGAAACCGCTGTATTTGGAAAGCCCAACCTATTTCTTGAAAGAAATTGTTACCAGACTATTGTACTTTTTGTCTAAATATAAGTTTTAACAGTTAATGAACTCGAAAAACTATATAGTTGATGCCAAACTGTATAAATTTATAACCAACATATCATGTAAGGGTCATTTCTCCTGGTTAATTTGTAATTTATTACTTTATATAAATACGAAGATCTTGTATGAGTGCCTATGAGACAACTCTCCATCCAAATCACAATGTATAAAAAGTTATCAATTATAGGTCAAAGTAAGGCAATCAACACGGAGCCTTGGCTGACACCGAACAGCAAGCTATAAAGTGACCCAAAATGACTAGTGTAAAACAATTCAAACGGGAAACCAACGGTCTAATCTATATAAAAAACGAGAAACGAGAAACACTTATGAACCACACCACCAAACGACAACTACTGAACAACAGGCTACTGACTTAGGCAGGTGCATGAAAATGCAGTCTGTATCGTTCACCTGTTCTTAAATATTCAATATAACTGTGCATGATATATATATTTTCTGTTACTATGTTATTTGTAGTAGATGCAAATTAAATTCCCTCATTCCAATGATGCCATCACGAGTTGGTTGGCCGTTATGGACTACCTCCTAAATATGCTACAGAGAATGACGGATATGTTTCAATTGTCGTAATTACAATCTCGTCCCCTTTCCCTCGAATGTGACCTACCTAATTATACATATCACCAAGTTTGTACTCACATGAGCAATAGGATGTGTGCCACATGTGGAGCAATATTTGCTTACCCTTCCGGAGCACCTGCGATCACCCCCAGTTTTTGGTGGGGTTCGTGTTGCTCAGTCTTTGGTTTTCTATGTTGTTTTGTGCACTGCTGTTTATCTGTTTGTTTTTTTCTTTTTTCCGCCCTGGTGTTGTCAGTTTATTTCCAACTTATAAGCTTGAATGTCCCTTTGGTATCCTTTGCCCCTCTTTTAAGTCTCCACATCATTAGATAAGATTAAACTAGATAATAGCCCAGAAATTATATTCCATAGTTAAAAAGTCATTTAAAATAAATGTACCTTGTAAGTAAACACTAATATAATCACTAATTGAATAGATAAGCAATAAGAAATAACAAAGTTCAGAACAGATCAAAACAACATTTGTATTGTGTTATCGTAAAGAAAACTCAGTTACAAGAACCTAATGATTAGACGCCAATTGTGCTGAAATCATTCACTTAAAAAAGTTGATATTTTTGTTCACTTTTACCGTCTGAAATACATATTTAGTATGTTCGAACGGAAGATTTCGAAGGCATTTTAAACGACAATTTAGCAAAAAAGCAACGCTTTACATAGTAAATAAATAGAATATATAGTATGAATCATTTCACAAACATATGAAACGTAGTAAAATTATGATTTTTTTAGTGATTTTAATTTTTATTTCAGAGGGGCGTTCTTAAAACAAGTATTCAATGAAAATATGGAGATTATGTTTTAATAGGAAACAAACGATTTATACTATCACCGTCTAAACTAAACGTCCTTGCAGGTCATTTTGATATGCGATGCTTTTAACCGAGCGATACCCAAGTGCTCGAGTAATTGTTGACAACTATAATATAAAGATTGTAAACAAATAGATTTAGCATAACTTGATCAGTTAACATTTTATGTATACTTTTAGACATTGTGTTGTCAGAACAATTTAATGATAATTATTTGCACCATAGTATATTCATATTTTAATTGAATCAATCCGGTCGGCCTGATATGATTCCCTGTTTGTAAGAGCGTGAGGTTTGCCAAAAATTTAGTTTAAGGAAGACTTTCTAGTTATTGTGCTCGAATTTCTCAAGACTTTTACTGACGTTCAAACTTTGAGATGTGAATGCTCTTTATAATTAAGTCCTGTATGTGTCTCAACAATTTATTCTACATGTTAAGCAATTGCAGTCAATTGATGACAATGTACTATGACATGTTGTATAAAATGGCAAAGAATACATGTATATGATATATAACAGTTTTTCTACATATAATAACATGAATAACTACATACATGTGTACTGTTGAATCAGGGAAGCTTGGTACTTCTATTAGTCCTCTTCTGTTGCAGCTGTACGCAGGCCCTTGGGTATTACACACCATATCACAGCTAGATATTGTCTTACAATCTTGGTTGGCATTGCAACTCTCTCCAATTAATAATATTAGTGTTATTTCCTTGCACCAAAGCAATACGGACATTTCTATTCTTTATCTTTTCCTGTAAAGGGTATTCATGACAAAGTGATAAAGACCTTTTTTTATATTTTGTTCGTTGTATATATGTTTAAGCAAACATTTATTTATCTGTTGCTTGCTTTGTTCATTAACTGATATATTTGTTTAATATGTTTTCATCTTTTTATATGACATGATGTCAGGTACGACTTCAAATTTGGAAAATAAAGTACCAACGAAATAAGAAACATAAAACTTTTGAAACAAAAGAATTGGTCTAAATATGATTCTCCTTTGCTTATCAATTATACAAAAGACTTTGAAGATTTTGATAAAAATGTTTCTCATATTTTGTATTTTTAGTAAATGTATCAATAAAGACACAATAAGTGTTAATGTAAGTGTTAACGGCAAAGTCCCCGAAAAAAAATATGAATAGTCCTACATATCCGTTAATAAATCTTATAAAATAGTATTCGATTAATTTCAAACCAATAATAAATTAATATTAAGCCAATAAAAAACTTTCGAAATGTGATTTAAGAAAAGACGGAGATGAATATTGTACTTAATGCTTCGTCACTTAGTCGAGTAAACCGATACACATATGTTCATCAAGGTAGATCTAGCAGGATAAAGGACAAAAAAGCTGGACCACCATTAAATAATGGGAATATTTTGGGTAGGACCAAACATCTTATCTTGCAACAGTCCACAAACGAAGTGTATCTAGCATGTATCATTGCAAAAAAAAAATGAAATATTGAGAATGAATGGATATAGGACAGTCTATTATTGTTGTTATCATTCTTAAAGTGTCGATAAGACTTTCAAAACAGATCAATGGCGCAGATTTAATGCAAGTTAAAACCAAGAAAAGTCCAATATGGCGGCCATTTTCAAGATGGCTGCCAATCAGTCAAAGTTTCGCCAACATTTACATTTAATATTCAAATAAGATCATTTAAAACAAATTAAATGTTAACTTACATTTCTAGTAAGTCATGGCGGTATATTAGACTTTAAAACTTTTTTAGATAAAAGTGAAAATGAACTAAACATTTATTCATCGAATTGCACTTGCTACATCTGAACCACCTATGAAACAATCCTTTCTTTTCCTCGACCAGCATTATACTGTCGTCTAACATTCCAAATTTGAACTTGTATATTAATATTAAGTGATATTTGTTGATTTTACTATTTTTTGACGGCCATCTTGGAAAAAGCCGCCATTTTTAAATTTCAAGGTGGGGTCATAGCTTATAATTTTTGAAACACCCGGCACTACTATCATGCCAAATTTGGCATTTATTTTGACCTTATAAAGGTGATATATGTTGATTTTGATATTTTATGGTGGCCATCTTGAAAAAAGCCGCCATATCGAAATTCAAAGGTAGGTCCATAGCTAATATTGTCTGAAACACCAATAACTGCTACCATGCCAAGTTTGGTGCTTTTATCATCAAACCTACAATTTTTTCATCGACCTGCCGGTCTACATAGGCATTGCCTCTGAAAGATTAATCCAGGTACATATGGACACAAACTTCAGACACGAGTGCCTGTGTTTTTCTAACATGCAGGCGATACAATTGGATTGATTTCAGTAGGTTTTAAATTACTCGTTTTTTATTTGAACCGGTTCATCCTTTCACATTATATTTTTTAAAGCTATTAGGCTGTACTCTTAAGATTGCCTGGATAGGGGAAATCAATGATGTATTCTTTAATAAGGCCGTGTTCACATAGATCTTAACACGGTGTGGTGTAAGTGTACTCTACATTCAGACTAAACTCTGTTACGTTCCTATTGATAACAATCAATGATTATACGCAGTTTAAAACAGGTTTTGACAACATACAGTCGATAGTCAACGTATGCCTTGTGTGGGTTAAGTGTCCATAAAACAAGATATTAAGAAGATAAATCCCTGATGATGGCGGGCCTACAATGCTTAAACTCATTCATAAATGTAATACACTTATCATTAGCATATAATACAAAAACCGCCGAAACACTAAATTAGTGTCGAATTGATGTAAGCAATTGCATGTCTAGTAATACTAGCATCATTAGATCATTCTGTAATATAATCACAATGAAATACTAATAGTATGTATACGGAGTCTTCCGAATAAGATTGTTTTGCTATCGGAATTCGGATTGATGTTGGAATGCATGGATGTTAGGTGTCATTTTATACAATGTTTGAATTTGGGACTGTGTCCCACTGGCACCTTCCCTTGTATCATCATTAAGTTGGTGATCCGTGTTCCTAATTTTTCTGGAATTCGATACTAATTAACCTTGTTCGTATAAATAATTTTGGCGATGCCATTACCGAAAAGCTTGTCAAACATTAACATATGTTAAACGTCACTAAAACAATTCGCTAACTCAGTTCAAAAAAATATTTATTGTTTCGGGAAAGAAAGTATGGCACCTTTGGTCAATCCTTTCTGATTCACATAATTGGCGTTATCTTCACAGTAGTACTTCAAACATTTAGATGTTGAAAACAGTTTTCTGGAGAAAATGCATATATTATCACTTTAAAAGAGAAACACTGAGGATATTCCTCATGTGAAATCTTTGGAAATCCAAAGCGCACAGGAGGCTTTTTCAAAAGAAACATTTTATGATGAGGAAATATTAATCCAAAGAAACTGTTGTATTTTCTCGTGATCAGAATAAGCAATAAACAATAAATACTTTATTGGTTTATTTGAAACAACTAGTGCTTGGCACTTGATACCTAGTGAAGAAAAACAATAATATGTATCGTTTTTATATATAATGTAATTTTGGAATTTATATTTTCCATTAAATTGGTATGTATTGAAGTACTTGTTACTCTTAACATAATTGCAGAAGTAACTGAGAAAATGAAAATCAGTTTAGGCAAATACGCCACGCCTCCTACCATTTGTTTTGTTGATATTGTATTGATAATAGTCTGTCAGATTCTAGTATCTGTGATCACAGAAATGGCTAGACATTATAAGAAATATCAAAAAAGGAAATAAACATAAACGAAGGCTGAAAAGTAAGCTAAAATTTATGCTATCACAAGCTAGAAAACAGGTTGTTAATCTTTCGCATAGAAAATTAACTGATGACGAGTATTTGGTATTATCCAGAGATCTACAATTAATTCCTTCACCGTCAGTCAATAGGGCAAAGCAGGATTTATTACATGATTTCGATGAATTAGCCAGGAAAATGAGATGTCGTTACTTATATCACGGTAACTTGGATGAAATTCATCCCTTCAGAGTTGAATCTGGACACACACCACCTTTAACCTGCAACACCCTTGCAAATTACCTGTTAAATACAAAGTATGAATTATCTTCTATGCAAATTCGAAAATTTCGAAACAATCTGAGTGTTTCACAGAGGTCGAGCATTTCTTCATTGTTAAATGATGAAACATCAATCATTAAGAAAGCCGATAAAAGTAATAACGTTGGTATTTTCGATAAGGTTAATTACCTACTTGAAGGCGATCGCCAATTCAATACACAGCATTACACCAAATTGGAAAAGTTTGACCTAAAAGCACTTAGATTTAATATCAAAACATATGTCAAAGGCATGTACACCAAAGGTGTTATAGATTACTCCACATTTAATTACCTTAATAATGGTAATCAAATTAATTATGGGCCTGGGTATATGCATATCTTGCCTAAAATACACCGATTAAATGAATCGGAATTAGTAAAAATCAATAAATATGGGTTTAACATTGAAAACATAATGCCGCCATGTCGGCCAATCATATCTCAGATTGGTACTGTCACGGAATTTATTGGAGGCTATATTGATTATTTTCTTGAACCTATAGTACAGAAACAACACACTTACATAAAAGATACGTCTGATCTAATACACAAGTTGGAAAACATTAAGCCTATTGCAGATTGCTGGCTTTGTAGTTTTGATGTAGTATCAATGTACACTAATTGCCCGATTAATGAATTATTATCGGCAGTTAGAATTTCGTATGATCAGTTTGATAAATCAGATTACAAAATCAAATGCCCACCTACGGATGATTTAATCTATCTCCTCAGATCAATTTTAGAAATCAACATTTTTTTTTTTAATTTTAATGGACAGCTTTATTAGCAAAAAATAGGCCCCGCAATAGAAGCAGTGCCAAGCCGGATATCTGTGATATTCTCATGTATAAAATTATGAAAGAAATTCTTTCTAAGTTTGAACATAGAAACAAATATCTTTTTCTATGAAAGGTATTGTGATGATATTATATTAGTAGAACAAAATATTCATTGTCATCAAGTGAGCGTCCATTCGGCTGTCCGGGATGTACACTTACTTAGCAAGGTCCATATTCGTCTCTGACGACCTCGATTACAGGACCTAACTATTGTATTTAATATGAATTTGTTCTTATCCTGGACATGCATGAAATATTTGCCATTGGACGTTAAGCAATTAACAATCAATCAATCAATTTCAAAATCATTCTGTTCGCCTATTGTTACGCTGTTTTAGCCTGTGTAATCGTGACATCTTTAGAACTTCAAAATTCTCCAAATCAATAAAACTATTTTCTTCAGGTACCGATTATTCATCTTCGTCGGAAGATTATTTATTTATTTTCAATAACATACAGTAACTTTTGTTTAACTTCATGTTGAATCCGTCCGCTCTTCATTTTAAAGGAATCAAATAAAGGCAATAGTAGTATACCGCTGTTCAATAGTCATAAATCGATTTAACCGAAAAAAATCCGGTCACAAACCAAATCTGAGGGAAACACATCAACTGTATGGGGAAAAAACCCAAACAACAGAAACACTGAACTGCTACAAAAACAAACGCCAACATACATAGACTATTTGATAACAACTGCCATATTCCTGATTTGGTACAGGGCATTTTAAGAAAAAAATGGTGGGTTGAACCTAGTTTTATGGTAGCCAAACCTCCCGCTTATATGGCAATGTTAAAAAATACCGCTAAAATGACAACATTACGTGACAGGAATACAGTACAAATAAATGCAAGAACACTCAGAACAAATAAATACATAAATAAATAATATAATAATTTACGACAGTACACAAATACAGCATAATAGAATTATGAACGGTGCGTCAAACGAATGTATCAACGCCACAAAAAGTGACGTCACAGGTAAAATTCTAAAAATTGATTATAAAATTGGGATTAAGTTTGTATTGGTGTTATTTGATGTATTTTCTAACAATTACAAGAATATTAATATAGAATTGTGTTAGTAATGATGTAATTAATTGTATTTTCTAACCATGTCGGTTTTTCTTCTAAATCAAACTGTGTAAAAACAAATAAGTCGTGTGCATATAGTTGCTTTAGACTAAAAATCATATAAATGAACTACGAGATTAATTATCTTGACTTTTACATACATATAGAATATGAAAATAAAGATAAGACATAAAACAATATCCAATCAGAATTACAAAACATCATAACTAAATACATGAATGTTGGATGTACAAATACCGAGACACGTGTAATAGCAATGCGAATTCACACTCAGCAAAACAATCATATTCGGGAATAGGTCACGTTCGGTACTTTAAAGACTAGACGACAATGGTTTGGATTGAGCGCCACTGGTGAGTATTATGAGGATAAAACACGCGTCAGGTGTACCATAATATAAGCCTGGTCTCTTTGACGAGTTTTTAATAAATAACATTACTGTTCTTGACAAATCACAAAACATCTCATTTAAGTGAAGGCGAGAGAAAAATTAGAATATGGCCCGCTTTGCATTCATAAACAGTCAATAAACAATTGAAACATTTAAAACTTTTGAAAATATAATGAAAAATTGACAAAAATAGTAAGTGGGTAACCGATCTACTGTAGGAATTACAGGCAATCGAAAATGTAAGGAAACACTAAAAAGGACATAGAAAGTGAAAAGCTAAATTTCATGGGAAGTTAATCTACCATTAAATAAAGGCAATTGTAGTATACAGCTGTTCAATAAGTCATAAATCGATTAAGCGAAAACAAATTCGGGTTACAAATTAAAACTGTAGGAAACACATCAACTATAAGAGGAAAACAATGGAACAACAGAAACACTGAACTGCAACAAAAACAAACGCCAACATACATAGAAACGGACTATTTTATAACAACTGCAATATTTCTGACTTGGTACAGGACATTTTAAGAAAACAATGGTGGGTTCAACCTGGTTTTATGGCTAGCCAAACCGCCCGCTTATATGGCAATGTTAAAAATACCGCTAAAATGACAACACTACATGACAGAAATACAGCACAAATAAACTCAAGAACGCTCAGGACAGAGAAATACATAAATAAATAATATAAAAGTACATTAAAACATTAAACCACCGAATTACAACGGACACCTCCCATGAATTTACGAGGGCACACCAGGACACAACAAACGAAGTATAACCTGTGACGTATTTTTTTTTTTGACGTTTATTTTATCACAGGTAAATTTCTAAAAATAAAATAGATTTGTTTTATGCATAGACACGTACAAGAATATAAAATTGGGATTGAGTTTGTAATGGTGTTTATTTATGTATTTTCTAACCATGTCGGTTTTTCTTCTAAATCTAAAACTGTGTATAAACAATAAAGTCCTGTGCATATAGTTGCTTTAAACTTAAAATCATATAAATGAAATAACTGATTTTTTTATCTGAACTTTTACATACATATAGAAAATAAAAATAAAATACCTGCAATATAAGGCAAGATCATGTAAGACCAAACAGTAAACACACTTGAAAACAAACAACATAAAATAAAAACACTATAGACGAACCACGAGTAACTCTACAATACTGGCAAATACAACATATGTGAAATGTACCGAAAATACAGAATTTCAAACCACAAACGATAAGACATAACAAAATATCTAACAGGTCTTACAAAAGAAATATCATAACTAAACACATGAATGTTGAATGTATAAATACCGAGACACGTCATATAGCAATGCGAATTCACACTAGGCAAAACAGTCATATTCGGGAATAGGTCATGTTCGGTGCTTAGCAGACCAGACAACGTAGATGGTAAACCACAATCTAAGACGTGGTAAAAATGTCGTTAGTTAGTTTTGACACAGACACATCATACAGATCAACCAATTCGTGATTATGTCCATAAAATTAACGGAATGTCATTTTAAATCTTTCCTCCTCATAACTTTGTTAGAGAAGTTTCTGGGTAAGGAGCACACTCCTGTTTATGAAGTCCGTATAGTGTGAACATGCACGAACATAAATTATCAATTGAGATATATAAACACCATACGATGGGTCAGAGGGTATGTTACTGCTGAGAAATAGGAAAGTGATAATTGGGCAGTTGAAATCATCCCGTTTGTCATATATTTAAGTGTGAAGTCGTCCATATGTGTCAATGTTGAGTAAAAGATCAAGGTATGAAGCAGTCCTTCTAGTATCAGTAGTATCCTTAATTTCAAGTTCACTGGGATATATGAGATGCAAGTACTGACTGAAATATGGGTTATTCAGTGATAGGACATCATCAACATATCTGAAAGTAAAATTAAAGAATTTCGCAAGGTGCTTTTCCTTTTTGTCTTTTAGAAGGTTCTGAATGAATTCTGCTTCATACGAGTACGAAAAATAAATCGGCCAGTAGGGGTACACAATTAGTATCCATTGGAATACCGACTGTCTGTTGAAATATCAATCCTCCAAACTCAACAAATAAATTGTCGATCAAAAAGTCCAGCATTTTGATAATATCATCTTCAGTATATTTTCTGGTAGAATCAGTGTGGTTCTTTACAAAATAAGAATAACTATAACCCAAAACAAGAACTTTATATCTACGATTCCCATTTTTATAGAAAAAACTCTGTTTAATGAGATAGTGAAGTCGATCTTTCAATTGAACAATTTTTCTCACATCTCCCTCCTGCAACAAATACATTTTTTTTGTATTGAATAGCTGGCCTATAATAAAAAAGCGGGATGGGTGTTGTTATATCTTAATAAGATTTAGATGAGAACACTATAAGCAGTACTTGTACATTCAATTAAATATATAAAATATGTTGTATAAATGAGAGAACACGTAGCTATTAGTTGGACCGAATTCCACACATTTTTAATAGCAATACACAAATGGTCCTAAATTATATAATCGTCCAGCTATTTAATTAATGTAAGATATAGACGGACATTCGTACTGATTCTGAATATCATTTTACAAATTAAAAGTTTAAAATACACTTTACAGTTGTATAGCCCCGTCAACTTTTGCACTCGTGGATGTGTATACATGTACATATACAGCCCCGTTTAGAGTGCGTGAGAGATTTAACTAAAATATTGAATGTTGAATCTTAGATGAAAATATGCCAACAAAGAACATTCAACTGTCTTATTAAAAAAAAAAATTTTTAAACAATAATCTCCGGTTGAAAATTATACTATAACAATAACAAACAGTTGGGCACAGTGTTTGACATATTATTTGATATGTTCGACAAATTCTGAATACTTTGCCTTTAAACATCATTGTTAACCATCGAAGTCCCAATTGACCTCCTATAAAATGTTATGTGTTTATATAAAATTGTCGTCTCACATGGATATAGCATATTTTTAAAAATCTATTTTGCCTTTCTACTAATTTGGCTTTCTTTCTACTAATTGGGCTTTGTGATTACAAAATAACATTAAAACGAATTTTTTTTTTTTTTATTTTACCTAAGATTAAATGAAAAGGACCATACATTTGCTATATAGAAAAAAATCTTTTATATAGAAAACCTCTGATGTTTTTTTTTTTTTAGAACTCGTTACATATTTTGCGGGTTAATTTATGTGAAAATATGTGTTCTCTTCGTCAATATAAATTATTACATGTATTATACATCTCGTCCTGTTTCTCAAAAAGTTCGTTGGAAGTTACAAAGACCTTGTTAATAAATATTCCGTATCAACTTCACAAATAATACATGATGGTCTTGAAGTATAGATTCTAGGTACTGACGTTGTTTATCCTCTTAATTGCGTGTTAAATTTAATTTGTCTGTCCGTGTTTATTTTTAACCTTTACTGTTTAGTCCATTTTTGATCACATGCTTATGACGTGGTTCGGTACTTATACATCCCGCCATTGTGTTATTGTGCCATGGTCATTTTAAATTTTTGAATTATTGTCATTCATTTTTGCTTATGTACTTTGTTTATATGCCATTTTATGTTACTTTGTTGAAACAGTTATTTGTTTTTATAGTGATTAAAATTATATTTCAATATTGACAGCTGTACCCTAATTTATGACGTTTTTACCTATTATGTCTGTTTGTTTTGCTCACTCATTGTTGTCAATATAATGGAATTCAATGCGACTGTTATACAAGTGAGGGGGTGGCTAGCTATAATAGCAGGTTTAATCCACCGTTTCCTATATGAGGAAATGCCTGTACCAAGTTAGGAATATGCCAGTTGTTTTCCATTCGTTAGATGTATTTGAGCTTTTAATTATGGCATTTTATAAAGGACTTTCCGTTTTGAATTTCACTTGGAGTTCGGTACTTTTTATTTTCTAAACTTGCTTGATAAAGACAAAAACGATCTAGGATACACAGGAGATGTTGAAAAAGCTATTCAGTTTATTGAACAATTTAACGTCACACCTAATTCCGTATATATTTTCGAAATTAGTGAATTTCCTGTGAAATTGTATTTTATATACTTTAGTTTCATTATATATTAGATTATCTCTCGGCATATTATGCATGTAATTTCGTGGCCTTTTATAAGTTACTAAAAGTTAAAGGTTGTGTGCCGTATAGTGATCTTAAAACAATGAACATAAGGTTATAAAGTTGAGAATTTATTGGTTCTCGACTGTGTGTTGAGCACCTGGAGTTCAAATACTTGATCTATTAGAGGACATTCTGCATTTTGTTTTGGAATGCCAGTTTACTGTTGCTGAGCTACAAGCTTCCGAAAGTACATTTTATAGAATAAATGAGACAGTGCAATTTACAAATATCAAAATTTCAAACATTTCGGAGGCAGATATAGATCAATTAAAACAGGAGATAGTTGAAGAATTGTCCTGCTGCAACGAAAATATGATAAAACAACTGTTATTGCAAAAGACACCAATTAAATCACAGTCCTTTAAAAAAGTATTTCATAACAATAGTTAAAAACTTATCTACTGATGCATATCATATTGGTATTGTAGATTGATCGATTTCTTGGTTGATTGATTGGTATTTAACGCCACTTTCAACACTATCGTGCTATTTCGTGGCGGTCAGTTTATATTGGTGGAGGAGGCCGTAGTACCCGGAAAGAACCACCGACCTTCAGTAGGAAAACTGAAAAAGATATAGGTGTTTTTGTCAAAATAGAGTCATAATTGGTTCATTTTTCATATTGCCAATTGTGGTTATGAATTATGATTATTTACGGCATCAAAGGAGATTCATATCGTTATGTATTAGTAAAGGAGTTTTTTTTTTTTTATCGCTCCTTCAGAAATACATCTGTCAAAAACATCCAAACATTTGTTGGTACAAATGGTTTCAAACAATTTCGAAATTCAAAATATCTTGTTTTTGATTTATTTAGTTTGAAGCATACTTTACTCCTGTCTTTCCGTCATTACGTAAATCCTCAAGTGATGTACGTGAGTCACCGATGCAAGCCATTTAGTCTTATATATGTATTGTTTTTTTCGATCCTGTTCAAAATATGTGATAAATATTTGCCCTTGGGCGTTAATAAAACAATAATTAAACTATAAATTTATCCACTAATTTATCAACACACTCGCGGGTGCATGACTGAATTAAAGTACATACCCCTAATTTTTAGCCTTGATTTTAGGCATCGTTATTGTCATCTGATAAAGTCATGTTGATTGTAATGTTCACAGCTTTCTCTTCTTTCAAAATCTTTCTGTTCAAACTCTCCTGGTTTTCGTACTCCAATAAATTTACTATTAGCTAACTTTTATTTTTAACTAATTAATCAAAATTAAAAGTAGTATTTAGGTTGAAGAAAACAGACTTGTTTGATAATTTAATATAGTGTAACATAGCTATAAAACAATTACAGGAAGAATTCCATGTTCTCCTGATAGAGGAGGGATTTAAAGAAGGTAATAGGTAACTACCACCAGAAACCACATGTAAATTTTTCATATTTGTGTAGGGATCGGATTTGACCCGGTACTTTTTAAATATTGGTAACATAAAGAATGTGGAAAACAAGAAGGCCTGGAATGGTGTAATTTTTAAACAACACCATTGTCTTATATTAGTTATATATAAAGTTAAATTCTTTGATTCGTCGTTTTTACGTCATGCCGGCTAACAAATTGGATCTCGTTATTTTAGTAGTATTGATGGCAATGATATAAATATCTCACACATGTCAATTTTTATAAACTTTCAATAATATAAAGAATTCAAAAAAAAAAAAAAAAAAGAAGAAAGAAACAAGTCTGAATACACTGTATATGCATTTAAATTGTTTACCACTGAAATGAAAATGGAAAAGCGCTAAATGTTTTATACCAATTTAAACCAAATCATAAGAATAGTGAATTATCGGTGATAAAAAATGAATGACTGTAACAGTTATACTATTTTGTTTTTGACCTGTCGAATAGTTGAAAGGATACCGAAATAGATTACGATTTGTTGCTGTTTTTCCCTCTAATTGTGAAACTTCATAGAGCGAAGATGTGATAGACGGGAGCTAGCAATCAACATGTAAATTATAAGGACGTGTAATAAAAAGGTGTTACATGTATACATATATTCTGGAAACTGTAATTAATCAGTGGGATTCAGATCAACGTATGTATTTTAGATTTACGAGGCACGAAATAACTGGCACCAATAATGAGTCGTGTTTAATTGTCATGAACTATTCAGTCTATAGTTTAGTTAAGAAATGAACATTTATATCCCAGGGGGTTGAATGCATATACACAGTGCAAAAGCATGTATATATACACAATGCCAAAAAAAAAAAATTAAGATATAACAACACTATGATAATGATATATATTAGTAGTAGAAAACAGAATAATACTTATGCATGCGTGGTGTCCGATTTCCTCAGTTCAAATAACATTTTAATGACACTACAAACTAGTAAAAGTCTGAAATGGCCTATATCTGTACTCGACTGTACTGATTTTCACTCGACCAGTCTGAATAGATCTGAATTTTGCTCGATATTACTCGACCCCAATCTTAACCATACTCGACTGTACTGATTTGTACTAAACCCTTATCTTTGCCATTGAAAATAGTCTGAACTATTACTCGACCAGTCTGAAACAGTCTTAACCCATTCTCGATCAGTCTGAACCATACTCGACCAAAGGTTTGAACAATACTGGACCAGTCTGAACCATACTCGACAAATGGTCTGAACAATACTCGACCAGTCTAAACCATACTTGACCAAATAACCTCTACTTTTTACAATTTTAACTGTTTAAATAACTTTCTTTTTAACTGACATGACAACAGCTACAATAAAGTAAAGATATATAAAAACAGATGTTTACATCCTTACGTGATTATCAGATTTATCAAATCAAGATAGTTAAATTATCTAATTTTAAAGTCTTGTAAAAAAAAGATTTTCTTTTACCTGAAAACTACACCTGTTCTGAGGGTAATAAAGCCTTATTAAGGTGCTTCTTTTTTGGCATGTGTGTTTAAAAAAATAATAAAACCACATAGGTTTCATGGTTGTACATACAATATATATAACTATCTTTTCAACTGAGGTAACAACAGCCAACAAAATCACTGAAATTCTTAACCGTATATCAAATATAGATCTGTTTTATTATAATTTGGCGAATTTATATATATATATTAAAGGGTTAAAAATTAAAGAAATGATTAAAATAGTTCTACTGATTAGGGGTAAACTATAAAGTAATACCTCCTGCTTGGGGCACACTCATTTAAAAGATCACACCTGGTCAGAAAGTAATAAATTTTAAATAACATCCATAGAAAATTAAACAGCATCCTGTAAAATTTTAAATCACAAGGCCTTTTGATTTCACTAGATAAGTAATACACGAGTTTAAGAAAATCAGGGTGTTCTTTTTACCTGTAAAACACACCTGTACTGAGGTACTTAAACTTTATTAAAGTGTTTCTTGTATGTGATGTTTTTAATTTTGACAATTTTTTTTTTTAAAGGTTTTATCAACGATTGCTATGGAAGTTTAATTATATTAAAGACTTGGTTTTACAAAACAAAGGTGTCATTTTCAAAATGTATTAAGTTGCTTTATATACAATAAAAAAATAAAGTTCACTGCGTTATTAACTAAACAAGACTGACACCACATTTTTATTCCAGGCTTAAGTTAGTGTTAATAATTTTCCAGTAACCATAAAATACATCTGAAACATTCAACAAAATTTGAATACCCTTTAAGAAATTTGAATAATGGTCGAAAGTTCTAGTATTTTTGATGGGTAAACGTACAGAAAGTCACAAGACAGAAAGTCACAAATTTGATAGGACAATTGTTGAATATATATGAGAAAGATCTTGAAATATTTTCTTTTTATTACATATATTCATTTTACTCTTTAGGAATTTGTTCATTAGCCTTGATTTATGATTATTTATTAAATTGTAATCATGCAAATGATATGTGTCTTGGCACCATGAAGCTGTTTAAGTACCAAGCCACTTTGACATTTTGTTTTCTCAACAATAATTTGATCATTAATGATATCTATTAAATAAATTTTAATTACAAAATTGCTTTATATATATATTACTTCAAGAAAAATACAATTTTGTTTTTATATAAGTGTTTTCTTATTCAAAGAAAAATAATCTCAAAACTGAATTGTGACTTTTTGTCCTGTGACTTTCTCAATGTTTCTGTCCTACATTCTTTTGATGTACATAATGCAATGTGAACATGATATCATGTACATAAAAAATCATTTAACCGAAAACTTAATTTATTACATGATATTTTTTTATCTGACCAAAATTACTTCCTTTGATCATCTTGTTTTATTTTTATTTTAAAGGTGATACACATTGTATAAATAAATATATATATGTATATATATATATATATATGTGTGTATTTATAAGTGTTGATGATTATTTCATGTTTATTGTTCAATTTTGGTTCAATGCTATATCATGTATATTTAATACATTTTTTAGTTCAAATTGTTCAAATTTCTAGCCAAGGAAAATATCTGTGGTTAAAAACATTTCCTAAATTGATGAAATATAATAGATAGATACAAACAATAGGTCAGACTTGGTCGAGTATGGTTAAGACTAGGTCGAGTATAGTTCATACTTGATCCAGCATGGTTCAGACTTCGTCGAGAATGATTCAGACACTTATAAAATGGTGTTGAAGACCGTACTTTGACCTATAATGGTTTACATTTATAAATTTTGACTTGGATGGAGAGTTGTCTCATTGGCACTCATACCACATCTTCTTATATCTATTAAGTACTGGTCGAGTAAAGGTCGAGTACAAGTTCAGACTGTTAAGAATGGTTCAGACTACAGTCGAATCATATCTAGTAAATTTCAGACTTATTCAGACTAATCGAGTTAAAATCAGTACAGTCGAGTACAGATATAGGCCATTTCAGACTTTTACTGCTTTGTAGTGTGAATGGAACAGTAAGCTGCATTATATAAAACGATGATCAAACAAATTGAGGTCTATCTTTTTTGGATGATTCTGTAAATCCTGAATGAATATTATTTATATCTTTTTTTACTTACGGTATTTCATCTTCAATTTCTTTAATAAAATAATGGTCACACATTTGCAATCTTTAATTTTTTTTAAACAATTCAACACTGTAATTAGATCTTTGAATATTGTTTTTACTTGTATTTATATTCATTTTATTATCAGTAAATTAAAAGCAAACTAAATATTATTGTTACATACATACGCACATTTATGGCTCTACAATCTTTCGATACCTGTATCTTCACATTGCACAAGGTCAAGTTTTTCTCTGAATGTTTATTACGTCTTTACACTAAATCAATAGGATGTTGGATGTGCACTGATTGATAATTTAGTCTTAGATGCATGATTTATTTTCATTAGTTGTTATTGGCTTTGAACTAGCTATCAGTAAATGAGAGTACTCTCAGATCTATACATAGTGTATTTTTGTTGTTGGTATGTACAAGTTCCCGGCCACGTCCACTCTGTGTTTTTGTTAGATGTACTTCTGTTGTATCCATCTAATGAGTTAAGCCTTTTTCAACTTATTTTTATAGTTTGTTCTTATGTTGTACTGTTACACCACTGTCCCAGGTTAGGGAGGATTGGGCGTCCGCCAATATGTTTAACCTCGCCACATTCTATATGTCACTGTCCCAAGTCAGGAGCCTGTAATTGAGTGGTTGTTGTTTGTTGCTCTTGATCATATACGTTGTTTGTTTATTGTTTTGTACAATTCTTGTATGGTTCTGTTGCACCACTGTCCAAAGATTAGGGGGAGAGTTGGGCGTCCACTAACATGTTTTACCCCGCCACATTCTGTATGTGCCTGTCCCAAGTCAGGAGCCTGTAATTCAGTGGTTGTCGTTTGTTACTGTGTTACATATTTGTTTTTCTTTCATTATGTGTACATAAATAAGGCCGTTAGTTTTCTCGTTTGAATTGTTTTACGTTTGTCATTTCGGTGCCTTTTATAGCTAACTATGCGGTATGGGCTTTGCTCATTGTTGAAGGCCGAACGGTGACCTATACTTGTTAATTTCTGTGTCGTTTGGTCTCTTGTGAAGAGTTGTCTCATTGGCAATCATACCACATCTTCATTATATGGTGTATCTTTATTGTTGTCATAGTTTTTATTGTTATATTGTTTTTATTAGGATGATGGTTCGATATTGCTGTTCTGTTAATATTTCTTTTTTTTTTTTTTAATTCTTGACAGTGGCACTATAGTGTAATCATTATATTGTTTTGAACTACAAAGCAAAATGCAAGATAAAAAACAATGAATTAACGAGACAAAGTGTTCAATGACAGTTAATGAATACAGCAAGGAAAATCTATAAATGAAATGAGATATTAACAATAACTAAATGAGATAGCAACCTATCGACACAAATACATCTAAAGACAGCAAAAAGTAAAATAACAAAAAACCGAACTCCTAGGAAAATTCAAAACGGAAAGTCCCTAATCAAATGGCAAAGTCAAAAGCTCAAACACATCAAAGGAATGGATAACAACTGTCATATTCCTGACTTGGTACAGCAACATACATATGAGTAAAACTTGAAGTCCATTACTAGAGGAAGTGTGTAAACAGTCGACGGCAACTCATCACAGATCCCATACTTTAAATTTTGTACTACACCCGTCACGCTCGAATCACAAACGTTAAAAGTAAAATAAATGCCAAAAGTTAAGGGATTTAGGACTGGAAATTCCTCAAAGTTTTGCATAATTCCGATAAGGTATGATATTTATTCCTGAGGTCAGATATCATAAGTATTTCGAACAATTCCAAGTTTTGTAAACAGTTAATGTATGAATATTAATGAGTGTTTTAATATTTTATATTTTGTATTTGCATTGAAACCGTTAATTGTATACCTTATGTGTTTTCGTAATAATAAAACCCCGATTTAACTTTTTTTTAAATATTCACTTAGTGTTTCGTCTTTTCATGTTTTTGTATTCCAAAATTGTGCAATTGTCAAAATAACGTTTGCAGATTTAAAACGGAATAATTTTTACCGAATGATATATATTTATAAAGAAAAAAAAGTGCCATATGAATATTAAACTATTGCAGATTTATCTGCAAACAGCTGTTACTTTAATTCAAAATTATCCTTTAACATGTTTATGTTCTTAAAGAGGGAAACAGCTGGAGTCTTGTAATGTGAAAACATATACAACTTAACTTACCTGCCAATGATGTCTTTTCGGGTTTATTTATTTATTTCCAGCTGACTGTTATTTAATGAACTTTTACTGTATTAATAACGTGATTGAATTTTCATATCAAATTATCTGGCGTTTTCAATCGGTCTGCAAGCTACACGCAAACTTTTCACTACTTTTTCTTACTGATGTAGGAAATGAAAAATGTTCCGTAACGGAATAAACAAATAGATGGAGTTTGACTGCACATGTCTTTTTTTTTTTTTTTTTTTAATTCAAAGAAAAGTAATATGTCTAGTATTCTCAAGTATAATTTATAATTCATATTCTTGTTATGTGATCCTTGACAGATGACTGTCTCAATATTTCATATTTATTTATTTTGTCATTAATCTTTTTAAAAATCAATACTGATAAAATCCGTTCCAAGAGCAAAAAAATAGCAGTTAAAAATGGATAATACATATGTATCCCTCCTTTTAAAGGAGTGGGACTGCATTGAAGTCATATTGTTCATCTGTTTATCTGTCTGGTTGTCTGTTCGTCCAAAAATATTTATGCCACATTGTTCTTAGAACCAACAGATCAAAAGACTTAAAATCGTTTTATTTCTAATTAATATTCTTTCTGCAGCTTGATGCATGTTGAATTATAACGTGTAAACGATTTATGGGTCTGCTAGACGCCTACTCACTGCTAATCGGTACTTTTAGTTTTGGGTGGTATGCTTAACACAACAATGTGTCAACCTGCTTGTTATATTAAAACGACACTTCAAGAGTACTTAATTTGGAAAAAAGAAGCAGCCCCTACCAAGAGACTCAGAAAGCGGAAATAAAATGAACACAGATAGGTTCAAGTATAAATGTTCAGGCCTTATTGATACTGTTTATAATATGTTATTTAGAAGGGGAAAAAAGACGAAAGATGCCAAAGTACATTGAAAGTCAGAAGTTGTAGAGAAATTAACAAATCAATTGCAATTTAACGTCGAAAATACAAAAAGTGCACGAACCACCACTTATGAATCTAGAAACTGATCAACACGAATCCTATCTCGAACATGAATGATCTCAGGAGCTCCGGAAGGGTACGCAAACACTGCTCCAAGTTTAAAAATTCATTTAAAATAAGACAAAACAAGCAGTATTTTACATAACCAATGCATAATAATCCTAGAATAGGATCAACAAAAGTAATTAAATCAAACCATTCAAGAGAAATATTACTCAGGTGCATGTATACTGCTGCCAAATTTCAGTGAAGACGATTTAATCGTACAAATATAAAATGACGTGATGTTTAAAACGTTGTATCACCTCAATGAATAATTATCTCTTGTTTTGTTTGATGAGAAATATTCTCATATACTTCATCGGTATAAATTTGCGCATAGACGAATCAAAAATGTGTTTAACAGGGGTCATGTAAAGAAACATTTTAAAGGGATTGCTAAATAAAGTTGTCACCAACAATTTTTGTTCAAGAATTTTTTTGTGGCCAATAAAAAAAGTAATTAATAGATGCTGATTTCTTTTTCCAGGTATGGACAAGATGTTTTATAAAAAAATATCATAGATTTGAAGAAATTTTGAAGTATTATGTTTTAGATTTTAGAACGACAACAGGTATCATTAAATGATTGTGAGCATAAATGTAAATAATATTATGCTGAGTAACGAGTAAACTTTAGGTTACAGCGGTATACTACTGTTGCCTTTATTTATTAACAGTTCAAATCAATTATTCGAAGTTTTCGTAAAAAAAAACAATATGTTATTCCATTGATCCTGCAATCGTATTTTCTACGATACAGATACAGGTGTACAAATAGCATGAAGCGATAAACGTATAATATACGTGTGTAGTCTTCTGGTATTCCCTTTCTTATGCGAG
This sequence comes from Mytilus coruscus, assembly GCA_017311375.1. NCBI lineage: Eukaryota > Metazoa > Mollusca > Bivalvia > Mytilida > Mytilidae > Mytilus > Mytilus coruscus. The sequence goes on from CM029598.1 coordinate 47,287,747, forward strand.
CGAACGGTTTCGTTCAAATTACTGTTTACGTCACATTTCAATTTAGGGTCTAGACCGCGCTTCGCGTTTACGTCATGTCAATTTCACTTAAAAACGAATTCAACGGTTGGGATGTAAAACAAACGATATGGTTAGGTTCAATGTTAATTGCAGGTTACAAACAATATTCGTACAGTGTAGGAAAATATAAAGTCATTTGTAGTCGATACGCATAAATAAGTATAGCGAACTCTAATGTAAATACCAAAAAAAGAGGACAAAGAAAAACAGTTACAAAATGGTAAAGTGCAAATTTCGTAATTCAAAGATCTAATTAGAGTGTTGCATTAGTAACCTTTTAGATTAAGTTTATTTAAGGGATCGATAAGGTAGCACTACACAGTTAGAAAATAAAATTAAAATTGAACCACAAAATGTTTAATCATTTTAATCTTCAGCTATCCAAAAATGAATTTTATTGCACACTAGCTCTCATATTTGAAAAATCCACAGGGGCCAAAATGCGAAACTACACACCGAACTGTGGTGTACTACCTAAGTTTATCAGGATTGTTTCTAAATTTCCGGGCACGGTAAACAGCATCTCCGTAAAAATGAGGATTTGCTATCCCGTTTGAAAAAAGTGTGCTACAGGTACAACCAAATCTTTATATCTATGGAAGAATTACGTAAAGGTTTTAAGTAATTTGTGGTAACGGAATCCCTGACTTAATTATTTACCAGTATTACATAGATCACGTTCATTGAAATCCAAACGTCACAACAGACACAGGCATAGCGACCGACTTGTGATATATAAACAGCGTAAGATGGTGCCAAAGGAACATGACCATCCAAAACAATTAACAATAGGGAACGAAAAATCGTCCCTTTTGTCGTAAATTTTAGTGTGGAGTCTCCCGTGTAAAACTGAAATATCTAAATCTAGGAAAGGACAGTTACTACCGTTTACGTTTGATTTATTAAAAGTAAGTTCCTTTCTGTATAGTCTTCTGGTTTGCTACGTCTTATGCGAGCGAAAAGTTTCGTTCACATTAGTGTTTACGTCACAGTTCAATTTAGAGTTATCATCGTGCTACGCGTTTAAGTCATGTCGATTTCACTTAAAAACACATTCAACGGTTGGGATGTAAAACAAACGACATGATTAGGTTCAATGTTAAATTGCAGGATAAAAGCAACGTTCCTACAGTGTAGGAAAATATAAAAAATATGTGTTTAAGTTCAATGTTAAATTGCAGGATACAAACAATATTCGTACAGTGTAGAAAAATATAAAGTCATTTGTAGTCGATACCGAACAGGTGAACAGCTTTGCTTAGTTTGTGCAAATTATTTTATATTAGCGGGGTAACTTAATTTCGGAAATCAAATAGGAAGTGCATTACCAAATTTATTAGTGGCAAGGTTGTACATTTGTTTTGAAAACGCAGTAATAAGTATAGCGAACTCTAGTGTAAATACCTAAAAAAAGGAGGATTATCGTTGACGTAATTCCAAACATTATGAACAACATGTTCACTATAAGTAGGTTTAAAATAAATCTTCAGAAATAAAAACAGTTTCGCAAATGGTAAAGTGCAAGTTTCGTAATTTTGATGGTCAGTTAAGTTGGTTGTAAGATACAGCCTTTAACAAAATTCGTTAGCAGAAGCAAGTTCGGATTGTATCTTGTTTAATTAGAAAGTTGATTTTTTTATTGACCTAGGTATTCTTACAAAAGTTTCCTTTATATTTTTTCAGGTAAATTTAACTATTGTCTCTGCTAATTCTATGTTAACTGTTTCTTAACAAAACCAATTTGTTCTTTGTTAACATCAAACCGTATTACTTTTTTAAAAATAACCATTTTCTCATAATTATTCATTAGGCGATACAATAACATAAATGAGCTATGAGAACTACGTATATCATTACCACGACCAACGTACATGTCCCTGATTCGAATATTTTTCTAAATCAATAATATTATCAGCATGATTCAATTTCAAAAGCGACAATGTGTGATTTGCAGTTTGTATATGCGATTCCAGTGGCGTTTGAAGTCTTATAGTATTCTATGTTTTCGTGAAGTGTATAAAGCTACATAGTAAATTTTAAATGTTGTAGATTAACATTTGTAATTTACCTACACTGTGTAAACTTCAACAAATATTTCAACGTGTAGCATTGAATAAAAAAAAAACTGTCATCTTTAAATGATCGATTGTTGTTATCTTTATGTCTAACAGCAAATATTTTAAACATGTTCAGGACTCGAAGAAATTAACAATAAAACACGGGCCATTTTACCGCCACTGGGAATTGATGATTTTTTATTAGGGACAGAAAAGCCTAGCAATATTCTATCTGCAGACCTTCAAATACCTGTTATAAGTGTTCTCAAGGTGCAGAGAGAGTGGCACACGATACATTGGATTTAAAGTCCCAATTTCTACATTATATACAGCCAAATGGACCATTGTGTTCAAGAGTTTACTGTCGGTTGGCTGAAGACCATGGTGACCATATTTCTATACCTCACATTTGGGTTGTACGTTATTTTTAAATATCAAAATATTTCAATATGTGTGAATAGATGCATTTTCAAATGTATAGAAAAAAAGTGTAATAAAATTTCCATGTCTAGTATAGAATTCAATAGGTAGCATTTGCATAAATACACGTGTATGTTCTTTGAACGATAAATCTATTAATATGGTGTAACGCTATTATGTTCATTATTTGGAGAATATGTAGTTAATGAACGTTTTTTTTTTATTTTTCTGTTAACAACATTTTCACTTTTCTAGAATCTGGACGATTTATATCTTAAGCGGTAAAACATTGTTTACACCGCCCAATGAGTAGCATATTTTATAAATGTATCTTTTAGCACTATTTTAACACGATACATTGGATTTAACGTTTCAATTTCTTCATTTTACACAGCAAAATGGACCATTTTGTTAAAGGGGTTACTGTCGGTAGGCTGAAGACCATGGTGACCATATTTCTATATCTTTGTCACATTTGGGTTGTATGTTATTTTTAAAGATTAGAATATCTCAATATGTGTAAATAAATACATTTATTCTAAAACCAGATGTTGGCATGATACGGGATATGCTCTTCTCAAATATTTATGATGTTATGATACTAAACCCCTAACGTGAGGGATTGTACTTGATTTTCATATGATGAAGACAATCTTTCAATCAGTTTAATTGAGGTCTGCAGCTGGCATGTCAGTAACTGCTAGTAGTCCTTTGTTAATTTATGCATCATTGTCATTTTGCTTAGTTTCTTTTGTTGTCTGCTATGACATCAGACTCGGACTACTTTTAAACTGAATTTTACTCTGCGTTTCGCTGTGTGTTTCTTTTTCTACATTGGCTATAGGTATAGGGGGAAGGTTGAAATCTCACAAAACATGATTAACCCGCCGCATTCTTGCGCCTGTCCCAAGTTAGGAGCCTCTGGCCTTTGTTAGTCTAGTATGTTTTTAATTTTAGTTCATATATGTTTTAGAGTTTAGTATGACGTCCATTTTCACTGAACTAGTACACATTTTTATTTAGGGGCCAGCTGAGACCCGCCTTCGGTTGCGGGTTTTCTCGCTGCGTTGAAGACCCATTGGTGGCCTTCGGCTGTTTTCTGCTCTTTGGTCGGGTTGTTGTCTCTTTGACATATTTCCCATTTCCATTCTCAGTTTTACATTTTCAAATGTATAGAAAAGTGTTATAAAATTTCCATGTCTAGTATACAATACAATAGGTAGCATTTGCATGATTACACGTGTATGTTCTTGAAACGATAAATCTATCAATATGGTGTGACGATATTCATACGTTCGTCGAATAACACTTTTTTTTGTGTGTATTTGACATGTGTTATTTTTTTTCCTCATTTGGAGAATTTATAGCTAATGAAAGGTTTTGTGTTTCCTCTGTTAACAACATTTATACTTTTAAAGAATCGGGAAGATTTATATCACAAGCGGTAAAAAATTGTTTTCCCCGCCAATGAGTGGCATATTGTAGATATGTAGCTTTCCTCATGTTATAAAAAAAACTGAACAAGTGTCTGATATATTTGAAGTGAATTCATTTTTGAAATATAAGTGTATTCTTAAGACCTACAGTTTAAGTTTACATTTGAGCTGCATCGGATAGAAATCTACCTTATGCAACTGCACAACTACATGTACATGTATAGAACTTTGAACGATTTTAGGACATTTAAAAAAAATTGAATTTTGCTCTGGTTTGTAGGGTTCTTATACATGTTATAAAAAATCTATTTTCAACCGATAAAAAAACTTTCCGTAGAGATTTTCCAACCTGAAATAAGTTAACAGAGGTATTTCTATTCATTTTTATAAGGTCGATTTCTATGAGACGGAGCTAAAAATATTTTCCAGCCTGCGCTTTTTCAGTAATATTATAACAGTGTGGTGTAATACTTTTGGATGAATTATATCAAAATTATAGAAAACGTCATGAGCTCTAACTCAAAATATGGACAATTTTATGTTAAGGGGTCTTGAATTCTTTTGACAGCTTCAGACATACTTATTTTCTACCTTTTTGTAGCAGGACCAAATCACTAATAAACTTTAAAATTCATGACCAAATGTTTGTTACAGTGGTATTTCATCCACCTACTTGCTACTTGGGGCATAAATAAGAAATAGATTTGGAAGGGGTATGTAAAAATTGCAACTAATACACAGTCCACAATATGACTATATTTGTAGACAACGAAAATCAAAGGACGATAACTGTGTTCTTAGACCATGTATATGTGTGTGTTTGATTATTGAATGATTTTTTCCTTCTTTGCAGTAATCTCCTAATTGTTGAGTCTTCATACATCTACTTCAATTGAAAGTTCAAAACAGTTACCAAAAATGTTTTGATGACTGCATAACTAGGTCTAATGTTAGACTATCTGAAAGTATTACAGGAAAAAGAGGGGAAAATACCATACGTCAAATTATCATGGTTAACAAGATAAACAAAAGTTCACATGCGACTATATAGAAAACTGAAGATTGAACAACACAAATCTCACAAAAACTCGTGCTACAAAAAGGTTGGCATTTTATGCTTTGCAGGTCAAGATGTGTGTTCAGGACGATCGCTTTCTGACTCACTCCACAGTAAAGCTTGCTTTCCGATACGACTAACGCTTGGAGAAGACTATAAATATTTATTTCTATTTCGTTATGTTCCGTTAAATTGGTTTTTCCCTTTTCTATTTAATCTGTAGAAATAGTGGATACAGATTGCAAAAAAAAGTTAGATAAGTATTTTATTATAAGTCTGTGTGTTAGTAAAGCATAGATATTTCTTTGGTGCTATTACTGGTGGTGTTTTATAGTCATATACATGCATAAGTCCGATACTTGTAAAGTATGTATCGAGGTGCTAACAGCAATATTAAAGTACAACATGTTCTGCATAGTATGATATTTACAGTATATTGTATTTATTTAGTGTAGAACAGGTAGATGAATATTTGTTTGGAGATATTTGTAATGTTTTGTATTTTTTTTAAAATGTTGCATCGCACAGAAAAAAATACTTTCACTAAGAGCAAACAATGTCTACTTTCTAACGTGTTTCTTATTTAGTCATGTAGATAGATGAGAAATGTTTCAAATTCGGACGAATTTAGAAGGGAGAATTTAGCATGATGAACGATGCTTCAATCGGGATATATGTGGCGTTATCGCTTGTATCTCTCGTACACTGGTGTTATTTTACTTCATAAAAACTACATAAAAATTATGATTATAATAGAATGCACATGGTTACAAAGGTAAAATAACAAAAAATATCAAAATACAAGGAAATTCAAAACGGAAAGTCTTTTAGAAAATGGCAAAATCAAAAGCTTAAACAGATCAAATGACTTTGTACAGGCAATTACTTATGAAGAAAATGGCGGGTTAAACCTGGTTTTATAGCTAGCTAAACCTCTCAACGGAATATTTATCAATGCATTCGTTATTCAAAGACGATACACACAGTAAGTTATAACATATTAATCGTCCTTGAGAAAGTAAAAAAAAACAAAAAAACGATACAATCAAAAACAGATATGTGTCATCAGTTTAGTTCAATGTATTAGTATTATACATGCAGCTATTAAAGAGGAACATGTAAAAAAGAAAAATATAATTTACAAATGAAAATAATATTGTACATTATAGCACACATAACGTAGCTTGACTATGTCTGGTACTTCTGGATTCTTTGTTGACAACACTTAGTCAAACTATTTTGGAATATAGTCATTTTGTTTTAACCAGACATGCGAGTTGCTAAAATCACTGAAACGATGTCTTTTATGTTGTTTAGTTTCAGCGTTGTTCTGAGTAACAATTGCTTTTCAATTTTCAGAAAAAAGACTTCTCTCTGATTGAACGATTTGCTAAACATTGGACCACATACAGATAATGAAATTTGTTTTTGTTTTTGATGACCGTACGACACAGTGCTGGTGACAAATAGAATTGACACCTGGCTTGATAAGTGACTGTTCAAATTTACTCTTGGTATGCCAGTACATCACTTGTCAGAAATGCTATCTAAATTCGTAAATAAGAACCTATTTTTTTCTTTTTTAATTTTGTTATTTTGCGAAACGAAATAGTATATAATATTCACAGATGATATAAGCATATATTCCTTGTCAGTTTGTTACATCGAATGAGCAGCCAGGCAAAGGGAATATGAACCCTTGTCCCTTGTAAAGCCCGAATTACAATCATAATTCACCATTCTGAACATCTTTTTAACATGTAATGTGAGTTCATATCTTAGGAAAAGGCAAACACATGAGCAAGATTAGTCGAAATATTTATTCCAATAAACTAGATATTTAATTGTTGAAATCGACATCCATCAAATGTTAGTTGCTTTCCTTAGATTATACTTTATATAATGGTATCAAATAAAAAACTATAAACATGAACACACATATACCTTAAAGGATGATATTTTCATTTTCTGGGGGAACAGTTGGGTTTTGAAAATGAATTACGTATCCTTGTAAGAACTGAACAGGAGTGGTTTTGCACAGGATAGGATTAGAATGAAATATAACACATATATACTGACAAATACATACGCGGAAAATTTAAACATGCTTATTAACAGATGAAAATCAGTAATAAATCCAAGTTAATGCAGGAATTCATTAATTTTTTAGCACCCCGTTTTTATTTGTGTACAAAGGCGAAAATAAATTCGTGGAAAAATTAAGCATGCTTATTAACAGATGACAATAATTTATCAATCCGAAAATATATTTGCAGGTAAGTTAATTTTCTAGCATCCCCCTCCCATTTTTTAAATTTAATTTTTAATATTTTTAAAGAAAAATAATTGATTCCAGAATGGTTTATGTAGTGGATATTGTTGATAATTCTACCAAGTAACATTTCTGCCATCACACGAAGTGTCTAGGTCGTCACGTGATTTTACGATTTGACTAATTCCCCTCATGACTTAGCCTGCAGAACAAGTTCCCATAATACAAATTTCGCCATGAAAATTTACAGTATGTTAGCAAATACCTTTCACTCCATAAAAACTGCTGGTCGTTGACTGAAAAAAAAATATTTATTTCAACAACATGGAAATCAGAATTCCCCTTCTTTTGTTGTGAGCATTATCATAGAAAATAACTTCGTTTTTACAAAAGAATTGTAAAAGCGTTCAGGAATTTTTATTAAGCTGACTAATCATTCTACCAATAACTTCAAGGATTTGAAATAATATTGTTGTTGGTAAGGTGTTCTACTCCTTTGTTTGTTGTCTGCATATACACGTTCGAAACGACGACCATTGGATAAAAGCTTTACTGATCGACATTAGGGAGGGAATCGAGGTAAAACATTCATATTGGCATTTACGGGATTTCAATAGGAAAAATAAAAACATAATACCGCTTCTGCTCTTTTATAATATAATCTACGCATATTTAGGAAATAAATACGATTTGAAAGCGAGTATCATTCGTTAATCACCAAAGAAGACATTAGGATCCATATCCTCTGCTTATTCTAGTTAAATGGTCCTCCAAGACTTCATATACATTTATAGTTATAATAAATATTGTACACAATGAGGGAATTTTCTTGTTAAAACACAGTCATTATGTAAAGGCAGGATTTATCAAAATGTATAAGTTGACCTAAAGACAATGCATCTGCTGTTAGAAATGCTACATGTTATGTTGTATATTTATCAAACATTCTCCCCTGCAATTTTTTGAATATGTGTCAGTGACAAAGCCCAGAAAATATTTTACATTGATTTCTTTAACTGTTGAATCCATTTGTCGAAGTCTGAAACTATTTTGCATACAATATAAAAATAAGAAGAAGTGGTATTATTGCCAATGAGACAACTCTCCACATGACACCAAATGACACAGCAGTTACAAACTATATGTCGCCGTACGGCCTTCAACAACGAAAAACTATAACGCATAGTCAGCTATAAAAGGCCCCGAAATGACAAAATGACCAATGTAAAACAATTCAAACGAGAAAACTAACGGCCTGATTTTTGTACAAAATAAACAAAAACAAACATGATTCACAGGAACAACCTACATCCACTGAATTACAGGCTCCTCACTTAGGACAGGTACATACAGAATGCACATGTGAGAAATGCTACATATTTTGGATGTGATCAAAAAAGTTAAGAAATGATGATAAGACAAAATAAATAGCATACAATTAGAGAATTTTGAAGAAAGGTTAAAAAATTTATTAATCTTTATGTAAAATGAGTTGTATTGTGAAAGTGAAAGATCATAGCTTTTGAATTATGAATACATAATGAAGCATCCATGCATGGTAAAGTAGTACATGTCTACTTTAAAAGCTTTATAAAAATGTATGATGAATATTTGTAAATTTCTTATCTAAATAATGACTCACAATTTATTTTGAAAATATTAAATCCTCCTACACTATTTTCTCAATACATCCAAATCACATTCAAATCTTTCCAAATGTTTCTGTCTTACATGTTCCAGAATCAAATTATTTATGTGTTCCTTGTTTGCTATCTATTTGATGTAGTATTAAACAATTGTTTGACTTCAACGTAATTCAATTTATTTTAAATTCACATATAAGCATGCCACAAATCAGCGTAATACATTGTTATAAACGCATTTAAAGCGATCAGTCTGTATTGACGTCTTAGTAATAATTGTCACACACATTCATGAACATTTCATTTTTCATAGATTTTAAATTATCACAATGCAATGTTTTACTTGAAAATTTCCTTTTATGTTAATCCCCACATAGACAAGTACATAGTTTTTAATCTGATTTAGTATTTTCATTTCTCTGTCTTCTATGTTCAGTAATTAATGTAAATATTTTTCATATCTTTGATATTCATTTCAACAGTTTTAATTTACATGTAACATGTCATGAATCATCGTATATTAAGCACAGACTCAGTCTGCTATAATATATTTCAAGAATAATTCTCACATGTTTTCTAATAATTTTACACATATACAATTTATTCATTACGTTATCTGCACTGACTTAATGGAACAGAGTGAAGCATTCAAGTCAACTACACCCCATACAATATAGTAATATCAATGCTTATATTATGTTTGATAAATCCTACATTTACATAATGACTGAGTTTTAACAAGACAATTCCCTCATTGTGTACAATATTTATTTCAATTATCAATGTACACGAAGACTATAGCAGAAAATTTATACTGGGGACCTTTAACTAGAATAAGCAAAATATTTGTATCTCAATGCCTTCTTTGGTGATTAATGAATGATACTCACTTTCAAATAGGAGTGATTTCCTAAATATGCGTACATCATATTATAAAAGGCAGATGTTCAGTAGTTGTCGTTTGTTGATGTGGTTCATAAGTGTTTCTCGTTTCTCGTTTTTATATAGATTAGACCGTTGGTTTTCCCGTTTGAATGGTTTTACACTAGTAATTTTGGGGCCCTTTATAACTTACTGTTCGGTGTGAGCCTAGGCTCCGTGTTGAAGACCGTACTTTGACCTATAATGGTTTACATTTATAAATTTTGACTTGGATGGAGAGTTGTCTCATTGGCACTCATACCACATCTTCTTATATCTATAGAAGCGGTAGCATGTTTTTATTTTTCCTATTGAAATCCCGTAAATGTCAATATGTTGTTTATTCTGTAACCTCATTCGTCATTTTATATAGTTTGTTTAATTATATTCTTAATCTGTTTGTGCGTTCCTGACCTAGGAGGATTATTCATCTTTAAACCGTATAGAACTTCAAAATATCGAAATCACCGTTACCTTTCCCTTTCTCACACGTATCCATTACAGGAAAACTGCAAGGTCATTACGATATCGTAGAGACGTCATCTTGGACACAATTTGTGGCTAACCACAGAGTGAGTTAATTTTATAACATTGCATTTGAAGCCTTGAAATTGCTCTTCACACATTTGAACCTTTTCTCCGTGAAATACTGGAAATTTAACTGTTCTTGAAAGTACAACATTTTCTCGCATTTAATGGACTGTGCTATCAATTATATTTAACTTTTCGTTCATGATAACATTAATTCAACACATTGTAAATTTGTATTTTATTTTGTATTTCAGCTTTTTACCATTTGTTAGATTGTCTTGATTAAAGTATCAGCACCTGATAGTCTTTTCTGCTTGAGCCCAATCGTCGGTTATACTTAATGGTCAGGCCATTACAGTAAAAAGTCTTGTCACGTTTTTCTGTGAATGCTCCCTGGCCTTTTCCCGAGACTAAGCGAGTACGTGACCTCACGGAAAAGGCCAGGGAGCATTCACAGAAAACATGACAAGTTCTGTCAGGAACTAGAGTCCCTCTGGTCTGATATAGAATCCCAGTTATTGGAAGTCAGCACGCCTCCTAACGAGCTCCAGCAACTCTTAACAGCACAGGACAAACTTGTAAAAGCCTGTATTAACTATCGTAGGCTCACAGATGAATACCTGGACTTCCTGAAAAGGACCAGAACATTGGACAGTCTAAAGGACATAGATGCATGTAATCTTTCATTGGATATTCGACTTTCCAAAGTGGACCTGGCAATAGAAACATTGCACGAAAATCGCCTCGCCCTGACAAAGGCTAAATCCACTAAAACAAAGACGTCAAAAGGTAAGAAAACCTCACACAGCGGCAGTTCCTATGTGTCTGACATGTCAAGCCTAGCACGGAGGAAGCGTGCCAAAGCAGAGGCTGCTAAATCAAAAATAGCCTTTGTCGAACAACATGCCTTGATCCTTCAACAGGAGGCAAAGTTAGAGGAACAAGCTCTGTTCAGACAAGCTGAAATGGAACAGGAAGCCCCACGCAAGAAAGCTGAAATGGAACAAGAGGCCATACGCAGGAAAGCACAAATGAAACAAGAGGCCGCACGTGTAAGCCGGGAAAAAGCCGAGCTGAAAGCCAAATCAAACCTTCTCGAAGCACGAAGAGAAGCTGCAGCCGCAGAAGCCGAGGCTCGTGTCCTAGAATATGACGACAGCCAAGCGTTGGACGATCTTCCTAAAGAAACGGAAGACCCGCTCCAACGTGTGCAAGATTTCGTAAACAAACATCCTGTACCAACTGCCGTGCAGGAAGTGACAGGCCCTCTAAAGAAAAAAACAAACTCCTGTTAAGCTAAATCATGAAGCACCAGACTTCGTGCCATCCGTGGCATTGAACTTGCCGTCACAGACACTTCCTGCCTTGCCTACCGATACAAAGTCACCAGAAGTTACTTTAATCCCAGATCTGGGAGCAGTAACTGGCATACAAAAACAAGGCGTTTTAGAGGAGATCCTTGCTGAACACCAAAAACAGTATGTTGCAGAAGAGATCCCTGTTGCACACCAGCAACAAATCAACCCTACATCGGAGATAACCAGATTTCTTCTACGTAAAGACCTGCTGTTCTCCCAGTTAACAAGCTTTAACGACCGGGCAGAATCTATCCATACTTGGAAAGCTAGCTTCGAAAAACGAGACAGACGAGTTACAAGTTTCGGACTCGGAACAGATTGATTTACAGATCAAGTGGCTCGGTCCAGAATCTGCTAAACATGCCATTAGCAAAAGAGCGTCGAATGCCAATAACCCTACAAAAGGCATACAAAGATTATAGAAGTGGCTTGACGACCGGCATGCTGCTGCAGAAATGTTGGAGGCCTCTCTCACGAGTAAACTTGTCAACTTTCCAACCTTGACGAACAAGGACAACGCACGTTTCTATGAACTGTCTGATATTCTATCAGAACTAGAATATCACATGGAAAATCCCAAGCTGGGATGTCTGCTAGGTTATTTCGACCCACCGTCCGGAATTAGACCTATCATTGAAAAACTACCCTATGGACTTCAGGAAAGGTGGTTTACAAGGGCATCTAGATATAAATCGAACCACGACGGTGTCTTTCCGCCTTTTACAGAGTTATCTGCATTCATCAGTGAAATAAGCAAAATTAGAAACGATCCTGGGTTCATTTTTGGGTCGAAATTCACACCACATACAAAAGGTGCTGCGCCAAGGTTCACGTCTCACCCTAGACTAAAGTTGGTGCTCATAAAACAGCGGTTGAGCAACAATCTGGAGACGCCAGCAAACAAGGTCGTTGCATTCTGCACAATACAAAGCATTCCTTAAATGCATGTCGAGCGTTCCGAGCCAAGTCAATAGAGGAACGCAAGGTCTTTGGAAACAAAACAATGTCTGTTACAAGTGTTGCGATTCCACCACACACAGAAGCCGGGAATGCAATGCACGCATAAGTTGTAAAGAATGTGGAAGTAAACAACACACTTCCGCACTTCACATCACTAGACCACAGCAACCTGCAAGTTCTCAGTCTAGCTCGCACAGACAAGCCTACGGCGGGAGCCAACATAATCGGCTGAAACTAAGTCAACCTCAGTTTACTCCACCTGTACCGAGATCTGCAAGGATACATATAGCGGGAAATCTTGTGCTAAAATACAACATGTGAATGTTTATCACAAGGATAACCAGGACAAAGTTATCCGGATGTACGCCATCATTTTTTTTTTTAACAACATTATATATTTATTCACCAAATATGCTTGTTACATTGTTACACCAAGAAACCAAGCTTTTCTTGATGCATCCTGTTATATTCCACTGATTACCCAGGTTAGTAATCAGCTGCTGGTATATATGTATATATTATAATAATATGTATAAATTTCTTGAAATACAATTGTACAACATTTTAATTGTTTTATTCTATCAATCGTCTAAACTTCTTTTAGTGACTTCAGTAATGGATTAAGTTTCATTGTTCTGTTTTCGTTATATCTTTTATGTATTCTCGAACAAAAATTTGATAAACATTTACCTTTGTCAATTTCTGATTAGATACATAATATGATTTGTATATAGAAAAGTCTAAGATTGTTAGGAAATAATTCAGACCAAAATAATTTTGTCAAAATTTTATATCCAAAGACTAATTGCTTTAATGATACTATAAAATTTAAATTTGATTTTATCATTAACTCATAAATACTTTTCCAAAATTTTTCTAAAATCGACAAGAAATAAAAAGTGGTTATTATCTTTTCTTCGTTACATACATTACATAGTACGCCATCATTGATGACCAAAGCAACCGGTCACTAGCATCGCCAGAATTCTTCAATCTTTTCGACGTAAAACATAAACCGGAGAACTATACCTTATCAATATGCTCCGGCAGTGTAGTCACTTCCGGGAAAAGAGGAAGCGGTTTCGTCATGGAATCAAGAAATGGTAATGACAAATTTGACCTGCCTGTACTTTTAGAATGTGATCATATTCCCAATAATAGGGAAAAAATCGTACTCCTGAAGTCACAATGCATCACCTTCATTTAAAAGAACTCAGAGGAAGCATTCCACAAATAGAGGAACATTGCCAAATTCTTCTCTTAATTGGCAGATACCTTATAGAGGCAAACCACGTCCTTGACCAGCGCATATGACCACCCAGAACTCCATATGCACAACGATTGAAACTGGGTTGGGTAGTGATAGGAGAGATGTGCATTAACAAGCGTTCAACGTCAACATTACTTACATTTTACCTACAGGACAACCGTCAACGTTTAGACCATGCACAAGCAAGTTTGACATCCGGGAAAATTACACAGACCCCGTTAAGAAAGATTTACAATCGCCACTCTTTGAAAAAACAAGGGACGATGATAAGCCTGGAATGTCAAAATGTTCTTGAGGCAGATGGACAACGAATTTGTGAGGGACTCGACAGGAAGTTGGGTAGCACTTTTACCGTTCCGTGTTCCAAGACAGCCATTGCCAAGTAACAGACAACAAGCTCTTCATCGTGCTAATCTGTTAGACACCAGTCTGAGTAGGAACCCAGTAAAACGGGAACACTTTCTCACATTCATGAGTAAGATTCTGGACAACAATCATGCAGAGCATGCTCCACCGTTGGACGACCATGAAGAGTGCTGGTATTTGCAATTATTTGGTGTTTATCACCCGAAGAAACCCGATCAGATTAGGGGTGTGTTCGATTCATCCGCCAAATGTAACGGAGTATCACTTAACAGCGTCCTGCTAACAGGTCCAGACTTAACCAATGATCTCTTGGGAGTACTGTTGCGTTTCAGGAAGGAAATGGTTGCAGTAACTGCTGACGTTCAACATATGTTTCACTGTTTTGTAGTCAGAAATGACCACCGAAATTATCTGAGATTTTATGGCATAACGACCTACAAGAGAACCTTGTCGAATTCAGCATGAGAGTTCATGTTTTCGGAATAGTCCGTCACCTTCCGTTGCTACGCTTGGGCTCAGAAAAGCAGCTCAGTCATCAGAAAATAGTTCGGCATTCACGTAACTAGCTTTGTTACAAGAGACTTCTATGTCGACAATGGTCTTACGTCATGTCCTACAAAAGAGGAAGCTGGTAAATTCATGAAGGACACACAGCAAGCATTGGCATAATATGGAAACTGACGGCTTCACAAGTTTGCCTCTAATTGTGTACATTGGGTTCATTATTGGGAAAGCAAAAGTTGCACCTGCAAGTGGTCACACTATTTTACGACTTGAATTATCTGCTGTCGTATTAGCAGTTGAGATCACACAAACCATCGTGGATAATTTAGATTCACACATAGACACCGTGAAATTTTATACAGACAGTAAAGTGGTATTAGGTTACATCAGTAACGAGACAAGAAGATTCTTTATTTACGTTGCTAATAGAGTAGAAAGAATAAGGAAGTTTAGCTCTCCAAGTCAATGGAATTATGTACCAACTAACAGTAATTCCGCAGATTCGGGAACAAGGTCCATACCAGCCCACGAAATTCACAATAGTGAGTGGTTATTGGGACCGAGACAACTTCTTTCCTCAGAACAGAAGGAGAATCCCGAGGACATATATCAACTAATAAATCCAGAAGAAGATGGAGAAATCCGTGCAACTGTTAATGTTGCAAAGACATATGCCACACCTGAGCGTAAAGGTATCGGAACTGATAGATTCAACCGATTCTCCAACTGGACATCACTTGTGCGAGCGATAGCCTTTTTGGAACGTTTCTCCCGTTTACACGGGTCAAAACAGGCAGAATCAGTAACCTCTCTAGAAAGCTTTACGAATGCCGAAAACTTCATTTTAATGTCTGCACAACACGAAGTTTACGGAGAAGAAATAGATAGCATTCGACGAAAGGAACAAATCTCTAAACGTAGCCCGATAACCAACCTCAGTCCGTTTTGGACGACCAAGGACTACTACGAATAGGAGGCCGTATAGTTAAATCTGACTTAAACCTTCGAGAAAAGCAACCATTGATCGTTCCTGGACGCTATCATATAGCGACACTATTAGTCCGACACTACCATAACAAAATTAAACATCAAGGTCGCCACTTCACAGATGGAGCGATTAGATCAGCAGGTTTCTGGATCGTCGGAGCAAAACGCCTGATTTCGTCTATTATTCACAGATGTGTGACATGCCGCAAACTAAGAGGAAAAACCGAGTGTCAAATCATGTCTGATTTGCCAGAGGACCGTCTTGAACCGTCACCTCCGTTTACTAACGTTGGAATAGACACCTTTGGACCATGGACAATTGTTTCACGTAAAACACGTGGTGGATACGCCAACTCAAAACGTTGGGCAATTCTATTCACATGCTTAGTGACAAGAGCTGTTCACATCGAACTCATCGAGGAAATGAGCTCTTCAGCCTTCATAAACGCTGTCAGAAGATTCGCCGCTATAAGAGGTCAAGTTAAGATTTTCCGATCTGACCGTGGAACAAACTTTATTGGCGCGATCGACGATTTAAAGATTGACTCAATCAACGTTGAGGATGGACCCTTTAAGAACTTTCTGTACAATTCTGGTACAACTTGGATCTTCAATCCGCCGCATTCGTCCCACATGGGTGGAGTCTGGGAGAGAATGATTGGTATCGCAAGGAGAATACTTGATTCTATGCTTGTCAACGCCGCTGGAAGGAGTCTAACGCATGACGTACTAAATACGTTCATGGCAGAAGTTTCAGCAATAATCAATTCAAGACCTCTGGTACCAGTATCGACAGATCCAGATAATCCATTAATCTTGACCCCAGCTATGTTATTAACACAGAAGACCGATTACATCTTCACTTCAGATCAGCTTGGAGAATTCGACAAACGGGATCTATGTCTAGCCGAATGGAGACGTGTACAGGCTCTGGCCAGTGTTTTCTGGTCCCGTTGGAGGAAAGAGTACCTGCCGTTACTACAACAACGACGTAAATGGACCGAAAATCGCCGTGATTTCATCAAAGGAGACGTCATTCTTCTAAAGGACAAAAACCTTTGTCGTAACCAGTGGCCAATAGGAATAATAGTGAACTCATTTAAAAGTTCCGACGAACATGTCCGGAAAGCAGAAGTTCGAATACTCGTAAATGGAAAAGCCACTATCTACACTCGCCCCATCGTGGACATGATTCTTCTCTTATAGAACGACCTTGTATAATTCTGTGTACATATATTGGATCTATATAGTGACATTCATATGTGTTATATTTTATGGAATAGTGATATCAGATAGATATCAGACTGGGAGTATTCTGCAACCTCATTTGTCATTTTATATAGTTTGTTTAATTATATTCTTAATCTGTTTATGCGTTCCTGACCTATTAGGATTATTCATCTTTAAACCGTATAGAACTTCAAAATATCGAAATCACCGTTACCTTTTCCCTTTCTCACACGTATCCATTACAGGAAAACTGCAAGGTCATTACGATACCGAGGAATATTTCGTAGAGACGTCATCTTGGACACAATTTGTGGCTAACCACAGAGTGAGTTAATTTTATAACATTGCATTTGAAGCCTTGAAATTGCTCTTCACACATTTGAACCTTTTCTCCGTGAAATACTGGAAATTTAACTGTTCTTGAAAGTACAACATTTTCTCGCATTCAATGGACTGTGCTATCAATTATATTTAACATTTCGTTCATCATAACATTAATTCAACACATTGTAAATTTGTATTTTATTTTGTATTTCAGCTTTTTACCATTTGTTAGATTGACTCTTGATTAAAGTATCAGCACCTGATAGTCTTTTCTGCTTGAGCCCAATCGTCGGTTATACTTAATGGTCAGGCCATTACATTGTTTTACCTCGATTCCCTTCCAAATGTCGACCAGTAAAGCTTTTATGGTCGTCGTTTCAGACGCGTATTTACAGACAACAAACAAACGAGTAGAACACGTTACCAACAGCAATATTATTTCAAATCCTTGAAGTTGCTGATAGAAGAATTATTCACCTTAATCAACATTCCTGAACGCTTTTACAATTGGTTTGTTAAACTATAAAACGTAGTATTTTCTATGATAATGCTCACAACAAAGGACGTGCATTTCTGATTTCCATGTTGTTGAAATAAAGGGATTTTTTCAGTTAACGATCATCGGTTTTTATGGAGTGAAAGGTATTTGCTTTCATACTGAAAATTTTCATGGCGAAATTTGTATAATGGGAACTTGTTCTACAGGCTAAGTTATAAGGGGAATTAGTCCAATTTTAAAATCACGTGACGACCTAGACATTACGTGTGATGGAAGAAATGTTTTCTTGGTAGACTTATCATTTTGTCCACTACATAAACCATTCTGGAATCAATTATTTTTCTTAAAAAATAAATAAAATAAAATAAAAATGGGTGAGGGTGCTAGAAAATTAAAGAAATCCTGCATAAACTTACATGCAAGTTTATTCCGGATTGATAATTTATTGTAATATGTTAATAAGCGTGCTTAATATCCACGAATTAATTTTCGCCTTTGTACACAAATAAAAGGGGTGCTAGAAAATTAATGAAATTCTGCGTTAACTTACCTGCGTATTTCTTTCCGGACGAATTTGTGTTATTTTTCTTTTTTATTCTGTCCTGTGCAAAATCACACATGTTCAGCTCTTTTAAGGGTAAGTTATTCATAATCAAAATCCACCTGTTCACCAGAAAATGAAACTAGCATCCCCTAAGGCATCGGGGTGTGTTCTCATATTTGTAGTTTTTTTCATATACCAAGAGTAATAAATAACGTATAATCTAAGAAAAGCAACTTAAATTTGATATGTCGATTTGATCAATCAAATATATAGTTTATTGAAATAAATATTTCGGCTAATTTTGAACATTTTTTTTTGCCTTTTTCTAACATATGAACTCACATTACATCACATGTGAGAAAGATGATCAGAATGGTGAATAATGTTGAAATCAGCACATCCCAAAGATTATAATTGATATTCAGGCTTCACAAGGGACAAGGGTTTATATTCCCTTTCAGGTCCAATAATCCCTTTGCCTGGCGGCTCATTGAATGCAACACACTGACAAGGAATATATGCTTAAACAATGACGACCAAAAATGAACTAACTGTCAGTAACTGTGAGTACTCTCAAATCTATCTTTTGTTGTTAGAATGTACAAGACCCGGCCACGTCCACTCTGTGTTTTTTTTTTTTTAGATGTATTACTTTTTGTATCCATCTGATGAGTTAAGCCTTTTTTCAACTGATTTTTATAGTTCATTCTTATGTTGTACTGTTATGTTGTACTGTTACACCACGGTCCCAGGTTAGGGGAGGGTTGGGACACCGCTAAAATGTTTAACCCCGCCACATTCTGTATGCATGTGCCTGTCCCAGGTCAGGAGCCTGTAATTCAGTGGTTGCCGTTTGTTGCTGTGTTACATATTTGTTTTTCGTTCATTTTTTTGTACATTAATTATACCGTTAGTTATCTCGTTTGAATTGTTTTACATTTGTCATTTCGGGGCCTGTTATAGATGACTATGCGGTATGGACTTTGCTCATTGTTGAATGTCGTACGGTGACCTATAGATGTTAATTTCTGTTTCATTTGGTCTCTTGTGAAGAGTTGTCTCATTGGCAATCATACCACATCTTCCTTTTTATATTATATACTATTTCTTTTGGCAAAATAACAAAATAAACAAAAGAAAAAAATATGTTCTTTTTTACGAATAAAGATAGCATTTCTGGCAAGTGATGTACTGGCATAACAAGGGTAAATTTGACCAGTCCTTATCAAACCAGGTTTTAATTCTATTTGTCACCTCCACTGTGTCGTAAGGTTTTATTAATAAACATCGAAAACAAACAAAAAAACAAATTTCATTTTCATTTCATTTATAGTGTTTTTTGTTTGACTTTCCATATTTTTAATCTTTACTAATTAGTCAAATTTTGGTGATATACTTTTGGCGTGGCTCGGTATTTATACATCCCACCATTGTGTTTTTGTGCTATGGTAATTTTTGTATTCTAGCCTTTCTTTCTTGTATAGGAACTTTGTCTATAGAGTGTCTATATGCCATTTTGTGTTTCTTTCTTGAGAAAGTTGTTTGTTTTTTTTTTTCAGTGATTAAGATTATAACATTATGACTGTTGTACCCGAATTTTTGACATTTTACCTATTATGGCTGTTTCTTTGCTCACACATTGTTGTCAGTATAATAGAACTCCGTGCGACTGTCATACAGGTGAGAGGTTTAGCTAACTATAAAACCAGGTTCAACCCACAGTTTTCTACATAAGGAAATTTAACATCCACATCCGGTTCACTGGTAACAATTGGTTGAGCAACTACTTTGTTCCTAGCTAGATCATTTCCTAGGAATAATGAAACACCCTCAACAGGGAGATTAGGACGAACACCCACAACAACTGTTCCAGTTATCAAATCCGACTTCAGATAAATACGATGGAGGGAACATCTATACAACCTAACTCCACACCTTGTAACAAAATGGAGGCACTAACAGAAGTCTCCTTGGACAAAGGCAACACACCTTCTAACAATAAAGACTGAGAAGTTCCAGTGTCCCGTAAAATCTTAATAGGCTGAGGAGTAGTATTATCGACAATAGAAACAAACCCATCAGACATAACAGGTTTATAATCCTCCATGTCATTACAAAACTGGACTTAAAAGCCTGACTCGCAGGACATTCCAACGTATTGGTAACACAGGGCGTCGCACAAGCACTGGTCTTGGGCTTATTATCTCTTTCATTCTTCTTCTGGAGTCTAAAACAATCAGCCATCAGGTGACCATTCTGCTTACAATAAGCACAAGTTAGTGACTTCTTCTCAAAAGTATCAAATTTTGGACTAGACATATTATAACTAGACTGACTCTTATTCTGTACAACAGGCTTACTATCAGTACGCTGAGTGCTTTGATTCTCGAAGTATTAAAATTTTGACCTTTGAAACTTCTTTTATGTGAAAGGGTATAATTATCGGAAATAACAGCTGCATCTTGTAATGTCTCAACAGTTTTGTGATCTAAATGTGTTTTAAGTCTAAATGAACACACTGCTTGAACTCTTCTTATAACATCAATTGTCTTAAGTTATCAACATTTTTATCTATTTTCTTTGACGTAAGCCATTTATCAAATAGATCTTCTTTTCCTAGCAAATTCAACAAAGGTTTGTGAATCAAACTTTTATAAGACCTAAATTTTGTCTATATGCTTCTGGCACTAGCTCATAAGCTTTCAAAACCTCCTTTTAACCTTGTCATAATCAGAACTATTTTCTGATGAAAGTGCTTAGTAAATTTCAGCGGCCTTGCCCTCAAAAACACTTTGCAGCATTGTAGTCCAAAAGGCTTCAGCCATTTCAAATTTTGAGCAATTTTCTCAAACTGTGGAAAAAATTTATCTATGTTTTTCACAAAATTTGGGAATCAAACGTATATTTTTGCTGCATCAAAATTAAAATGTTCTGATTTTGATTGGAATTTAATGTTGTTTTCTTCTTTGGCCATTTCAATTTTCATTTTCTCCATTTCTAACCTTTCCTTCATTTCAAGTTCTGCCTGTTTTAATTTAAATTCATCTTCTTTTCTGTTCTTTTCTTCATCTCTAATCTTTCTTCTTTTCCAATTGTTTTAATTTAAGTTCATGTTCTAATTCAAGCTGTTTTAATTTGAAAGCATCAACATTTTCGACCTTGAGTTCAAGAGCCTCTTCACCTAAACTTTCTGCGTCAACTAATTGGTCTATTACCAAATTTTTATAATTTGTTTTCTCATAGATACTCTAAAGTCTAATTTCAGATGTTTAGCAAGCAACACTAATTCCTCTTTCTTTAAATTATCCAACCCTTCCAGGTCTGCTGTTTTCAAAATTTACCGACATCAAATGCCATATTGTAGAATTTTGTTGGCTAATTCTAATAAAATATACTGAAAAGTTTTCAATGAGATATTTACGTTATCCCGAACACGAGCCCCCAATTTCTCTTATGCCAAAAATCGCCTTTTAATTGTAGCCAACAAAACACACAAATCAATAATAAAATTTAACAAGATTTATTATACACAAGTTTACAAGAAGTATTACACAAATATAAATGTCAACTTAACTGTCAAAATATATGTTCAATCTTTTATCTTTTCTTTATCCGAAATCTTCTCGGAATCCACAGAATATTATATCCAATAAGTCACAATCTAGTATGATGTAGTTTGTAAATAAAAGTGTCAATCCAACTGCTGAGAATGTTGATGTCTATCGATGTCGAAGTCTATCTATGCCTATCCCTTTAGGGTCTGCATACTTATATATATACTCAAACGAAAACTTCTAGACAACGCTAGAAATTTAAATTACGCATCTTTTGTTATGATCATTCTGGAAACGTTATGTAAGTCAAATAGAAAGTTCTAATCATTCCATGAGTATCAATGATTGTTCCAGTGATTTATAAACTGCATAGTTGTAACACAATGTGTATTATTTTGTACATAATAGAAAACAATGTAAACATTCTTAGGCCACACAAAACAAGTTAGGCCAACTAAATAAATAGTTACAATATCATAACAACGGATAATCAATAAAGGGCACAGATAAAAGTCATTGTTTACATAAATAAAATCGATAAAATTATGTGTCCTTAATTACATGTAGGTTACTAAAAACTTTACAATTACCGACAAATAAAATAATATGTATAAAAAGTTTTATTAAAATTAATGAAACCTTTGATTGTGAAAATGTTGATATTGTTGACTTTTTCCGTAAACAGTATAGTCTTGTTGAAAGTTATAAATACATTAACAAATTAATCTACTCTAAACTCTGTATTATTGTAATATTTGTTACTGGTGCAAAAAAAAAAAAAAAAAAAAAAAAAAAAATTCCCAGCGGAAAAGGCTGAAAAATCAAATGAAACTTAAAAAACATTAAAGCATGGATATAAGATTGTTTAGAAAATATCGTGCAATTCAGTCCTCATCAAACCATCTTATAAGTACCGTACATCGCTGTAAACCGTAAATAACTCAATTTACCCGAATTTAATGTACATGAAACAGTAATTCTGGGACTATTACATTTTGCCTCAACAATAGAAAATTTGTCAAGCTGTAAATTGTCCACCCTTAAAAGGGTTATGTATGCATTCAACAGTGGTTTTAACGAAAGAGCAACTTAAAACAGGGCGTAGAAATGATTACTAGTATACACATGAGGGGTGAGGTTCTACACGCTCTTTCTAGTGTGATTAATGGAATAGTTTTTTTTGTATCGATAAATCCTTTGTAAAACACAGGCCTACAGAAGGGTTTTAAACATTACGATCCAAAATAATAAGTAAATGCAAAGCAAAAAGAAATTATACATTGAATATACAATGTACATACAAAACTAAAAGAGTATGATGAACTTGAATATGTTTTACTTAAATTTCATCTAGGTTAGTAGAATGATACATGTAGTTGTGTATGCTTGCCATTTGAAATATTTCCGTACATTCGTTAATATGCTCTTTTTTATCTGTTCGTACTTAATGATGTTCCTTTCTTTCCAAATTAAAAATTCCCTGTTAATTAAACCGTATTGAAAATTACATTCTATATGTATGATTCATTTGCAATACACATAAAATAGATTCTTCCAATTTGTTTTAATTTTTGCTTTGATTGTTGTTTTACTCATATCACAAAACAAATATTTTAATTGATGATGTATAATGAACTTTGCTTCACACAAGGGCCACACATCGTTACAGAACATCAAGTTAACGTTCCTTTTAATTCCTTTCGATGGATTGCCTGCAATAATATATCAATCCATCAACGATTTAAAGGTAAGGATGGAAACTATATACTACATGAAACCGTTACTTTAAATGTTTGCATCTTATATGTTTTCTAGAATGTGCGTATGATAAAATCCTCTTAACTTTGGGAAAATTAAATTGTTTTTCGTTTAGTTTTTCGTCGAGTGGGTACCAGATAATCATATTTTTAAGTATAATATAAATATCGTTAATCAATATTTTAACTGCTAATATTTAATAGACATGTGTATACAACACAATATTAATCTGGCTTAAAGAAGTTGCAACCATTCTAACGTCCAGGAATTATTATCCAATACTTTTGAAAATGAGTGCGCAAAATTGAGGGCACGTAACAACTATAAAATCTAATTAAAAATCGTCATAACTGGTGATAAAAGTTTTGTGATCATGACAAAATCGAGATGAATACACCTTATGAATAAAAGGAGATGTAATAGATACGTCAAGGACACACCAACAACTCAACAACACAAATAACTAAAATCCGTCAACAATTAACTGTCTACAAAATACGTCAAACTTGAACAATGGTCCTACAGTTGTATTTTGCACAAATACTTTGACTGTTTGGGAAGTGTGTACAGGGTACGGCTGTTATTTAGAACAGGATAAAACTGATTAAGGATGATTTACACAACATCGGACTAGGTGAATTGTGGCTACGCCAGTCTGAACTGACATTTGAAAACCCTTTTCAATTATAAAACAGCGCCTACTAGATATAAAACACAAGAACTATATTCTTTGTTGGAAAACAGTAGCAATTAAGTGTGCCATTTACAAAATATAATCACAAACCTAGATTTACAATATTACTTGACTAAATATATCCCTACTCTATACCGAAAGCCCGGAAAGGCTATTACAAAATAAGACTATCTGCACATTCATTAAATATTGAGACTGGTCGTTTTCTGAATGTTCCCGTAATGATATCGTTTGTGCAAAGTATGTAGTCAATGTATTGAGGACGAGTTCCACTTTATTCTTGTGTGTTCGGCATATAGAGACTTGCGCGCAAAGTTTATAAAACAATACTACTGGTATAGACCGAGAGTATATAAACTGATACAGTTGTTAACTCTACAAAATGTTAAGCAGATGACTTTTTTTGGGAAATTTATTATCCTGGCTTTTAAAAGAGGGACAGTATTTTACAAAATAATTAACATTCTCTGTTTACATGTTTTATTTCAATTATAATTTTTATTTCTTGTTTACACAGATGAGCTGTAAAGCTTAATGTAATAAAATAAAAATTATATTCCATTTTTAGAAGACCTACTTTATAACCGTCCAATAATACAGTTATGTGTGTGTATGTTTCTTGTTTCAATTATCATGTATGAGGGTATGAATGGGGTACCACCATGAGTGAGGGTATACATAGGGATGAGGTTTAGAGATTAGAAAATAAAGGTCAAAAGAAAAGATTAAAGGATTAGAAGAAAGAAATGGAACCAAAAGTATAGAAAACAAAATGTGTGATGAAATATAAAGAATAGAGAATAATTGGCAGAAAATCAAAGAGAAGAAATGGTCCACAAATGAAAATCTACCCCCCTTTCTTCCACCACCAAATCACCACAACCACAGCCATTCCCAGCACACACTTTCGCATATTTACATATCTATACACATATTCAATTTTGATTTCATGGTGCCCCCAGACATCGGGGTTCTGGATCTGCCCTGTTATATTTACATGTAGTCCGTGATACTTGTAAAACGTTGACTATACAAACCACCTTGTACTATAGTGTCATATTTATTTTATACATGTTCCGAAGTTGATATTTCTAACAAATAAGTTACTTACTTTCTAGCAAACTAGAGTATGACATTGTCTCTGAGCAAACCAACTTAAGAAAAACCGCCCTTTTGTTGCTCTAATCATAACAGAAAATTGACTTCTTAAAAAAAGAAGTTTTACTTTATTCTAATTGATACAAAATAAAATAATGGCACCGTTTATAAAGTTTTTTTTCTTCAATTATTCTTTCATCGAACTACTATCAATCAAGGATAGTAAATCTATACAAATCCTTGTATCAACTAATCAATTGTTTATTGCATAAGGTTAATTGAACATGATGCTTGGGAATTTTTACTTAGTCGTGTGTCACGTGTCGTTCGTCGCGTGCGGGTGGCACGCAGAATAAAAAGTTGTTTTACTTCAAAAATCATAAAATCAGTCTATTGAATCAGATTCAAAATTTCATATTCATGCTTTACATGCTTATATCTTCTTGTATCCATGTTTTCGTGCTCCTAAAACACAGCTGTAGCGTCCTTAATGCAAAAAACTTTATTCTTGGTACACCCAGAGACATGTGTGTCTTTGGGTGCACTAAGAAGTCCTTTGGAGTATTTCTATACATGCACCGCTGGCAATTCTCACTTGAGGTATATGTTCAAATTTGCAATAAATAAATAAAAACAAAAACAAAAAACACACGACTTAGTTCTTAAAAGGTTCTTTATCAAAACTCTAAATTCATGACACAGGCTCCAAAGTCAACACATGTTAGTGATTGTGAAAATATGATGGTTTTGTGCATTGTTTGGACACAAAACACGAATAATTCTAAAAAATAAACAAATGTATTCTTGCTGCCAGATCAAAACCCAGAGATAAAAGGAAAAATTAGGTCGGAGAATTGTGTATCCATATACAGAACAAGTAACACTGGATAAGTAATGAGTTTAATAGGAATAAACATTCTATTATAAATTATTTTAAGATTAGATGTTACGAATTACAAATTTCAAGAAATAAGTTTTTTTTAAATTACACGGAACTCTGCAGATATAACCATTTTAGCAAAATTAACAAACTGTACACTCAATTTTGAAAAAGGAAAATTTAATTGTATACCCTTTCTTCAATTTCGAATATCTTCGATCCTGCGTAACTGAGATTTTAACGGTAATACTACTTCGGATGATGGTGTGGACGAACAAAGGTTATCATTTCAGTCAGATATTGTTACATTTATCCGTTAAAATACATGTACAAAATGCCGTTCACAACACGTGCGTTCGATGTATAAATTTTATAGGTTAAAATTGTAGGATAAGTTACGATCACGATCTTTGTAAACAAATGAGAAATAAATATATATTCTTTATGTAAGTATACTTCATACAGAAATATGACGAAGTCTAACTTCAAAACCTATAGCTGTAGTTTAATTTGTTCAAATACTAAATCAATCTCAAGGGTTAAGTTGGGCCGTAAAGAAATAAAGTAATCCCTGGAATTGTTCGTTTCAACGATAAAATCCTTTCTTACAAGTGTGGGATGTATACATTAATAGCAGCCGTGTCAGGTCGGATTAGGGACTTTAAATCTAGTGCCTCGCGTATTCAGGATGAATGTAACGATCTCTGATGTTAAATATTACACTTGCGACAACTCTTTGATGGGATATGCATTATGTATTTGTCACTGAACGTAAAGCTTAGCAGCCGTGTCAGGTCGGATTAGGGACTTTAAATCCAGTACCTCGCGTATTCAGGATGAATGTTACGATCTCTGATGTTAAATATTACACTTGCGACAACTCTTTGATGGGATATGCATTATATATTTGCCACTGAACGTAAAACTAGCAACACACGATACATCAAAACTTTAATCCGCATGATCTACAGATGTCTTCAGTCTTGTGAGTATAAAACAAAAAGAACTATTACACGTCGCAACACTGACTCACATATACATCTTATGATGGCGAAAGTAATGATGGACAGACAGAAGAAGAGTATATCTCTTAATTTAAAATAGCTAAAAAACAAGAGACTTTTGAAATTCGAAATTGTTTCGAAGTCATCTGAAGCAACAAATGGTCAGATATTTTTGACAAATGTATTTTGGTAGAAGCGAAGAAAAACCCGTCGTTTGCTTATTCATCACCGTATATAGTTTCCTTGATGCCGTAAGTAACCGAGACATAATTCGTCAACACAACGTTCTATTTAAAAAGAGGCAATTATGACTATATTTTAACAAAACAACTATATCTTTTAAATAGACGATACATTTTTAGTCCGACACGGCTGATTTTATTGTTCTAATTTGCCTTTGCGCGATGAAAATGGTACCAATGTATTCGTTTATAACATTTTGTATCATTTTCTAAATGTTGAATCAAACTGAAGTTAAATAACTGGCAATAAGAAACCACCGCACTAAGTCGGCACACTTCATTTACAACAAACTGATAATTAATCAAACACTCAAGGAGACCAATGAACAGGTATCTGTTGATGATAATATTAGTACCCATGATTCCATAGTTAGAAATCGAAATTTGGAAGGACCACCTATGGGGCTTTCCGCTGATAATGGGGACATCGTGATCGCCTTACTATGTAGTACAGCTTGCACACTTCGTCTAGTAATGGACTTCTGATAATGTAGATAACTAGTTCCGTCTGAGATTCTGTTTTTCTTAAAATGAGGAATAGCTAATTTGCTAGCAATAATTTCATAGAAGTTTTCGATCGTTGCATACTTAAATACACAGTTACAGTTCCATGTAACTGTATAGATTTCTCACTTGAAATGTTTTACATATATTATTGTTTGGTCTTTTATAGCTGACTATGCGTAAAACTTAAAATATTTACACGCCATTTTGTCTTCATAATATCCAGCTTTCAAAGAATTTTTCGAATTAGCGGCATGTATGTCAACTGCTACATTGTAATTAAATTTTCTATTCAAAAATCATTCTGTATTACAAATCATTATAGAGCGTTAGCAAGTACTTTCCTCTCAGTCAAATATTAATAGTTTACAACTTGTCAATGTTTTCGAGTATCAGATTCAGCAACCCACGGCAACTCCGCTAAATGAATGCCTCTACAAAGAGAACTGCAGAAGCTATCGTTTGTTAGCGTGGCTATACCATACGGATAATTCCCTACCCTCCCCGCAAATCATTATAGAATGTTTAGCAACTGCTGTCGTCAAAGTTTTACTTTAATATCAATAATTTCCAAAATGTGACAATAGAAATCATTGAAATGGCTAAATATTCAGTTATATAATAAGATATTGCATTAATAGATCTCTTTATTCTGTTTGTTCTTACGAATATTTGGTATGTTTTGCTCATTGTTGCAGACCGCGGAAGGTGACTGACATAAAATCTGGTGATCGTTATCTCATTGGCAATCATTCCGCATCTCCTTATATTTTCATATAGAGTGTCTCAATCCATTTCATTTAAAGAATTCATGTTCCAATATTTAACTTTCATATATAAAATGACTGTCAGTTCGGGCCTTTAATAGCTGACCATGTGGTATGGGTTTTGCGCATTGTTGAAGGCCGTACGATGACCTATAGTTTTAACCTCTATGTCATGTGGTCTCTGGTGGGAGTTGTCTCATTGGCGATTATACTGCATCTTCCTCTTTCAACATTGTCACTGGCAATTAATCTCAGTTTCAAACGTTTAGAATATGTTAAGATTTAACAACACCAGTACGTATACAGTGCACGTGACAGATATATTAGATTTCAATAACAACAAACTTAGAATAGTTAGTGTTTTTATGGGTGTGTAGAATTGGAAATCACTTTCTTCTTGTTTTGAAACGAAAATAACGAATAAACTATAAAATTCACTATACTGTACGATACAATTTAAAGGGCTCCGGTTTCCTTTTCTATTTTCTTGATAGAGGCTTGCTACTTGCAAGGACGCTGTGTTACCAAGCGGTACGTCTAAAACGCTCAGGACCTCCTGAGTGCACTCAGGACATGTAATAGATGTTTTAGTGAGCGTTGAGGGTATGCGTTCGATAGATAATTTTATTTTTGATCTTATAATTTTGTCCAAATAAAATCAATTCAATATTTAAGAAGTAATTGAAGTTTTAATCGGCACGCGCCGTTTCCTGGGATAAGTCATGCATGACCGATGGTTATACTGAATACAAATTATCATGTTGATTAGGTCCTTTGATCTTTAATTCTTAGAAGTGACTAGTGATGGCAATAACCACATACAAGTAAGCAACAAAAAGTTTACTTGGGAAAACAAAAATAATAAAGATTTATTGTTTTAGCTAAAATGTTTAATAAACTTTTCATTTTGTTTGTAATAGTTGAAGCCAGTTGAAATGTTTAAGAAATCTACACACATGTCTTGTCTTGTCGTTAGTCTGGAAATTTTCCATTCAGTTAATTTCATTTGAAAACGTTGAAAATTGATCTTTTTCATTGCAAACCGTGGCTTCCTTTGGAATACAAACCCTGTTTCAACTACGATGAAAGTCCTATAATATAAAACTTCGTAGGTATAGTTCAGCATTGACAGTAAAACAACCGGATAATGCATCAATAGACCGACTAATAACTTCTTGTAATGAAGATCCATTTAAATAAATAACGTTTTGACTATTGAAAGTGTATCCACATATTTACAAGACACTGTTGTTTGGGTTTTTTTTTTTTACTTAATTTCTTTAAACTCCTCATACATGTATTATAGGTTAATATTATTCATAGACAGCTTTTGTATGCAAATTTAGTTAAAAAAAAACATTTTCGCCATTTAAACTCATTCTTGTCCAGTTTTTAACGAGTGAAACTGTGATTTTTTCTCAGCTTTTATCTTTATAGCGTAAAAAATGTACGATACGTGTATAGTTTCAAACTTTATTGAGTAAGATGTATTCCCCATTTCGCTCGTTCTTTTCCAAAATAAATTCCTCAAACAAATTTGAATAGGGCCTGAACGAATGTCAATATGAAAATAAATTCTGAAAATGAATTTGTCTCCGTTTTACTGTCAGTTTTCTGTCCTGATCAAGACCCCTTTAACAAACGGGTTAAAATAATGCTAGCGTACGTTGAAATCCCGTCATTTATCATATTTGGGTATTTTTCTTTACAAGTAGTAAGATTTGGTTTTACATCCATCTCACGGGAAATTATTAACTTTTGGTCATACAGAAAACATGTTATTTCACATCAATGTTGGTTTTGCACGACTAAAGAACAGCGTGTTTGTCTTTGTATGTTAAACTTTATATAAGATAAAATCTGATATTCGTTTATTCAGTTGATGTCATTGAAAACAAAACGAACTTGTAATAGGCAAACTATATAACACAAAATTAATTTAGCTGTCCTCAGTACACATAAACTACATATTAAAATACATTGAATGGAACTTTTGATTTTTTTCTCCATTATATTAAAATTCACTACACATAAAGAAAAATTCATTACACAAATCAATTCCGAAACAACTTTAAAATATTGCATAACTAACTTTAATTTACACTGTTCTAATAACATGATATTCATAAGCAATAAGGATAATCCAATCAATTTTGTTGATTGCATTTTCACGGCTGAGTAGTTGTGTAATCAGTGACACGTGCCCTCATAATTTTGTAAAATTATAAATCTCTATGGAACGCCACAGCTGTCTTATGTGGAACTCTGATATAACTTTGTGTTGTTTTATTATTACTTGATGATATTTTGTCTTTACTTAATATGGTTTTGACATTACGTAATGATGTTTAGATATAACTCAATATGAAATAGTCATTACTTAATGATATTTCGATATTACACGATATGGTTTCGTATTGACTTGATATAGTTTTGTCATTACTCGATGTGGTTTCACCATTATTTAATGTGGTTGTGTCATTAGTCAATGTGGTTTTAACATTACTTGATGTGAATGTGACTTAACGTTATGTAGTTGTTTCATTACATGATGTGGTTTTGTTATTTCGTAATGATGATTTGCCTATTCTTTATATGGTTTTAACATTACGCAATGATGTTTCAAAATTTGACGATTTTACACTACATGATGTGTTTGTTTCATTATTTGATGTGGTCCTGTCATTCTTTGATGTGGTTATCCCACTACTTGATGAGGTAAAACCACGTGACCAATTCGGAAAAAATATGTTCTATTTTAAACAGATTTCAATATATCGTTTGTTTAATGTGCTTTGGATGAGTATCGGTATCCATTGAGTTAAAGTGCAAATTAAAGTTCGAGTGGTTGTTCAGAGTTATTTGGTATGAAAAAGGGAACAGCAGATAATAATAAGAAAAGTTTATAGTATTTCGGACATAATTGGGATATCTCCAAACCACTTGGTCCGGTTGTTTTATCCTAAGTTCTCAAACGGAAGCAGTATTTTTGTAATAAATTTGTAAAATATTCCACGGAACCCTGTGTCTCGCCTGATATTGCTGCTGTAAGTGTAAAAGCGTCATGTTGATCGGCTGTACATTTATCGGTAAAAAAAAAAAAAAAAAAATGTTTTTCTGTAGATGTTTTTCTTGAAATTGAGGAATAACTCCTATACAAGTTTTAAAACACTTCATGGAGGTTTACAAATTTATCATGTCAAAACAGTTTACATGTAATTCGGTTTTATTTAACTAAAACAAAACTGTATGGTTTTCAACAATGAGCAAAACCCATACCCTATAGTAAGCTATAAAAGGTCCCGAAATGAAAAATGTAAAAAACTAGAAACCTAACGATCTATAGATAGATAGATAGATACTTTATTCTCTAAAAACTAAATACAAGTTTACAGAGAAACATACAATATAAATACAGATACAATAGTCGAGGTAAACAAATCCAGTATGATGTTCTAAAAGTAATATACATGGCATACATGTTTAGTAACATGTATAATGAAAGGTTAAACTCAATAGAAATAAAAAATGGAGACGGAGACGCCGACGCCACTATCGACGACGAAATATAGGTTTGTTGTGTCTCGCTGCCGCTACATTGATGTCGCAGGCTCGACACAAATCAAAAGACTTGAACTTTATTGTTAACAAATGAAACACTTCAAATCAACTCACACTAAAGTTACAGGAAACGGGGAGGGGGTCCGGACTAAGCGACAAAGCATCAATACTATAAAACAAGAATTCTCCGATTTTTAGCGTAAATGATCATTTGAACTTATACAAATATCAATCTTTTATTTGTAATCAATTGAATTCCTAATCTACCTCGCACTAATTGAAAAATAAACTTTCTGGAATATCTGTTTCATATGTGACGACGGACATGTTCCAGTGGTCGTAACCATAAAACCGTCATCTTTTCCTTGAATGTAAACTACCAAATAAAACTAAATCACTGGGTTTGCACTTTCTCGAATAACACGACGGGTGCCTTTCTGGAGCATCCGAGATCACCCCGATGGATTCATGTATATTACCCAGTCATACCGATCTATTGAAACAGCCAAATGAAACTGTTTTGTATGCCACCGCAACTTAAAGTTGGGGCATATTGTTTTACCCTGTCCGTCCGTCTGTCCGTTCCATTATCGGTATATAGTTATTCCGCATAACCTCCTACAGTTTGAATCCTAGGAAGTTTTCTTTACTGTCTGTTTGTACATATATTGAAGGTGTGCATGTGGTCAGGGTTTTATTTTATTATCTTTTGCTCTTTTGGAGATAATTGAACATTTTTTGTCATTTTCGGGGTATAAGCGGTTAAATGAGTTGAGTGCGGGGCATCACTTTGTCTAGTTTACATTTTTTTCGTGTTGTGCTGTTACACAATTGTAACAGTCCGATGTAAGGTTAGGATTTAGCGCTCACATACATGTTAAACTCCGCCACGTGCACTTTCTTTATGTACCTGCCCCAAGTCAGGAGCATGAAGTTCAATTGTTGTCGTTGTATAAATGTGTGTCATTTCTTTTTTGTAGATTGTTTATTTATATATAAGACCGTTTGTTTTTTCGTTTGAATTTTTTCACATGTTGCATGGTGGCCTTTTGTAGCTGACTATACGGTGTGTTGAAGGCTGTACGGTTGCCTATATATGATTTCTTACATCCACTGCATTTAAACTCTGATGGATAGTTGTCTCATTGTCAATCACACCACATCTAACTTTATTTCAACTTCTATGTTGCGTTTTGTATACTGTAACATTGTTTATCTTCTGTACGCATACCCCGGAGCCCTCTTTTCGGAAGCCCGAGCAAAAGTCCTTGTTCCGCGATAGAAAATTTTAATTACGAACTCATATAAGATAGCTCGAATTTCAACTCAAAATCTTAATTAATCTAAATGAGACTTAAATTCGAATCTTACTCAAACTCTACCTTATGTTAAAAATTACTCAAATTTAATGTTGTATCTAGAACTCTACCTCAGTTAAATGTGACTCAAACTCGATGTCCAACTCGAAACTCAATGCTAACTAAAACTTTAATTCTAATAATGACTTGAATTCGAAATCGAAGACTAACTCAAAGTTTAACTCAAACAGTAACCCGAACTTTAATTTGAACTCTAATTCGATGGATGGCCACACTCATCCAAGGCACATACAACATTGAAATCTATCTAAAATAGAACAGGTTTTTCCAAATTGGTCACGTGATTTTACCTCATCAAGTAATGGGATAACCACATCAAAGAATGACAGGACCACATCAAATAATGAAACAAACACATCATGTAGTGTAAGGTCGTCAAATTTTGAAACATCATTACGTAATGTTAAAACCATATAAAGAATAGGCAAATCATCATTACAAAATAACAAAACCACATCATGTAATGAAACAACTACATAACGTTAAGTCACATTCACATCAAGTAATGTTAAAACCACATTGACTAATGACATAACCACATTAAATAATGGTGAAACCACATCGAGTAATGACAAAACCATATTGAGTAATGACAAAACTATATCAAATCAATACGAAACCATATCGTGTAATATCGAAATATCATTAAGTAATGACTTTTCCATATTGAGTTATATCAAAACATCATTACGTAATGTCAAAACCATATTAAGTAAAGACAAAATATCATCAAGTAATAATAAAACAACATAAAGTAATATCAGAGTTCCACATAAGACAGCTGTGGCGTTCCATAAATCTCTATATAAGTTAATTCGTTTCAAATGGTAAAGTTGGATGTATCCCTATGAAGGTTTAACGGAAACTTTGTTTTTAAATGGATTCGTGTTCTTTACAAACTTTATAAAATAGATTTCGGTTGTATATATTAAAGTGTAAAGTTCGATTTTTTATTATTTTTTTTTTTTTTGGCTTTCGTAAACGCGGGGAATCATGATAGATGAATGTAGGATTTTGGGGTTTTGGGGTTTTGAATGATCCTTCTCGGCTTTCGTTTAAAAGATGTCAAGACAGTACGTTTCAAAGTTGATACGAAAAACATGAACAATTGAAAAAATACGTTTTAAGTGCCTGCTGCATGGACAATAAATTCATGAATAAAGATAATTAGAGAACACATGATAACCAATGGAATTAGCAGAGGAATTATAGTGTTTTGAAATTTTATGTATGTATATATTATCTCCTATCAATTAATGGATCATTAATACTACGCAGTTTTAACCTACAGCAGAGACTCTGACATTGTAAACAATACGCTAATTAAATATCCTTGAAAGTTATCATCTGTCTTTCTATCTTTAAAACCTTTCTATGTGTATGTATCTAAAAATAGTTCAGTTTAATAAAGTGTAGTTCTAGAAGCAGTCACGTTTATTTTAGTAGTTGTGTGATATATACAAGAACCCAAATTCAGCTATAAATACATAATATTAAGGATTTTCCAGAACAAATTCACGCTGCCTATTTTATGGCAACTACTGTGACTGGGTTTTTTAGTCTTGGACCGGTACATAAAGATCTTACAAATGTATAACAGTTAACTTCTAATAATTGTTCATAGAAGGGGGTCGAAGGGTCCTGATCCCGAAATCCCGGGCTTAAAAACATGAAATCCCGAGGTCCCGAATTTAAAAAATAAATCCCGACATCCCGAAATTCGAAAAAAGAAATCCCGGATCCCGAAGGGTCAATCCTGAAATCCTGAGCTGAAAACATCCGATCCCGACGTCCCGAAAAGGTCCTGCCCCCTTTCCCCTTTCATAATTATTTCTCAAGTAGTTTGGGTTATGACTGTTAATCTGTTTGATTCACTTATAATTATGGTCATTGCGTTCAGAGTTCAAATTCTCTCATTATTGAAATTGAATTATTGAGATGTGTTCTCAGGTAATAGATGTATAGGTTACTTGTAGCCATGTCTTTCCATTGGAAAAAATCGTGTTCTATGCAATTATGCACGTCAATTATAATACTATATCGTTAAATCAAGACAGAAATAATTGTTTATTACACGAATGAAAACCGGATAAATAAAACAATATACCGATTAAAATAAACTGAAGCAAGATCTATTCATTCATGTAACTAGCTATATATAGCGGCCTTGGTGGCTGGGTGGTCAAATAAATTCGTTTATGAAATTACTAGACTGCTTATTGTGAGTGTAAACTCTCTTGTGGTAGATGCCTTTGAATACGTTCTTAATTGATTAGGCATATCAGTTTTTCTACCGATGATGGTTGGTTCACTCTGGGTACACCAACATTTGAATACTTGTTTCTATGATGTTGTCATGATAACTGAAAATGACATTAAACAGCTTTATATAACCAATCAATACATTTTGCTACATTACTATAGTTTAGAGCTTACATTTGGATCAAATTGATTTTTAGATATGCAAACTTAGTTAACGGAACGTTATCATTCAAGTACAATTTTAAAAAGATATAACAAATGTAACAATGTAGGAGATGTAATATATTTTTAATACGGCAACAATGTACAGATATTGAATGAAGCGCATAGAAGTAAGCATATATACTCAAGTGTCAAACACGCGGTATTTATACTGGAAATGGTGTTTTCTTCCACACTATTTAATTGTTTTATAAATCAATCTAGAAGCATAGAAATTCGTATTTGTATCATTAATTTTATGCATAAACCTATCATTTTCGACGAGGTCAGTAACCTAGTGAGGGGTTTAGCTAGCTATAAAACCAGGTTTAATCTACCATGTTCATAATCTGCTTACCCTTCCGGAGCACCTGCGATCACCCCAGTCTTTTGTAGGGTTCATGTTGCTTAGTCTTTAGTTTTCTATGTTGTGTCTTGTGTACTATTGTTTTATGTTTGTCTTTTTCTTTTTAGCCATGGCGTTGTCAGCTTATTTTTGATCTATGAGTTTGAATGTCCTTCTGGTATCTTTCGCCCTCTTCTACATAAGAAAATGCCTGTACCAAGTCAGTTGTTATCCATTCGTTTGATGTGTTTGAGATTTTGATTTTGTCATTCGATTACAGACTTTCCGTTTTGAAATTTCCTCGAGTTGGGTATTTTTGTTATATATTTTTATAGTATACGACATTCAATATTACAAAAAAAACCGAATATTTTTAATTTTCACCTTTTATTTTTATTCTTCATTTAAATGTTATTATACATTATACATATTATACACGACTATAGATTAACCCTGTAAATTCAATCGAAACGATTCCTCATATTGTTTATTATTTCTTGTAAGTTAAGTACGTTAAAGAAAATACTTATATATTAAAAGGTAATTGTTATTCTAATTTCAGAACTCTTGAACATATACTGAGGAATCAAAGGCAGTAAATGCATTAATTGTTTTAAGCAAGTTTAGTCAGAAATATCCTCGCGATTAATTATTCTATATACTTTGGAAATAACGTATCTAGAAAGACATATGGATGGTAAAATTTGTTTTAAAAATGCGTAATTCAGCCAGAATTGATAATCGATGATATTTTCAGAACTTTTTTTTTTAAATTTTATATAATGGTGTAATTGAATGTCATAGTTTCGATTATACTGTTTAATACCTAAATATTCATATCTTGTTACACCTATGAACAATCATGTAAAACAATATGTAAATCATTTTCAAATCCTGTATTATTAACACTTTCAGAAAAATAACTATAACATTGTTAAATCGAAGTTTGAATTGTTCATTATTACATGATAGCCATATATCATTAAAATCCACAAAAAAAAAAAAAGATAAACTGACAAGAATGAAGAACAGAAAGTTAGCCTTGACCGTCCTCGCTTTTACTTAATCGAATGAATGCATACCCATATGAATAGTTTAATGAAGACGTATCTTTATTGAATATGCTGAACATGTTGAATGTATGAAAACTAAGTACATAGCAGATGTTCAAAATTAAATTGTGAATCGTTCAGGGATGTGAAAAAGGTACAGTTAACAGTTCTTGTTGATTATACTCAGACTGCATTATTGAAATATATCTATATAAGTATAATTGAATTCACTCGGGTTGATGTTGTTAAGTATTTATTTTCCGTAGCATATTTTTTCAATTCTCTAGTTTTCTTTGACCATGTTGGGTTTTAATAAAAAAAAATTAAAATCGGCATATCTGAAATATAATCATGATAGTATACTGTATGTTTTGTTTTAAAATCCAGTTTTATCTGTAACATGAAATTGCAGCACTCACAATCCATCATATGGTTTAGAATTTAGAAGTACAAAGAATCGATAATATACGAGTACGTGTAAATGGATAAACAAGATATCTTTGCAGTGTATCAAACATGTCAAAATTGTTATTACTCTCTAATCCTATACAAAACTTCATTTAAAGAACGATAACTGTCAAGTTCATGTTCACAGATTCTACTCTATACCTTATATATGATTAATAACATACTAAAACTTCTATCCGTAAATGTGCATAAAATTGTATTTTCAAATAAACACAATTGATGATTTTAAGAGGAGGTTCCAAATTCGAGAACGACCTGAACAATCTAAACAAGATATTGTACTGTTTTAGTCTGACGTTTTCTTTAAAAATTGAAATCTTGTTTCGGAAGTATTTCAGATATATTCTACTAAAATGTTCAGAAGGGCGCAATTTGATATGACCCGTAGGTTGGGCCCTGAAGAATTGGAGCAAGTATATATAAACATTGAAGCTTTATTCATCTCTGAATTTGCATTGTGATTATATATTTGACACATCATAGGTTTTGACACGGAATGAATGTCATCTAAGATTTTTTTTTTTTTTAAATTTACCTATTATTGTCAAATATCAAATGTCTTAATACAGGGTTGAATTCGGTATATCAAAGAACCCCAAGAATTCAATTTTGATACCGAAACACATTTAAATATTGGACCCTTTTGACCTCAATGTGGACCTATGTAAGAACGGGGCCTAAAATCCAGAATCTAAAGACACAATTGTATTTAGCATATTAAAGAACCCCAAAATTCGTGACTTTGAATATACCCCATTGAAACTGGTCAAGAAATAAGCAATTTATACTCAGTATTAGAAACGATCCAAACCGTCCTTTTGTAGTTTTGAATTATGTGGTACAATTTCATAATGATCCATGCACATGATACACTTATACTTAAGTCTTAGTCTTAAAACCAAATGATTCTGGACAAGGACGACTACGACAACGACGACGACGACGTCACATCATTATACGGCCGCGAAATTTGTGCGGTCGTATAACAAAGACAAATTCCACAAAGAATGAAACCAATCAATGATCCTATGGATTATAAATTTCACAGGCCACATGTTTATCCCCACTGATTTATGCGCATGTCCCTATACAGGAACCTGCAGTCTTTGTTTGTCTGGTGCGTTTTGTTTTTGTTTTTTTTTTTCTTTTCTTTCTTTTTTCAATTTTAAATATATTTTATTAGTTATCACCTGTAACATCAACCCTAAGTTGCCCAGGGAAGCAACTAAGGGGCCCCTGATTTTACAGTCTCGTTTGTCGGTGAAAAGCATATAAGGAATACAAATTCCCATTATAACTAATTAACATCTATCTGTATAATTATCATCTATCTATGTACAAATGTACATGTAATTATCCTGTATCTATATATTTATACATCTCACCATATATAATCATTTGAAATTAGTGTTCATTCTATCTGTACATTTTTTTTCTCACAACAGCTACCTGTATTTATTAAGCAGTTTCAATTTTATAGCACTTCACTCTGTTCTTTTGTTATGTTAATTTCTATTACATTCAATTTCTGGTCGAGTGATCTTTTGCCACGTGCTACTCGTTAAAAATTATTTGAAAGGAAATGTGTAATTCATTCATAAAAGTTGGATTTATGATTTTGTTTCCCAAAAGGATTTATTTCAAAGATATGGTGAGTAAACATTTGCTTATAATACAACATGTCCTTGTTACAAGTATAATATAATAGACATAATTTACATACACAATAGAAAGTTCAAAGTACATAAAGGAGTTGAGTGCAATGTATATGATAATTTATCAGTATTGAAGAGGTGATTTCACTGGCCTGACCACGCAAAGATCTATAGTTATATACAAAAGTCTCACACACAATAGAAAAGGCTTAATTTTTCGTGTTTGATTTAAGTGATTTGAACATTTGTTTTATCATATTCAAAATCCTCGATTCATTTAACCCTTTCTTTTGATATTTTGCGATGTTTCTAGTTTTCCAAATAACCCATTTCGTGATTAGAAGCTTCGTATCTAGAATTTGAAAATAACATGTATCTGCATTTATGACACCAAAATGATACTCGTTTCCGATTTTGTAATTTTCGGTAATCAATTTTGAACAAAATTCCATATTTTCTCAAACATTTCCGCCAAACGTCTTCCATTTTTTTTTTAATCATTTTATGCTTCGGAGTTTATTGTGGCGTCCATTTCCTTAACTAGTATAACTGATTGTTAAGGGGCAAGCTGAAGCCTGCCTCCGGGTGCGGGATGTTATGCTGCGTTGAGACCGATTTTGTGGCCTTGGGCTATTTTCTGCGTTTTGGTCGAGTTGTTGTCTCATTGACTCATTCCCGTCTCCTTACTCAATTCCACATTTAGTATCCGTACACTACTAAATGAATTTTAGTCATAAAAGGTCTTATAGATCTTAATAGTATCTGAAAATTCTAAAAAAATATATTCAGTCATGTTCAGTCTTTCAAAAGAATGTTCAGTACTATTCAGACAATCGCTTGCAGACAATTCAGTATGATACTATATTCACAGGTAGTCAAGAACTACGGAAAAGTCTGAACATTGGATGCACAGATCTGAATTAACTAATATGGAATTGTATGACCAAGCCACAATAGATAAGTTTGAAAATGACTATAAGATTGGAAATTAATTTTATCAAATTATGAGGAACTGTTCATATCGATATGATTGTTTTGGAATAAAATTTACAAGTGATAGGAGTGCCGACTTTTGTAGGAATTATTAAAATAAATTTTGATAACTTCATCAGCAATACATTTAAATACTACCGTATACTCTAGGAATAGAGCTAAATAGTCATATGTAGTTGTTACTTATTTTTCTGTATGTATTTCGTATGAATATTTCTGCGTTATATGTACATAAGGTAATCATATATGTTTAAACATTAAGTCTATTATTTGTCGT
This sequence comes from Mytilus coruscus, assembly GCA_017311375.1. Lineage (NCBI taxonomy): Eukaryota > Metazoa > Mollusca > Bivalvia > Mytilida > Mytilidae > Mytilus > Mytilus coruscus. The sequence continues at coordinate 47,328,881 of CM029598.1, forward strand.
GTGTTTTAGACAAAAAGTTTCCTACATATCTTTTTGCGTTTTAGCAATATCTCATACACCACTTTTATATACGTCTGTCAATAATATGTGGTTGATGACCAAATAAGACTGCTCCTTTCAGAACAATAAGATCAGATTCTTCAAATACTACTAGAACTTTCTCAGGAAACGATTTCCTTATCTTGTCTTATAATATTTCAGATTCAGCAAAACCGCCAACCAACAATATGTGTTTCACTTCTCCGTCCATATACCTTAAGACTGTTTCTATTTCTTTGACTATTTGCTGAACAGACGTTACGAAAATGAAAACATTGTTTCTTTCACTATTCGTAACTTGTCCCCACTATTGAGATATTATTTTTGTGCTTAGATTCTTTTATCATCTGTTGAACATGACGGTGGCAATAACGATTACATAACCGATTGAATATTGTTATAGGAACGTAAAATTGATTGTTTTCCTATTATATTTCGTTAGTTTCACACGTTTAGCACAATCAAATTCTCTAATTAGTTCCAGGTAGCTTCCTGAATGCTCAACTTTCAGTGATTGCATGACATCCAGGCCTACTATTTCTGTCAATATCTCCAAGAAATGTTCATTTACAATTGTACCACCATATGGACCACCGGAAGGTGAACATAGTTCTCGTAGATGGTTTTCATTTATAACCTCGTGTACACTCACATCAAAAGTTCCTCCTGAAACAAAACCCATCTATAATTATTCATGTTGATTTTGATAGGAAGTTGACTATTTAAAATAATTTTGACAAATTTACTCTCTCAGATGTTCGTACTTCATTCGATAACTTTTTTCGATCAAAAGGAATAATGATTTTACAGTCTGAATTTTTCTCACTATTACATATAACAAAAATAACAGAGACCTTTCACATGCAAATATATATTGTATATTCTGGAAATACTACAAACCAACAAAACTAACATGTAACATGACTTAGACCAATTAATGGAATTAACAATTTACGAACTCACCTTCCACGTCAATAACCATGTACTTCTTGTCCATTTTAGGTTCGGCTGCCATACTTTTGTATAAGTAATAAATTGACGCTGCCTCTGGTTCCATTGCTATTGATAGTTGTTCCTTCTTATGCCTACCTGTAATTCAAAAGGTACATTAGAATATGTTTGCTAATATACTTGGTCTATGTGCCATTTGTGCTTCTTTGTTACATATTTGTTTGTTTTTTAGTGATTAAGATTATAACACAATGTTGACTGCTGTATATTTGACATTTTACCTATTATATCTGCTTGCTTTGTTCAAGCATCGTTGTCAATATAATGGAATTTGATGCGACTGTCATACAAGTGAGAGGTTTAGCTAGCTATAAAACCAGGTTCAATCCACAATTTTCTACATAAGAAAATGCCTGTACCAAGTCAGGAATATGACAGTTGTTATCCATTCGTTTGAAGTGTTTGAGCTTTTGATTTTGCCATTTGATTAGGGACTTTCCGTTTTGAATTTTCCTCGGAGTTCAGTATTTTTTGTGATTTTACTTTTTTTTTTAATATGAACACTTTGTCAAACATGAAGTCAACACAACCTTGATTGAAATGACGTACATTGTTTGATATTTAACATATGCACCTGGAAGTAAGTTTTCAGAATCTAGAATTAAGGAATAACAGTACTGTAGTTGAAGAGTTGCCACCGTCAATTGTAGATTTGACGGTCGCAAATGCAGTTTTACTGGCGACGCGTAGCGAGACAGTAAACGGAGATTTGCGACCGTCAAATCAAAATTGACGGTGGCAACTCTTCAACTACAGTACTGTTATTCCGATTCTAATTCATTACAAAAGAAATAATACGATAAAACCTGAAAAATGTCTAAATTTGACAAATAAAAAAAATCCGCGAAACTTTATGAATGATTTTGGCGCAAAGACGTCATGGCTAAACATGACGTCATACAAATGAAAACTTACAAACTGGAGATTATTACGTTACCTGTACGATTCAAATTCGGATAGAATTACATTAAAACGGCGAATTCGAGGTAGGTGTTGTTTTATTTTCGATTATATAGAAGTAATCGAACATTTGTTGATTCAATCAATTCAAAATGGCGGGTCCCTCCTTAGTTACGCCTGGTCAACTGTGGATTTGACGGCAACTTTAAGCCAATGAAAAAAATTGTTACATACAAATTGCATTAGAATTGTAGTTAACTAAAACCTCTTATAAAAATGAACGTATAAACTTATACATTAAATAAATGGGAATGTGTCCATGGGACACATACATGTATGATACACCCGCTTGCACATAACGTTAAAAGGTACATAACTCAGGAACAGTAAAGGTGTCGCAATCAAAATTCGTACGTGATCTGACTGTTGTGGTAATAAACATTGTGTAAAAGTTTCATAACATGGATGATGCAAAATGAAGTAAGACAACGAAGCGAAAAATTCAGCAATTTTCCATTTGTAAATCGGCATCACTCTAGAACGGCAAAGTGACGCCACCCAAGTTCACACTTGATTGGTGTTATGTTGTAATAAGCATTGTGTATAAGTTTTCTCACATTTGATTGAGGCAAACGTAAGTTAGAGAACGGAAACCAGTTTCGAGACATACGGAAGGACGTACAGACGGTTAAGGGTAAGACTCTATGCGCCCTCTGATACGGCGGGGCCATAAAACTTAAAATGGATAGAATCATGTAAATTGACAAACCTTTTCTGCACATATTCTCATGAATTCTTTAGCATTGTAATCTCTTAAACCTGGAACTGTTAGAACCCACTGAATATTCTCACGAGAATAATCTATTCTTTCAATCAAGTGTTGTTCAAGATCCTCTTTCAAAGCCTGAATAGCCAAAGCAAATACATCTATAGCTGCAACTGCATGGTCACGAACATCTCTGATTTCAATCTGTTCAGGTTCAAGCTAAATGACAGAATTAAACAAAATATAAATAAAATAACGTTGAAGGATTGCTCAAAGCTCGTGATCATGTGGCTATGCTTGGACCGATTAAAATTTATAAAGACTTCAGTTTCTTTTCAGCTATTTAATCGTTTGATTTGTGACAGCCTTGTTAAATAAATTTCATATGCAATTCAGTTTTATAGATTATGGCTAACTATTCATCATAATAACTCATCAGCTGTACAAAACTGTAATTATGAATAAGCCACATCCAAATAATTCCTATTATAACATTGGTTGCGAGTAGTTACCGTGATTTCCCAGTGAAATAAAACCAATAATTTTACATGAGAAACAAACTCGATAATTTCACCCCTGACTTCATACAAACAGGTCTGTCAATCTGATGTCAATGACGTTACATGAAAGCAAATTGTGAATGGTAAGAAAAGAAAACTTCCTTGCATTAGCTACTTTGTTTCCATTGGAAAGGCCATTGCCAAAGGAATATAAAGAATAACTAATCAAAGAATGCAAATATAAAACAAAATCCAAAGAATGACCAAACCACACTGATATTCAACTCGTGTTCTTCGCAACGCGCAATTGTGAATACATGTGTTGTTCGATCACTGGTTAAATATTTTCTTAAATTTGAAACTTTCGATTAGTTCAAGAAAAGAAAACTTCCTTGCATTAGCTACTTTTTCCATTGGAAAGGCCATTGCCAAAGGAACATAAAGAATAACTAATCAAAGAATGCAAATATAAAACAAAATCAAAGAACGACCAAACCACACTGATATTTAATTCGTGTGCTTCAAAAGCGCAATTGTGAATACATGTGTTGTTCGGTCACTGCAAAATATTTTTCTTAAATTTGAATTCTTCGATTAGTTATTCTATAATTCTTTAATAAATATTTGACAGTTTTGGGTAAATTTGGTTAGTTGTCTTTTCGTATACATTGATCATACAACCATTTGTGCTTGGCAATGACGTTTTTTTTTTTTTTATTTAACCGATGACATTAGGTACATTTTAATTAGATTTTATACATATGAAATGAGTGGTTTTCTATTTTTAAAATGTCCTGTACCAAGCAAAGAATATGGCAGCTAGTTTCTATGTATGCTATCGTTTGTTTTTGTTGTTCCTTTGTGTTTCTCTCATAGTTGATTTGTTTCCCTCGGTTTTAGTTTGTAACCCGGATTTGTTTTCTATCAACCGATTTATGACTTTTGAATACCGGTAACTACTGTTACCTTTATTTCGTTTCAAATTATATCATTTAAAAATAAAATATTTTAATGATAAAAACCTTATTTTTTTCATCAATCCATCAATTAGTAATTAAAATAATTGTGTCCACCTTCAGTTTGTCAATGGCTACACATCCTGATAAACAAATTAAAAACGTGGTGAATAATTACCTTAGTTTTATGAAGAGCCATTTTGAATTTGTCGAAGAAATAATAACTTTCTTCGTTCCCTTCAGCGATTATATGTTCATACTCTTTTTCTGCGTCGTAACCAAAGGAAACCAATTCCTTTCCTTTTGTCATCAGAATTCATGAAGGAGTTTTAGACGAAATAAGCTGTCTTCCTCCAGAACTCCATGACTGAATACATGTTATATCTAGTTGATCAGCTTGGTAGGCTTTTACAGTTGAATATGCATATCCTGAATAGCTCGTTCCAATGTCAATTGCTGCCACAACTGTCATTTCTTTTGGAACATATTCGTCTTCTCTACCATGTCTATAGAAATAATATAATCATTATTTATGGAAGCTCGGCATTTGGTATATCAGTTTCGGCAATTAATGCGACTTATTATTTTTAAACAAGCATGATATCTTATTTTTAATATCCTTGAAAAATCTGACTAGTAACCTTTAACGAACTCTGCCATAAGTTAAAAAAATTCAATCTTATCCATAGCAACCATGTGCCTATTTTTAACACTGAAATATTTTGGTAAACTACCTTAAAAGTTTAAAGAAAACCTAAACAAGAAATATAAGGGTACTTACCCAGAATCTAGTTCAACAGTTTCATGAAATGTATCCCTAAACTGCACGATAATTTCCCCTGCAGAAAAGTATGTACAATTGTAAGAAATATGTCTAAAGTTATTGAAATATAATACATATTTGATTTATCTTTATTGCACTTATCGCTGGACTGGTAAATGAAATAATAACAAATATACACAAAACAAAAGAAGCGCGCCTGAACGGAGAACGATGCACATAAATCAATATCGGTATTACTTCTCCTCCCATAAAAGGTAGTACTTATACATTGCACAGGGTTCTGGATAATAATGTGTATACCCTGATGTGAATGCAACACTTATCAAGGGTTTAATACTCACTCCGACTCGATTGTTTGGAAGTTTGTAAGAAAGTCAGTGATATACATACCATATAAATTACAACATTTTATATAACTTATATCGAAATATTCACATCATTATATAGCAGGTGTCACTAGGTAATGTTCACATTTAAAGGCACTTTATAATGCTTATCTTGGTTTTAGTTCCTCGATCGTTACTTTTCGGTTGTGCTCTTTGTTGGGTGTAATTTTATTTGCCCTTTCTTTGGAATATTTTAGCACTCGTTGCGTCTTTTATTATCTTTTTCTCTTTTCTCTTTCATTATATGTGACTTAAAGGTACGTATAAAGACACAACTTATTTTCATAATACTCAGTTGACACACGATTGATGAAAAATATTTTTGGACAAAGTTTACCTTCATGAATATCATAATGTCGTATTGGACTATATCATCCTATCTTACAAAACATATTAGTAATGTTTCATTATTTTTAATTCTCTAAACAAACGAAAATGTAACAAAGCGTTAAATTACATTTGACATTCATTAATTGATTCTAATTGTAAAGACAATAGTATGATGTTTTCTCATACAAGTAAAAGGTTTAGTTGGCTATAAAAGGAGGTTTAATCTACCATTTTTACATAAGGAAATGCCTGTACCAAGTCAGGAATATGACAGTTGTTATCTGTTTGTTTGATGTATTTGAGCTTTAGATTTTGTAATTTGACAACGGACTTTCCGTTTCAGTGTTTCCTCGGAGTTCGGTATTTTTTAATTTTTATTTTTGCATGGTTCTGAATAACAATGAATAGTTTCTGGTCCCTCAGGGAAAGTTGACCTTTGATGGATTGTGCTATTATTTAGGTCTCTTTTTCAATATATCTGCACGATGTTTTAGTTTTTCACGTCGTTGAATTCATTAATTTAGTTGAACGTTCATAGTAAAGATAAATCAAGAAAACGCTAAAGGCGAAATTTATTTCCTTGTACTTACCATTTTCATCTTTCTCTATTTGGAATTTGAACGTTCTTTTCTTCAGCTTGTCAGCGGACGAATCTTTAAAATTAGAAGTTTTAAGGAGTTAAAACAATGATACCATGTCGATGTTACAATAACACATATCCCTTAGAGTACTCACTTCACGTATGTGCAATGCATGTGAGATAATGATTCATTTTTACGAGAAACCAAGATTCGAATTTCCATCAGATAAAATTCACACTAAATGAATTTGGTTTTCTATTTTGTTTCTTTTAATCAAAAGAAAATGAAAGGATATGGAGTAAATGTACATGGGACAAAATCGCACACAATACATAGAAAACATAGAAAATTATCAATGAACAGGGCTTTTATTCCTGTTCTTCATCTTGACAGTTGATGTAAAACCTTTTATAACTTCTTACGTATTCAATAACCTTAACACCTTCTCCGTTAAATGCTTGTAGTTTGGTTGTTTCTGGTGAAGGTTAGTCCAGAGAAGCGTTTTGGACACATTTTCATAAGGTTTTACTTGTAGGTTTTATTTGTGAACACTAATATCCATAAAAACCAAGTACACGGACTTACCTTTTATCTAATTTGATTTTCTTGTTTGAAAACTATTTATTGAATGCCGTCAGCCGACAATTGTTAGTCACATTTTTTGATAGTTCGATTGCCATTTAATCGCCTTTGATTTTAAAAGTAAAATTCTAAAACATAAAACTTGCAAACTACTTCTGCCTTCTAAAGTGAAAAATTCAACACTGTACCTCGTAAGAATTTTGCTGATGTATATATAACACGGCTGATGCAATATAGACACAGAAGGAAGTTATACATATTGTATATTCCATTTTAAAATAAATCATTTCATACATCATATTTTAACTGTAAAGTTTGTTTTCTTTAATCTGAAATTCGTATTCAAATAAAACTTCTTACACTTACCCTTCACATGTAAACCACTACATTCAGAGCACATTTGTCTCTCCACGTCTATCTCCTGGTCAGTCAACACGGACATGAATGTTTTAAGCATATCTTCACGTGTAAGAACGTATTGGAGAAAAATACCAGCTCTTTGTGTTCTAGATATACTACCAATATTGTCTATACACTTATGTCGAATAAAATCAGGCACAGTTTCCGCCTTATTCAGTGTTTCGATAATAGCATCAGTTTCGATCTCATCCAATATGATGTCATAGTTATCTATTATTGTCTTTTGTATGCATCCTACAATTTAAATTTCAGGTGAGAGGTTTAACAAGGTATAAAACAGGTTTAATTCATCATTAACTGCTTAAAGAAATTACGGTACCGAGTCAGGAATGTGACAGCTGTTTTTATTCGTTTGATGTGTTTGAGCTTTTGATTTTGCGATTTGATAAAGGAATTTCAGTTTTGAATTTTCCGTGGTGTTCGGTATTTTGCTATTTTACATTTTACGAAGATTATTAATAAAAGGTCTTTGTCACTAACACATGTTAAATTGATAATTTCAATGTTCCTGAATATCGGACTGAAAAACCTAATCATTATCATGAAACTAGTCATGAAAACAAGTTTCGAATGATTCACCATTACGTTTAGTTAATTTTATTTTATCAGGTATCATGAAAATAATCAGAATGATGTGCTTAAATTATCAATGAGACAACAATTTCTTTCGTTTTCATTTTTGTAATGGCGATATCAGTTTGTCTTTGACCTAAAGTTTGAATATCCATTTGGTATCGTCCGCATCTCTTTTATCTACATTTGGAAGAAAATTCTGTATTTTACCTTAGTATTTATATATTCGGGTATTGACCATATTCGACATTAGAAAGGTGAAAAAAAAAGCTCAGCTTTAAACTTATCGCATTATGTTACTCACTAGAACATTCTTTTTCATACTTTGGTCCAACATTTGTCAAAACCCGCTCTTCATCTACATTAAAAATAACAAACAGACAATTATATGAGATGTTGGGTAGATCGGATATCTTTGGCCATCTTGGACTGTAAAATAGCAGAAAACAATCGGTATGGATCTGATTACTGAATCTAACAGTTCAAACAAACAATATTTTTAGACAGTTCTTTTCAAGAACTTGGTTAACAGTTCTAACTTAGAACTGGTTCTGTCAGCTCTACCCAGCAATAGTTCCTAGTTTAATAGTTTTAGAAATGTTAAATGGCAAACTGGAAGTTCTTTAGATATGTAACATGTGTAAGAACTTATCCTAATAGTGTTATCCGTAGTAATACTAGTATAACAAAATCAGAAATAAATGAAAATTAGGCTAGATGCAGTATCAGTGCTTGCGTCATATGGTTTATACGTTAGTACATAAATTTTACTCCTCCAATATCAATAATTATTTGTTAGACAGATAAAATCGTGATCATATCATTGAACACTTCATCAGTTTATTAACAATAATCAGCAAAGTTCATGTATATTATAAGTATTAAAAATCAAAAGATCCTTGCAAAAAGTATAAACACATATCGATACATTAACATTGAAAAAAATACTAAGGTATGAAGTATGTTTAATAATGCGAAAAAAGAACAATTAAAAGACAAACAAAAAGCAAATATATTTTAAAGGTCAGCATAAGGTTTTCCCACACAAAACAGGATATATTCATATAAAATTTTCAACATGTAACTAAATAAAGGCAACAGAAGAATACCGGTGTTCAAAAGTCATAAATTGATTGAGAGAAAACGAATTCGGGTTACAAACTAAAACCGAAGGAAACACGTTAACTATCAGAGGAAAACAACGAAACAACAGAAACACTGCAGTGCAACAAAATACAAACGACAATGCAACATTAATAGAAACGAACTATTAGATAACAACTCCATTGCCTGACTTGGTACAGGACATTTTAAGAAAACATGGTTGGTTGAACCTGGTTTTGTGGCAAAGCAGATCTCGCGCTTTATGGTCATGTTAAATATTCCGCTAAAATGTTAACATTACATGACAGGAATACAGTACAAAAAATGTAAGAACACTCATGACAGATAAATACATAAATAAATAATATAAAAGTCGTTTCGACATGTTAACCACAGAATAACAACGAATACCTAAAATGATTTAGGACAGTACACAAAACGGCATAATAGAATTACGCACTGTTCGTCACACGACATTATCAACACCACAAAAGTGACGTCACAGGCAAACTTCTAAAATTGGATATACATCGAGATTAGGTTTGAAGTAGTGTTATTAGATGTATTTCATAACAATTACAAGAATGTTACTTTAAAATTGTGTTAGTAACTATGCAATTAATTGTATTATCTAACAATGCCGGTTCCTCCTCATAATCAAACTGTGTAAAACAAATAAATCCCGTGAATATAGTCGCTCTAAACTAAAATCATATAAATAAACTGGGTGGCTAACTATCTCAACTTTTACATATAACGCTTACCAAAAGTTTCATTTAGAAATGCATCTTCGTCAGTTTCGTCAATTTCTACCAGAACAGAAGTTTTCTCTGTAATGCTGTTTTAATTTTTTTTTACTTTGAAGCATCTTCCTTATTGAGGTTGTCATAGTTTCGGTTGCAGTTTGTCGTAGTTCAAATGATTTTTCTTTGAAATGTTGAGTATTGACCCTTCTCTCACATTTAGAAGAGGACTGTTAAATACAACTTGAACAGCTTGGTCGAGAAGACCACCATCATTTTCAAGCAAGTGTCTTTCAGTTTCTGCTGGAAGCGCTCTCAATCGCGCAGTCAATCTCACTGTCTGTCCAAGTGGTATGTTGATATCTACTCATATTTAATATACAACAACTATTAAAACTACATTTACACTTGTATATAAAAAAGAATAAACATCAAATACAAGAAAAGACTTTTACAAGAAAGGACTAATTGTTGTTTGCTTCACGAATGAAAGGAAATGTGAGGGTTCTTGATGTCTAAACAAATGAGGGTATGTATTGACGAGGCAATAAAATAAACAATAAATCGACGAAAATCAAACGTCCAGCCCGAAAGCAAAAAGACAAACAGCAGTCCGTCTTTAATGAAAGCCTAAACATGGACCAATACAAATTCTTTAAAATCCGAGATGCAATAAAGTAATGGTACTATTCTTTGAATAGTTAATTGTCCTGTATGCACATCGTAGTGGTTCTCGATACGAATTGATAATACATGCTTAAAAGATTTACTGTAAATTCAGAAATTATTGCGATGTTTTTATTATTGCGAAAATGCGACAGGGTTATAATCGCAATAATTTAAACTCGCATTTTGAAATTTTTATATGAATTAAACAGGATTTTTCTCAATATCGTAAAACTAAAATCGCATTTTAGTCTAAAATGACAAAATCGCAATAATAAATGCACGCAATAATTTCTGAATTTACAGTAGGTAGAATTAGAATTGTATTTTTTTTTTTTTTTTTGTTGAAGTAGAATGTAATCTGTTAGGAAAAATTTATTATAAACTGGGAATCTTTAGCTATGTATCGTCGATAAGGTAACAAATTGGAATATCATGCATTTGAAACCTATAAAATTAATCTTGCCTTGAATAGGTGAAATAGGTCGTGTTCTTGTTAATTGGTCGGCTAAATTTGAATATCCCTCATGGTCCAATACATACAGAAATTTGGGAATCCAATCTACTTGCGCTTTTCCAAAAACACAGTTTATGAACGTTTCGACCTTTTTTCTACGACCTTTTGACTGTTGAATCTCGTCATGGTCTCTGACCGTTATGACGTCATATTCTAGCATTGTATCCAGGGTCTTTTTAATTTCTAACTGGTTTTTTATATGCTCTATATGTTCCTTTAGGCAATCTTTTGTCACATTTTGAAAACGTTGCTTTGCCTCTTCGGGAATTGCATTATCTTCGGAATAAAATGAACTAAAATTACAACTACGTTAAACACATCACATATTATCTGTATTTGAGTATAGTTATATATTATACTATACATAAAACAAAAACATTATTCGAGAGCAAAAACCTCTACGGGAGACAGAGGAGACGACAATCAAACATGGAGTCTGCTTAGATAATACATTCAAAGTGAACTGTTTGATTATACTACTGTGTAAATTTTCAACTCACTCTTGACATTACTTTAAAGATATGCCTTTATGAAATAATATCAATTTAAATTTTGACGATACCCAAAGAAAAAACACAATTTGTACGTCGTGTCTTCTTTAAACGTAATTTGAAGATACTAAGGAAATATTCAAAACTTATAAAGACTGGGAGACACTAATCCGACAAAACTGGTGGTGATTTCAAATTGACGGCATAGATTCAAAACAGAGGAACGGCTAATGTCTGACGTTCAGACTAATGGCGTCTCCTTATAGTTCAAAACGAATAACTTTTCAAGAGGTCTCTAGTTTGGAGTTAAATCAGCATATTGATCGCTTTAACAGAGAAAAACAAATGTAAAACAAAAACAAAAATAACTCGTACTGTTACAATGTTTTCGGCTCAGCATTGGTGGTTCTCTGCAAAAACTCGTTAAACAGCAACAATCAATCAATCAATCAATACCATAAAATAATACAGATGAACAACAAATATAAATGGGTTACATTAACAAAAACAGAGACAACTTCCCACCACTTCTATCCCAACCCCATCACGTATACACATAAAACACCTTAAACTTTGCAAATATTGTTTCTGTAAGCTAATTATGAAAACCCATTAGGAATCAAAATTGTCATAGGTCAAATTTTTTTTTTTTCATTTTGGAAAAAAATTACCTAAAAAGTGGGCATTTCTTAAATAAATATATATATTCAAGCTCTTTAATGTATTTTATTGATTATCAACAAGACAAAAGACAAACAGAATTATGCCAAGTTGACCTGCACTTAAATTTTACTAGATAACATTTGCGTTCGTTATGGAGATTCAGGGTATCGCCAATATGGACTAACTCTGATATTTTAGATAATATGTTGGCTCTCAATAATGAGGATTTCAGTATGATCATAACAGAGATTATCCTGTTTAACTTACTTTCAGTAAAGCTAACACTAATAATGAACACTGCCCATTCCTAGATCTTGATTTCGAATCTAACAGGCAGTTTGGTACTAAAATTTACGATAAAAGAGATGATTTTTCGTTTCGTATTATTAATCCTCCGTTTTAGATGGTAACGTTCCCGCTCGTGTATGTTCAAACATAACTGTCTTTAACGAGAGAATTCTCTGTACTGAAAAATTATTACACCAGTGTTTTCGATATTACAAACTTGTCAAAACTATAACTAAATGACTTCATTCGTAAATGTAAGTAAAGATGCACTAATCCTAACCGTTCAAGGTTTTCACATTCCATGTGGTGTGGTAATATTCTATACAAAGCACAAAAATGACTTCTTTCAATCTAAAAGCACAGCAAATCTTTAACAGACTTGTTCAGAAGAGATAAAGCTACGATATTGTTGTCCAATCGTTAATGATGATATTGTTTGGATTTAATATTGTTTCACTATTAGTGCCCTCGCATAGGAAATAAACATGTTTATTCTTTAAACACGCTGTTTGCATTATACGGGATATGCTCATCTCGTACAATTTATGATGGCATGATATTAAACCCATGGCGAGAGGTATTGTGGTAGATTTTGATATGACGGAAGATATAATCTTTCGATTAGTTAATTAAGGTCTTGATCTGGCATGTCGTTCACTGCTAGCAGTCTTTTTAAATATGTTATCATTGTCATTTTACTTATTTTCTTCTGTTATGTGTTCAAACATCGGACTTGAACGTCTTTTGCGACTGGCCAAGTCAGGAATCTCTTGCTTTTGTTCGTTTTGTGTGTTGATTTAATTTTGGTTCATTTGTATGTTTCGGGGTTTAGTGTAGCGTCAATTAAGCTGAACTAGTAAAATGTATACATTATTGTAAAAGGATCATGTGAAGCCCTGCTCAGAATGTGGGAATATGCTTGCTGTGAAGATCCATTGGTGACCTTGGGCTGTTTTCTGTTGTTATATCAGGTTTTGTCTCTTTGACACATTCATCGTTTCCATTCTCTGTGCAATTCATCTTTTTAAAATTCAACCTAGTTTCATTATAACGAGTTATTTAAAACATCTTTCCTACCGTATTCAGTTAGTCTTTTTATGCATTTCTATGCTCGATTTTTATCTGACTTTAGACCTACATAAATGATTCCAGTTCACAAAGACAACATCAAATATTCAATTATAATATTTGAGTGCTTTAATTGAATTAGATTACTTTACCTGGCTTCATCAATGTCCTCTTATCAAACCCTGTAAGAAGGTTCAGAAATTTACAACATTTTTCCTCGTCTGTTTCCCACACTCGTTTAAGAATGCTTTCGCACTGCAGAACATTTCCATGCAAATTCTTCATGGTTTGGTATATATCGTAATCTATCAGTTGTTCTCGATATGATGTTTCAATAATATCGTTAATATTTGCAGTTACAAGAAACTTTTTCAGACAGCAAAAATTCTGCTTAATCCGCTTGCGTGCAGTGCCTAAAAAAGTGAAAATGTCTATCAATTCCGAACGTAATTGTCAAAAGGTTGAAAACAATTTGTGGAAGAACATGAAAGTTAACGTTAAACGAGGCAATTTATTAATTAATCAATTGATGATACATACTAGCAATTTTGTCATGTATAAAAGTAATCAGACGAAATAAAGTAATTGTATATCAAATGACAGGATTTCAGAAATGAGTCCGGCAAACACAGTATTTAAGCTCAAATGTTCCAGATAATTCCAAATATACCGAAATAACTAATAAATAAGCATCACACCACTACTTTTGCGTAGTACCCAGTAGTAATCGCGCCCGTTATATTTTCTAAAATTAAGCAGACCAATTGATCGGACTACAAAGTTACAAAACATGTCATATTTAACCAGCATTTAGATGACGTTACTAGTCACTATTTAAGCTCAAAGTCACTATGTTGTATATGCATCATACGCCTATATTCTTCATCATATCATGCCATAAATATCGTTTGAATTACGTTATAGTTGGCTAGAAAGTAAACATTAGCACGAACTTTGTGCGATTTCACGTTGTCGCGCTTGTGAAACGTCCCTATAGAAGTTTATTGCGGGCAGCATAAGTGTTCATCTCTATACTGAGCGGCGTAAAGGTCAATTGTTCACATTATATAGATTATATCTATATAAAGTCAAAACATTTGACGGCTAAACTGGATAGCTAGTACCGTTGCATAACTTCGGAAGATCTACACGGTTGAACATCTCAAAGATAGCACAGGATCTTTTTATTCACCGGCCCGACAACAAACAATGACGATATATATGGTATATCGTAGCAGGTTAGATAATAAATATATTGACTGAATTAATCAATGTTGGGTGCCTTTAATTCCTTTCAACAATCTTATAACACGAACAAGACATTATTGTGCACGTTCCATTGTCCTTATTATGCCCGTGCACCTAACTCATGCATCCATGTGATCAATATCAAAGGTTTGGACTTTATATTAAACAATGGACACCTAAATTTAAATATATTTTTTTTTTCTCAATCACTCAAGTTAAAGGGGAAAATGCATATTCCTAAAGCTCATTTTGGTTGTTGTGTTTCTTTTTGGAAAGTATAGTGTGACGAAGTGATATAGTTCAAACTAATTTTCTTTTTTTAAATCCATTATTGAAAAATCTCTAATTTTGATTAAGCCTTAACCAAAATAGATAAAAATATCCAAATTTTATTCGTTACATGTTACACACTTTCATCAATCAAGGCCCTTGATTTACAAGTTCATTCTAGAACTTACCATAGTCAGACTTGCAGAATTGATCTTGAGGGTGCTGCAAAATGTTACACCAGCAACTGTGTACACTATTTGTCATCCATACTAGACCAATGACCAGTTGTAGTACTTTCGTAACCATCCTAGTTGATTATCGCTATATTATCAATATACAATTCATAAGGAAGCTGATTCTTATATCTTTCAATATTTTTTTTTCTTTCCAACAAAACTCAGGGATAATAGTTGGGGTAATGAACACATGAAAAACTTAAAAGAAATGTTATCTATTTCAAAACTGATGCTGCTAAAAGTAATCATATATCACGATTCGGTTTATTGTTTTGCTAAACAATACGAGCAGACGGGAATAAATGGCACACACGTTTACACTTTTTACAAGATTTTATCACTGTAGAGAATTATTTATTATTAATAGGATTGTTTATGACATATACATAATAAATGCGGAAACACATTAGGACATTGCATATATAACATTTAAAATCGTTCAACATTACCATATACTTACTGTACATAATGTTTGCAATTCGTCGTCTTGTTGTTAAATAAACATATTGCCATAGTTTAACAATAGCTTCAATTAAAAGGCCATTAGCTTAGGAAATGTAATCATAAGTTGTGCATTTTTTTAAATTCATACGGAGTTGCTCGTTGTTATTTTCTGTTTGATGATTTTTGACAATGTTAGTATTCTATTTCGAATACGATACTGATTTACATGCTCTGTTATATGATCATATAGTTGAAATGAACCAAGAATTTGTCTTACATATTTAAGTCATGTCATGTAAATGACTCTTACAAGGTCTTGTTGATTAAAACATGAACATACCAAACATTTTAACGTAAATTACAGCCAACAGTGATTAGTCTAAGGTAAAGGCTACAAATGCTACGCACACGTGTTTTCATCGGCCTGGGTAATAAGTTATTGTTTTCTTTCTAAAACTTCCTCCCAGTTAATTTGACATTTTGGAGAAACATCTTTATTTAATAGAGTACGAATATATTTGAGTTTTAACTTTGATGGTTTTATTGTTTTATTGTTTTGTTATTTAAGTTTATAATCTGAAGGTCATTTGATATTTTAAACATGTTTAATTTCATTACATTATGCAAATTCTGGTTTCCGCAAGATTTCAAAATTTGCACAAAATCTTTAGTAATTGCCTGTTTAATTTTAGAAAATTCGGGAAAAAAATTCTAACCAAGAAGCTTCCTATATATTTCCTTACAGCTAATAACCTTTGAAGTTTCTGAATTCCAAATGTCGTTGATTGTTGTGATATCGCTTTTAATAAAGAAGGGTATAATTATGGTTTATGTTTTAACTGAATAAAAGAGTTTCCAAATATTCTCGTTTTTAAAATATCACTTGTATGTGATGGTGTATCAATATTTTGAATGAAACCTGATCACGTATTTATAATTTTTAATAAAATTGAATTAATTGTTTCATATCTATACCATTTAAACTTGAAGATTTACATACAAAAAGCATCATTATATATTTCATCAAATTTCAGAAGCCAATACATACCAATCGCACGCCAGCTTTCAAATGGTTCCTGCATTAAGATATATTAAAGTATTATTTGTTTACTTTTTATAAACAAATCTATACTTACCATACCCGTCCCCTTTTATTTATTTCAAACAGCAGACATTTCGAACTACCTGATTCACTTTTCCGTCCCATATAAAATTCCGAATTATATTATTTAGCTCTTTAGTATATTTATCCGGAATTCCTCGTATTTCAATCTCGTAAGAATAGAGAGAAAGTATTAAATTTTGAACTATAAGTGTTTTACCTGTAAATATAAGCGTCCTTCTTCTCCATACGAAATGTAAGCCCCTACTTCTCCATAAGAAATGTAAGCCCCTACTTCTCCATACGAAATGTAAGCTTCCTACTTCTCCTTACGAAATGTAAGCTTCGTTCTTCTCCATACATGTATACAATTTTAACTTAAACTAAAACCTTTTTTAAATATCGTCGTCATCTATTTCATAACCATGGCACACCCTAATCCTTCAACATTTCGTGTGATCCATTTGATTTTATCAAATTCAAATCGTTAACTTTAGAAGTCTCTAAAAGTAAACCTTTGTTTTTCATACTTTATTGTAGAACTCGAAGCTTTTTCGTATAAGGACAAAATTGTAAAAGTATTTTCTTTAAATTTTTCATTTTATTAAATACCCGGGTGTCATCTGCAAACATACATTATTTAGTTTCTTTAAAGTTTCCTCCCTTTTCTGGTAATTTCAAGCCTTCTATTTCAATGTTACCCCTGCTCGCACATGTCATGGGGTCAACCATCAGTGACCTTAGACCAGGGTTCCAGTACAAGTTGTGTTCTTCTTTGAGGAAACATGTTTATTTCGAATCAAGTTTTCTTTTAAGTAATTTTGAAGTCCTTTTTATAAAGTTTTATATCTTGCATCTTAGACCTGTAAATAAATTACTTTGTCAATAAAATAACTTTATTTTTGATGAAATTGAATTTATATTTTTCATAGAGGCGAAAATGACAATAATCAAATTAAGTGCAATTTCGATATGAACTTTATCGAAAATCCAAGAATTCAGATTGTGCCAAGTGTCAACTACAATATGACAACCCCAAATAACATGTTTTATAGTTTCAGGCTCTTCCTTGCAAAATGTACACACAATACAAATAACAAGATTCCTTTTAAGAGAAGATAATTTGTACTCTTTGTATAATGAATCATTTTATATTGAAACCAACATAGCTTAGTGTTTTTGAAACCTTGGTAACACAAAAGTGTATGCTTTTCCAATTTTCTCTAACTTAATTTAGAGTACCTTCCGATATTTTTTCTACTGCAAAACCTAGGTATAGTACCTTGATTTAAAATAGTATACATGTCCTTTGAGCCCTATTTTGACTTTAAAAAGTATGAATATTAAAAGGCATAATAGCCTGATGTTAGTATAAGCCCATAAAACTGCAGAAAAATGGGTTTGAAATGATACAATATTTCAAAAGTTTCAAAAGATTTATATGTTAATATATTTCCTTATTCATCTAAAAGGTCATTTACAGTTCATACCCAATGATGTGCTCAATATTTATATATTTATACTAAATGCTGACAGTATCAATTTTAATATGATCTTTAATCCGTGTAGATGCCGAAATGACTTCCTCAAAATGAAAAGGAAGTCCGAGTTTTGACACATTTTTCCCGGCTTTAAAAATTCATCCCCAAAATTTTTATTTTTTTTTTTTTTTTTAATTATTTCAAAATAAGCCAACTCTGTGAAATTTACATTGTGTGAATAGGTAAATTATTGTATCCATTTAGATTTTGACCTAAAACATAGAGTAAATCTCTTGTCTTCATTATTAAGATCAAGGCCCACCAGATTGTCATCCCATCTTTTTAACTTTATGTATTTTAAACATGTTAAAGTCAAAATTATTTTTAAACAGAATAGAAACTTCTCGTTTATTTGAAGCAAATGCATTAAATACACAATGTCCATTTCATTGATTTTTATCAAAACTTCATCTTGTTCTACAAAGTGTGTACCCAGGAGACACTATATATTTTCCCCGGAGTTCAGTATTTTTTGTGATTTTACTTTTTTTTTATCTTTTGAATGAAGATAATCAAAATATCCCTCGTTTTTTTCCTCATATGATGTCCTTGACAATTATGGGACATTATTGTAACATGTTTAATGTTTTTCCCTCCATCATGATATTTGTTCTTCAACTGTGAAATATAATATTTGTAAAAAAAAAGAAAAAATAAGTCTTGTGAGACATCAGGATTGTTTTCATAATATTTTCATATATGTGCCAAAATCAGAAATCCATGTTTTAAAATAAATATTTAAATAAAATAAATAAACAAAAAATGAAAATGAAACACATTTGAAACACATGGTATGAAACTAAGATATGTCTTATCTTATTGCAGATTTACATTTGTGTTCCGGGAGAGATAACTCAATTTTGTTCAGATACAATTTAGGTTCAGACTTGTGCTTCCTTGTCATGTTTGTCTCATGTTTATATCATATCACTACAACATGTGAGTTGTCACTTTGCATATCTAGATTTGAGAAAGCAGACACAATTTGTTGATTAACTACAAAGAGATAAAAACAACTGTATGGTTATTGTTCATGTATGGAATAGACATTTTAGATGGAGAGACACAGTGAATACTATGGACTACTGATTTTTAGCGGTTCCTATTAATCTTTATTCTTCGTTATAGATACTTACACAATAAATGTGACTACCTCAAATTTAAATAAAGTACATTGATCTATGTCCTTGCCTCTAACACCATATGTGAAAGAGAGGCAAAATATACCAGAGGGACAGTCAAACTCATAGATCGGAAATAAACTGACAACGCCATGGCTAACAAAGAAAAGACAAACAGACATATAATAGTACACAGGACACAACATAGAAAACTAAAGACTAAGCACCATGAACCCCATCAAAAGCTCGGGGTGATCTCAGGTGTTCGAAAGGTAAGCAGTTCCTGCTCCACATGTGGCACCCGTCGTGTTGCTCATGTTATAACAAACCCGGTAAATAGTCTAATTCGGTAGGTCATATCAATTTCAATAGATATCATCAAATTTTACCAAGGTAAGCCTAATGCATGTAACATGTGTAAGTTATGGTCAGGAAGCAAGTATCATAGCGAACGATTTTTGTAATCAATCATAACCTCGATTTTATATTTTGAACTCAAAACCAGTTAATCCAGTTTAACCTTGTAACCATATAAAGTCTATATAAACATCATCAAATTACTCCAAGTCAAAGTAAGTTATTATCCAGAAAGTGTTTTGTTTTTCCAGTGGAAGATGTATTTTAAAACATAATGATTTCACCATTTACATGAATGATACATAAGTTGGTGATCCTGCGAACAAAGACTCAAATAATATTATGTGTGTATGGTTATTGTACTACGGTTATCGTACTACTACGAGTGTCTTGTTAAAAATTTCGAATATATAAGCATTAGGTATCCCGCATACAAACCATTTGATTTAACAAGTCTGAGATTTTGCGCTAATGCATATAACTTTGAACTTATTTACTCGCGTATTGGTAGTAAACATATGTTGTTTCTACAAATATCTAAAGAGATTCTCGATCAATTTGAATCTCGATCTTTCTCTGAAATTAATGCTACCAAAACCTTTGTTCAACCTTTTGAACGACCATTCCCCATGTCAAATTGAAAAATCGTCTTAAAGAAATAATCCACTATCATTTTGCTTTTTATATAATAGATATAAGAAGATGTGGTATGAGTGCCAATGAGACAACTCTCCATCCAAGTCAAAATTTATAAAAGTAAACCATTATAGGTCAAAGTACGGTCTTCAACACGGAGCCTAGGCTCACACCGAACAGTAAGCTATAAAGGGCCCCAAACAATTACTAGTGTAAAACCATTCAAACGGGAAAACCAACGGTCTAATCTATATAAAAACGAGAAACGAGAAACACTTATGAACCACATCAACAAACGACAACTACTGAAAATCAGATTCCTGACTTAGGACAGGTGCAAACAAATGCAGCGGGTTTAAACGTTTTAATGGTACCAAACCTTCACCCTTTTCAAAACAAAACAAAAACATGCTAGCATACGCTATAAATTTGTGGTTTTGGGATACCACACGTCATACTTTGTCAATAGTGCAAAAAGGTCAATCATGATACACCGAGGAAAAAGGGATCAGTTCCTCGTTTACAACATATTTGTTGAATTAGAGGTAGAACTTTTCAACAATTGTCAGCACTCTTATGCAAAGCAAACTGTGCGCCTTTCTTAGCAGATCTCTTCTTCTTTTCATATGAGTTCTTGAGACTTGTCAAAACAAGAAGATCAAAGAAGTCAGATCATATAATTGCACTCTCATTTTTCTGCTCGGGTGTCATTAACTTGATTAATATATTCTCCAGAACTAGAGATTAACGAAACAACAGAAACAACTTCATGTGACTCATTTTAGATTGATACCTCGAATTTGACATTAGTGGTCATCTCAGTACCAGGATTTATGACAAACGAGACAATTCTAGATTTGATATCATAAATTTTCCCAGCTTTAACAATTTACCAACTTAACCTGCATAATTGGATATACATTGCCAAGTCATTCGTTATTCTAGAGCTTGCAGCTGCTACTTAGGCGTATAAAACGTCATCCGTGTTTGCACATAAATTTGATGAACCAGGGTTAGTTCAAAGAACGACATTTTACTAAAAAAGTTCATCGAAAGATAAAAGACCTTGTTAATAAATAATGCGTATAACCTTCACAAATAAAACCTTATATTCTTGAAGTAAAGATTCTAAGAAGTTACGATACTTGTCATATCGAATATGTGTTATAGTGTTCTTTTTATTTCTCGTTGTACATTTTAAACCTTTATTGTTAAGTTCATTTAAAGTGATAATTTTTTTGCGTGTCTCAGTATATATACATCCCGCCATTGTGTTATGGTGCTATATTTTTTTTGTTTGTATTCTTGCCTTTTATTTTTGCTTATGTCCTTTGTCTATTGTGTGTCATTTTGACGTTTGTGTAGACACAGTTGTTTTTTTTTGTGATTAAGATTATTATAGGATTAAACGCCTTTTTAAAGGAATTTATTGGTGTATAAACTCGACCAATTCACTCACAAACAAAAATAAGGACTTTTATGATATGTTTGTGAGTGACTTGGTCCAGTTTATACACCAATAAATTCCTTTAAAAGGCGTTTAATCCTTATAATTCTTTAAAATTGGAGATAGGGAATATATTTTCCACTCTCGTTACCTCTATCACACGTAAATTGTATATTTATGTCATTGAATAGACCTGGCACATGAATATATTTGTTGGTTAACGCAAACATGTGTACTGAATGGAATTTGCTATCTGATAAAAAGTAAACTGCAAAAACCCTTATTATCATCCAAAACAAATGTTTTTGTGTATTATTTTATTTAACAATTAACGTGCATTGAAAATAAATTTTGTTAACGTCGGTGTTATGGTTATTATCGCCGCCATCTTGTTTACATTGGTTACGAAAAGAAGTTCGGTCAACGTCGTCTATCGAAAATAATCAACGTCAAGATCAACTACCGGGAGTCCTCTCGACCAATCATATCAACGTATTCCCTAATATGCAAATCATATAAGAACTATAACACAATATTAACTGCTGTATTCCAGTTTTGGCATTATTTCATGACGATGTGCTGAGTAGTAGGCCAAAGTGTAATAAATTTCAAAATCTTTATTATATATACAGGTTATAGCTGACTATGCGGTATGGGCTTCGCACATTGTTGAAGGCTGATCTGTGACCTATAACTTGTATAATTGTTAATTTCTGTGTCATTTGGTCACTTGTGCAGAGTTGTCTCATAGGCAATCATACCACATTTCTTTTTAATATTTAATAGAAATGTACAGTAAGATGACTATCTATTTTATGCTAGTTGTGCCAAAATTGAAGTTGACATATATCATGAAAATAACGTTCCGATATGCTGGTGTCTGGAGATGAACCTTTGTTTTCGACCATACGGACTATCTTAAAGTGACAATTTTGCATGATGATTTCCGATGGTAAGAGAAAGACACACATTGATTTTGGGGTCTATTTGTCAAATAGTCAAGGTGAATAGACTGAAATTTTGGCAACCTTGCTGGTCCTTAATACTCTTTAACTATATACCTGTTTGGCTTTCTAACTATTTTCATCTGAGTGTCACTGATGAGTCTTGTGTAGACAAAACGTGCTTCTGGCGTATTTAATTATAAGCGTAATATACCTTTGATAACTATTATTTCTCATGTTTCCGGATGTCATCTGTTGAACCATATGTCACTGGCTTTTGTTGGCTTAATAGGTTTGAAGATATTGTTATTATAAAAAAAGAAGATGTAGTATGATTGCCAATGAGACAACTCTCCACAAGAGACCAAAATGACACAGAAATTAACAACTATAGGTCACCGTACGGCCTTCAACAATGAGCAAAGCCCATACCACATAGTCAGCTATAAAGGTCCTGAAATGACAATGTAAAACAATTCAGACGACAAAACTAACGGCCATATTTATGTACAAAAATGAACGAAACAAAAATATGTAACATATAAACAAACAACAAGCACTGAATTACAGGCTTCTGACTTGGGACAGACACATACATACAGAATGTGGCGGGGTTAAACATGTTAGTGGGATCCCAACCTCCCCTAACCTGGGACAATGGTATAACAGTACAACATAAGGACGAACTATAAAATCAGTCTAAAAAGGCTTAACTCATCAGATGGACAAAAATACAGGTGGACGTAGCCGGGTACTTGTTGTTTTAGGTCAAAATTTAACGTAAAGGTCACAGCACCTATTCATAGAAATTTTCAAAATATATTGTTTTAAACTATATAAGTCAGTCGTTATCCAGTCATGTTGTACCAAAACCCTTTCGTACTCAAAATTACTATTTTGTACCATGAATTTGCCATTTTGTACCTTGAACATGAACCATTTCGTACCATAAGAAACCTTTTGTACCATATTGAAAGAAATTTGTACCATTTCGTACCATAAAAAATGTTTACCATTTCGCATCATATGAACAAAATGCTTTACAATTTAGTACCATCATTTGTTACAATGTCACCTAGTGCAATAAATTAAGAACTGTTTAATTTGATCATAAAATACATATCTATATATATCACATATATAAATCTAAAAATGTTCTTATCCAAATTCTAAATATTTCTGATTGTATAAACTAGAAACCAAAACGTTGTTAATAAATAGTTTTATGTCTACCAAAATTAATATGCTACTTAACATAAATTATACAGATTCAAATATAAACATCATCTTCTTTGTAATAAGTTACATTTTAAAACTGAGCACAACTTCACTTTCAAACATTTTTAATAAACTTTCTTATAAACATGTCGATCTGAAAGTCTATTTAATGATTTGCATTCAGTCAGCCATGCGAAGTCCGCGTGATGACATAAATAGGGTAACAGGTTTCATTATTAACCCAGCGGCACCGCCTTCTTTCTCTTTGGCACAGTGCTTTGTCAGCAAGGCAGTTGGTAGTCGCATAATCTGTATTTTCCAGCTGATATCTGCAACCTTTTGACTTTGGACCAATTTTCTGAAAGTAGAAAGCGTTTGTTATTGCCGTTCTATAATATATGCTCAAGCTGGTATATATATATATATATATATATATATATATATATATATACTTTAGAGATACAACATAATATGATTGTTGTACAAAACCGTCT
Organism: Mytilus coruscus; assembly: GCA_017311375.1. Lineage (NCBI taxonomy): Eukaryota > Metazoa > Mollusca > Bivalvia > Mytilida > Mytilidae > Mytilus > Mytilus coruscus. The sequence goes on from CM029598.1 coordinate 47,353,307, forward strand.
TTTCCGCGATTCACGTGTTATCCGTCTGTTCACAACGATGTTTTGGATAGAAAGTGTTTCCCAGTCACATTTTGGTGTCACTAAATAGTTTGTGTATACCATAATTTGAAACTTTCCTCCTATTTTCAATTTCTGGAGACATAATGAAACGGGTTTTATAAGGTTTGAATTATTCAACTGCTGCAGTATTTTAGTACAACGCATGTAAAATAATAGTCAATTTAAATTATCTTCTTGGTATCGTTTGTATACAGCAATTACTATATTGTCATTTTGAATTTAATTCGGGATTTCAATCGTCGTTGGTTTGGTTGTTCATAGCAAACCACGATATTATGATTTAAGAATAATCACACTGGTGTTGTATCTGTGAATTGATAATTACACTTTTATATTGTGTAAATGAAAATATATAAACAATTTAAACACACAGACTTAAGGTATATGTTCAATATATTTATTTTTTTGCCATCAATTTACATGATGTATAGCAGACAATTTTACCAAACAAAATGATCGAACATTGTTTTCATTTAATCAATTTGAATCCTCTGCTTAACTTAAGACAATGCAAAGCCATTTTATTAAGTCCGAGAAATGAAAACATTCCGAATTCCTTTAAATAATACAAATCAGTTAATGCAACTCATCCTAAACGGTATAGACTTTAATTTTATGGCGTTTGCATTGTTGTTTTGTTATTTTTGTTATTGTGATTCACTAAAAGATGCCTGTGAAATCGCGGTCCAAATGGGCAAGTGTTGAGACAAAGAGTTTTAAGTTTCGTGGGCAGTTCTTCGACTGAGCACGCGTTATAGTGTATAAAACACGAATCGATAAAGGTTTCGAATTTTGACATTTTCTAAAAATTTGCGGTTTTGCTGAAAAAAAGACAAATTTAGGAAGTACAAAGCACCGTCTTTATACGTCATATCACAAATATTTCAGAATTTGTATGGTTTTAGAAGAGGTGCATCTCAATGAAATCGGTCTCTACTTTTAGAAATATAAAGGACGACGGTAATTTTCCTGTAAGGTGATTTTTTATTCGTGTGTACTATTTATCAATGATGATCGAGATTTAAAAACAGAAATGGTTGAGACCAAAAACAACGTAGTCTTTCTCGACAAATATTCATAGCTTGTGTGCTAAGATATTCAATGCACAGAAGATATCTTCATTCATTAGTTTTTAATCTCCTAGATTGTCCAGAGTAAACAAATTTTTCAATCATCAATACATTTTAAAGTGAAATAGTCAAATAATAATTCGCATTAAGCAGCGTGTATGGTTCAATTTTTTCAAAATAAGCTGAGAAACATCGATGATGAATTATTCGACTTGCAGGTGAATATTTCAACCTCACAGAAACCGTATTCATGTAACCTTCAATTTAACCCCTTAGCTAGAAATGGATAACCCATGTATTGAACTAACTTTCACATATTTTTCTTTAACATTTTCTTCTTCCAAACAAAAACTATCAGTTAGCCCCAGTGATGTCTATGATTATTTTAACAATCTTCTTTCTTAATCTACATTGTAATGAATATACACTTAACATTTACTTTTTAAAAGAGTTGCAGGAAAATGACTAAAGTCAAAGATTTACAATTGAATTTATTTTGCGTTGCAAATGTTTTCTTTTCCGGGTCATCGTTTAAAGAAAAATTCGAGACATAAAACTATGATTGAAAACGTGCGTCGCCAAAACTTCAAATCATTTATTTCCAGCAAAGCTAGAGGAAAACGTTTAAGAAGTCGGATATTTTTCTTGCTTTTGAACAGCTTTCGTCATAACAATAGTTTTCTTTTCCGGACCTTCGACTTCTTTAAAAGACAACGAAGAAACTTTAAACTTTGCTTCAAACACGTGTGTTGCATAGTTGTAAATAAATCCTTTATGTGACATGTGAAGCCATTTATATTAACCATAGCATTTCGTAAAAAATACAATCAACACCTTTATTAATTAGTCCATTGTTGCCTACAGCTATAAAATATAATCAGCTGATTTTGATTTTCTGTCAAAGTCGTAATGAGTTCAAGGTGAATTCCAAATATTGTCTGATCAGGTAAAGTCCGAGAAATCCGTAAAGGTAAACAATATGGATAAAATCGATATTCTTTATTTTTTCGCCAAATTCCTGCGCCATTAATGAATTTTAATCGCCACAATTTTATTTTTTCGCAAAATGCGAAAATGGCGACCGCCAAAAATATAAAATATTAAATGAAGTGCATAGAAGTAAGCATATATACTCAAGTGTCAAACCCTCGATATTTATAGTGGACATGGTGTTTTCCACACTATTTAATTGTTTTATAAATCAATCTAGAAGCACAGAAATTGGTATTTGTATCATTAATTTTCAAACATTGTTTAACATAAACTTATCATTTTTTCGACGAGGTCAGTAATCTAGTGAGAGGTTTAGCTAGCTATAAAACCAGGTTTAATCTACCATGTTCAGGATCTGCTTACCCTTCCGGGGCACCTGCGATCACCCCATTTTTCGTGTTGCTTAGTCTTTAGTTTTCTATGTTGTGTCTTGTGTACTATTTTTATGTTTGTCTTTTATCTTTTTAGCCATGGCGTTGTCAGTTAATTTTTGATCTATGAGTTTGAATGTCCTTCTTGGATCTTTCGCCCTCTTCTACATAAGAAAATGCCTGTACCAAGTCAGTTGTTATCCATTCGTTTGATGTGTTTGAGCTTTTGATTTTGCCATTCCATTACGGACTTTCTGTTTTGAATTTTCCTCGGAGTTTGGTATTTTGTTATATTTATTTTTTATAGTATACGACATTCAATATTACAAAAAACGAATATTTGTGAATTTTCACCTTTATTTTTATTCTTCATTTAAATGTTATTATACATTTCGACTATAGATTAACCATGTAAATTCAATCGAAACGATTCCTCATATTGTTCATTATTTCTTGTATTTTAAGTACGTTAAAGAAAAATACTTATACATTACTAGGTAATTGTTATTCTAATTTCAGAACTCTTGAACATATGTTGAGGAATCAAAGGCAGTAAATGCATTAATTGTTTTTAACCAAGTTTAGTAAGAAATATCCTCGCGATTAATTATCCTATATACTCTGGAAATAATGAGATCTAGAACGACATATGGATGATAAAATTTGTTAATTATTCTATATACTCTGGAAATAATGATATCTAGAACGACATATGGATGGTAAAATTTGTTAATTATCCTATATACTCTGGAAATAATGATATCTAGAACGACATATGGATGGTAAAATTTGTTAAACAGAGTACTTCAGCCAGAATTGATAATCTGATATTTTAGAACTTTTGTTCAAATTTTATATAATGATGTAGTTGAATGTCATAATTGCGATTATACTGTTTAATACCAGTCATATCTTGTTATACCTATGTACAATCATGTAAAACAATATGAAAATCATTTTCAAATCCTGTATTGATAACACTTTTAGAAAAATAACTATAACATTGTTAAATCGAGGTTTGAATTGTTCATTTTTACATAATAGCCATATATCATTAAAATCCACAAAAATAATAATGACAAGAATGAAAACAGAAATTTACCCTTGACCGTCCCTGCTTTTACTTAATCGCATAAATGTATACCCATATGAATAGTTTAATTAAGAATGATCTGTATTGAATATGTTGATCATGTTGAATGTATCAAAAACTAATTACATAGCAGATGTTCAAAATTAAATTGTGAATCGGTCAGGAGGTGTAAAATGTACAACTGCATTATAAAAATATATCTATATAAGTATAATTGAATTCACTCAGGTTGATGTTGCTAAGTCTTTATTTTTCCGAAGCATATTTGTTTTCATTTCTTTATTTTTCTTTGGTCATGTTGGGTTTTTATAATAAAAAAAATCGGTATATTTGAAATATAATATACTGTATGTTTTGTTTTCGAAATCCGATTTTATCTGTATCACGAGACTGCAGCACTCTCAATCCACAATATGGTTTAGAACATAGAAGTACACAGAATCGATAATATACGAATATATGTACATGATGTACATGGATAAACAAGATAGTGTTGCAGTGTATCAAACATGTCAAAATTGTTATTACTCTCTAATCCTATACAAAACTTCATTTAAAGGAACGTTAACTGTCAAATTCATGTTCACAGATTCGACTCTAAATCTTATATATGATTGATAACATACTCATACTTCTATCTGATTTAAATTTTAATTGACTACATCCTTAAATGTGCATAAAAATTGTATTTTCAAATAAACACAATTGATGGCTATAAGAGGAGGTTCCAAATTCGAGAACGGCCTTAACAATCTAAACAAAATCTTGTACTGTTTAAGTCTGACGTTTTCTTGAAAAATTGAAATATTGTTTCGTAAGTATTTCAGATATATTCTACTAAAATGTTCCGAAGCGCAATTTTATATGACCCGTAGGTTGGGCCCTGAAGAATTGGGGCAAGTATGGATAAAACATTCAAGCTTTATTCATCTCTGGATTTGTATTGTAATTATATATTTGACACAGCATAGGTTTTTGACACAGAGTGAAAGTGGTCTAAGATTTTTTTGAAAATTTACCTATTATTGTTCAATATCAAAAGTCTTTTAAATTCGGCATATCAAAGAACCCCAGAATTCAATTTTGATACCGAAACAAATTTAAATATTGGACCCTTTTGACCTTAATGTGGACCTATGTAAGAACGGGGCTTAAAATCAAGAATCTAAAGACACAATTGTATTTAGCATATTACAGAACCCCAAAATTCGTGACTTTGAATATACCCCATTGAAATTTGTCAAGACATAACCAATTTATACTCAGTATTAGAAACGATCCAAACCTTCCTTTCGTAGTTTTGAATTATGTGGTACAATTTCATAATGATCTATACACTTATACTTAACTCTTATTCTTTAAATCAAATGATTCTGGACAAGGACGACTACGACAACGACGACGACGACGTCACACCATTATACGGCCGCGAATCGTATAACAACGAAAAATTCCACAAAGAATGAAACCAATCAACGATCCTAGATATTATAAATTTCACAGGCCACATGTTTATCATAAGTGCATTTTGCGCATGTCCCAAGTCAGGAACCTTCAGTCTTTGTTTGTCTGGTGCGTTTTTTTTTTTCTTTATTTTTATTTTATTATTTTTTTTTTTAATTTTAAACATATTTTATTAGTTATCACCTGTAAAAATCAACCCTAAGTTGCCAGGGAAGCAACTAAGGGAGCCCTGATTTTTACAGTCTCGTTTGTCGGTGAAAAACAAATGCCGAAACAAACTCCCATTATAACTAATTAACATCTATCTGTATAATTATCATCTTTCAATGTACAAATGTACATGTAATTATCCTCTATCTATATATTTATACATCTCACCATATATAATCATTTGAAATAAGTATTCATTATATCTGTATACATATTTTTTCTCACAACAGCTACCTGTATTTATTAATCAGTTTCAATTTTATAGCACTTCACTCTGTTATTTTGTTATGTTAATTTCTATAACATTCAATTTCGGGTCGAGTGATCTTTTGCCACATTATACTCGTTAAACATTAATTGAAAGGAAATGTGTAATTCAATCATAAAAGTTGGATTTATGATTTTGTTTACCAAAAGTATTTATTTCAAAGATATGGTGAGTAAATATTTGCTTATAAAACAACATGTCCTTGTTGCAAGTATATAATAGACATAATTTACATACACAATAGTAAGTTCAAAGTTCATAAAGGAGTTGAGCGCAATGTATATGATAATTTATCAGTATTGAAGAGGTGATTTCACTGGCCTGACCACGCAAAAATATATAGTTATCTACAAAGTCTCACACACAATAGAAAAGGCTTAATTTTTCGTGTTTGATTTAAGTGATTTGAACATTTGTTTTATCATATTCAAAATCCTCGAGTCAGTTAACCCTTTCTTTTGATATTTTGCGATGTTTCTAGTTTTCCAAATAACCCATTTCGTGATTAGAAGCATCGTATCTAGAATTTGAAAATAACATGTATTTGCATATATAACACCCAAAATGATACTCTGTTTCCGATTTTTCGATAATCAATTTTGAACAAAATTCCATATTTTCTCAAACATTTTCTGCCAAACATCTTCCATTTTTATTTTTAATCATTTTTTGCTTCGGAGTTTATTGTGGCGTCCATTTCCTTAACTAGTATAACTGATTGTTAATGGGCAATCTGAAGCCCGCCTCCGGGTGCGTGATGTTAACGCTGCGTTGTGACCTAATTTTGTGGCCTTGTGCTATTTTCTGCGCTTTGGTCGAGTTGTTGTCTCATTGACTCATTCCCCGTCTCCTTTCTCAATTCCATATTTAGTATCCGTACACTACTAAATGAATTTTAGCCATAAAAGGTCTTATAGATCTTAATAGTATCTGAAAAGTCTAAAAAATATATTCAGTCATGTTCAGTCTTTCAAAAGAATGTCCAGTACTATTCAGACAATCGCTTGCAGACAATTCAGTATGATACTATATCTGCAGGTAGTCAACAACTACTTAAAAGTCTGAACATTGGATGCACAGATCTAAATTAACTGCAATGGAATTGTCTGAACTAGCCGCAATAGATAAGTTTGAAAATGACTAAAAGACTGGAAATGTATTTTATCAGATTAGATAGATGTGATTGTTTTGGACTAAAATTTACTACTGATAGGAGTGCCGACTTTTGTAGGAAATATATCGAATTTTAAAATAAAGTTTAATAATTTCATCAGCAATACATTTAAATACTACCGTATAATCTGAGCATAGAGCTAAATATTCATATGCAATTGTTACTTATTTTTCTGCATGTATTTAGTATGAATGTTCTGCGTTATATGTACATGATGTAATCATATATGCTTAAACGTTAAGTTTTTATTTGTCGTGTGTTTAAGACAAAAGTTTCCTACATATCCTTATTTCGTTTAAGCAACATATAATACACGACTTTTATATAACTCTTTCAATAATATGTGGTTGATGACCAAATAAGACTGCTCCTTTCAGAACAATCAGATCAGATTCTTCAAATACTACTAGAACTTTCCCAGGAAACGATTTCCTAATCCTGTCTTGTAATATTTCAGATTCAGCAAAACCACCAACTAACAGTATGTTTGTAACGTCACCGTCCACCATTCTTAAGACTTTTTCTATTTCTTGAACTATTTGATGGACAGACGGGAGGAAAAATGAATACATTGTTTCCTTCACTATTCGTAACTTGTCCCCAACTATTGAGATATTGTTTTTGTGCTTCGATTCTTCTATCATTTGTTGAAAATAACGGTGGCAATAACGATTACATAATCGATTGAATATTATTATAGGAAACGTAAAATTGAGTGTTTTTCTTTTATGCTTCGTTAGATTTACTCTTTTAGCGCAATCAAATTCTCTCATTAGTTCGAGGTAGCTTCCTGAATGCTCAACTTTCAGTGATTGCATGACATCTGGGCCTACTATTTCTGTCAATATCTCCAAAAAATATTCATTTACAGTTGTGCCACCATATGGCCCACCGGAAGGCGAACATAGTTCTCGTAGATGGTTTTCATTTATAACCTCGTGTACACTCACATCAAAAGTTCCTCCTGAAACAAAACAAAATAATCTACAGTTATTCATCTCGACTTGAACAGGAAGTTTACTATTACAAATTAATTCGACATATGTATCGTCTCAGATGTCTGTCGTATTTCATTTGATAACATTTCCGATCAAATGGAATTATGCTCTTACAGTTTGAATTTTTATGACTATAACATATAATAAAAATAACAGAAAACTTTCACATGCAAATCTAAATTGTATATTCTGGAAACACTACAAACAACAAAACAAACACGAATAAGAACAATTAATGGAATCATCAATTTACGCAAACTCACCTCCTATATCAATTACCATGTACTTCTTGTCCCTTTTAGGTTCCTCTGTCATACTATTGTGTAAGTAATATATAGACGCTGCCTCTGGTTCCATTGCTATTGACAGTTGTTCCCTTCTAATGCCTACCTGTAATTCAAAAGGAACGTTAGATCATGTTTAGAATAAGAACACTTTGTCTAACACTTAGTCAACTCAATCTTGACCTAAATTACGTACATTGTTTGATGATTTAACATATGCACTCCAAAAAATATCAAGTACGTTTTCAGAATCTAGAATTGAAGTTAACCAAAACAACTTATAAAAATGAATGTTTAAAATTTTACCTGAAATATATTGGGAATGTGTCCATGAGACACATATGATACACCCGCTTGCATATAACGATAAAAGGTGTCGCTACCAAAATTCGCACTTGATTTGGTTGTTGTGGTAATACATGTAAGCATTGTGTAAAAGTTTCATAACATTTGGATGAGGCAAATGAAGTTAGAAAACGGAAACGAAACATCCTGCATGCTTTCCATTTGTAAATGAAAGGTAAAAGTGACGCCACCCAAACTGAATCTGTGGTACATGTAATGAGCATTGTGTGGAAGTGTCATAAAAATTAGTTGAGCCAAACTTAAATTAGAGAACATATACGAAAAATTCAGCAATGTTTCCATTTGTAAATGGACATAGCTCTAGAACGGTAAAAGTGACGATATGTGAATTCAAAGTTGATTTGTGTATTTTGGTAATAAGTATTGTGTATAAGACTTATAATATTTGGTTGAAGTAAACCTTAGAACAGAAACGAAGAATTAAGCAGACTTAAGAACAGAAACGAAAAATTAAGCAATTTAACATTTGTAAATGGGCATAAATCTAGAAAGGTAGAAGTGATGCCAACAAAATTCAATCTTGATTTTCTGTTTGGTGTAGTAAGCAGTGTGTAAAATATTCATAACATTTGATTGGGAGGTTAGTAAGAGAACGGAAACCAGTTTCGGGACGTACTGACGTACAGACAGATAAGGGTCAAACTTAATGCCCCTCCGTTACGGTGGGATATAAAAACTTAAAATGGAAAGAATCATGTAAATTGACAAACCTTTTCTGCACACATTTGCATAAATTCTTTAGCATTGAAATCTCTTAAACCTGGTACTGTTAGAACCCATCGAATATTCTCACGAGAAAATTCTATTCTTTCAATCAAGTGTTGTTCAAGATCTTCTTTCAAAGCCTTAATAGCCAAAGCAAATACATCTATAGCTGCAACTGCATGGTCACGAACATCTCTGATTTCAATCTGTTCAGGTTCAAGCTAAATGGTAGAATCAAACATAAAATGAATAAAATAATGTTGAACGATTGCACAAACATCGTGGCTATGTATGGACCGATTCACATTAACAAGGACTTCAGAGTTTCTTTTCAGCTATTTGATCGTTCAATTTTTACTGCCCTGTTGAGTAAATAGCATAATTATGCAATTTAGTTTTAAAGATTATTTGCTACCTATTCATCATATTCAATCCTCAGCTGTACAATATATTATTATGAATAATCCACATCCAAATAATTCATATTATTACAGTGGTTGCGATGAATTACCGTGATTTTCCAGTGAAATGATAAACAATACATGAGAAATGAACTCGATAATTTCACTCCTCTGACTTCATGATACAGGTTATGTCAAGCTGATGTAGATAACGTTGCATCATAGCAAATTGTGAATGATAAGAAGAAGATACACATCCTTGCATTTTTACATTACTTCCATTGCCAATGGAATATAAAGAATAACTAATCAAAGAATGCAAATATCAAAAATATTCACAGAACGACCAAGCAACACTGATAATTCACTCGTGTGCTTTGCTACATTCAATTGTGAATGTATGTGTTGTCCAGTCACTCGTTGAATATTTTCTAAAATTTGAATTATTCGATAGTTTATTCTTTAATTCTTCAAGTGGTATTTGACTGTTTTGGATATAATTTTCAGATAGATTTTGTTAGTTGCATGCTCGTAACCTTATTTTCATCAAACCATCAATTAGTAATTAAAATAATAAGGTCAACCTTGCATTTGTCAATGGCTACATATTCTGGTAAACAAATTAAAATGTGACAAAAATTACCTTAGTTTTATGAAGAGCCATTTTGAATTTGTCGAAGAAATAATAACTTTCTTCGTTCCCTTCAGCGATTATATGTTCATACTCTTTTTCTGCGTCGTAACCAAAGGAAACTAATTCTTTTCCTTTTGTCATAAGAATGCAAGATGGAGTTTTAGACGAAATAAGCTGTTTCCCTCCAGAACTCCACGACTGATTACATGTTATATCTAAGTGATCAGCTTGATAGGCTTTTACAGTTGAATATGCATATCCTGAATAGCTCGTCCCAATGTCAATAGCTGCCACAACTGTCACTTCTATTGGAGCATGTTCTTCCACTCTACCATGTCTATATAAGGAAACACAAATAGTACATTAATTATATATGTTAATTAAGAAAATTTGACATTCAGCAAATATGTTGTCTGCTCATTGGTCGGGTTGTTATCTCTTTGACATATTCCCAATTTCCATTCTCAATTGTATTTGACAATCTATGTGACATATTATCTCACAATCGTAAATTATATTTTCAAAACAATGATATTCTGGCTACTAGTTTCATAAAGAGATAAATATAAACGTAATCAGGAATTTTCAATTCTATTCATAGCAATCATTATGCTGTATGACTACATACCGTGTAACTTACTAGTACATCAAAACGTTTAAAAAAATAAAACATCACATGTAAAACACTCACCCTAACTCTAGTTCACCAGTTTCATGAACTATATCTTTATATTGCACGATAATTTCCCTGTAGATAAGAATGTACAATTGTAAGAAATCTGTTTGTAGTTAAATAAAATTAATATTGTATAATTCGATGAATTCATCAATAAAATAATAACAAATATATACATAAATCAAAAACGGCATAACTACTCTTCGTATTATAGGTAGTACTTAAACATTGCACCGAGTACTTGATGATTTTTAATTTCCTTGCAGTTAGATATATATGTTATTTTACTTTTCCATGTACGTTTTGTCCTCGGTTTGACCAAAGGTCCTCAAACATTAATTTTCTATGGTGTTCTTTGTTGGATGTGGGTTATATTTGCACTTGTTTGTACTTTTTAGAATTTGTTGTATGTCTTATAAGTTTCAGTTGTCAATTAGGCACGCCCGTCTTTCGAATTTACTTTTGCGGCAAACAACTATCCACCAAAGTTCAAATGGAGTGGCTGTATAACATACTACTGTAAGCCTTCAACAATGAAAACACCCATACCGCATAGTAGGCTACACAAAGCCCCGACATGTAAAATAATTCCATTGAGAAAACTAACGGCTTAATTTATAACAAAACAATTTATGAACAAGAGGCTGTCGAGTGACAGCAAACCGGATTTTCCTGCATAAACAGTAGAGCAAGTATTGACATAACCTTTAAGCTTAAAACAGCTCTGAATTTGTATTGTGATTGAATATTTGAAATAGATTATTACCTAATTAATAATGAGTTTGATATTTGCAAATCTGAACCCCAAACAGGTTCATGTAAAATTTAAACATTAACACACAAAACAAAAATAAAATACCACATAACAACTGTGACATCTACTTTCATAACGCACATGACTTTAACAAAAATAGTTATATGTAATCATTACTGGTTCATTGAATAAGTTTGAGTTATTTCCATTTGAACAGAAATATGGTTTAACATTGCACTCTAACGTAATGATTAATAGTTCCCTAAAATTAGATATGATGTAACACAATGTATATCTATTTTCAAAATATAATCAAATATAAAGAATAGTTCCAAATATGTTTTCTTTCATTTGTCACAAACTAATACAGATCTGCAACTTTAAATGATTGTAATGAAATATATCCTATAATAAAAATAGATTATTATATAATCAAAGAAGTTCAATTCATATATATATATATATATATATATATATATGGCATTCAGACAACTAGTTTATACAGAATAACTAACAAACCTACCACAAAACTCTTCAAACAATTTACCAAAGAAAAGAAAAAATCCAAAATGGCATTTATTATTTTTACAATGTCTTTTAGAAATCTTTTAAAACTATAAAAATCAGTTGGAAAGGGTTTAACTCATCAGACCAATACACAGCAGAAAACATATGATTAAAACACAAAACCGGACGTGGCAGTGTTTATATATTTTCAAAAAAAGACACTAAGTAAAGATCTGACAGCTAGTTTAAAGCCAATAACAAATAATAAACTCATTTATTTAAGGCTAGAAAATCAATCAGTTCATATCCAACTGCCAATGGCGACTACCAACGGATTTAGTGTAAAACGACATTAACAGTTATAGAAAAAAAACATGACCTTGCGCAATGGCTAACTATTGATATCGACATACTGTAGTACTGTGCATGTACATGTGTGTATAACAAAAGTATTTAGTATGGTTTTAATTTACTGATAACAAAACCAATTTACATACCGATAAAACAATATTCAAAGATCTGCTTATAGTGTTAAATTGGAAACCTTTCAAAGTTATAATGATCAGTTGCAAATGCAGAAATTTATTTTGGGCAAAATACATCTCCTTGTTTATAATAACGGTAAAAGAGGCTTTTATCATCCTATCTTACCACAAATCTCTTTTCATTATTTTCAATTTTAAATTTTTATAAATATTAGCCGCGAGCCACAATTTGAACCTTTTAGGCGAGTTTGCGCAGCGAACGAGCTAAAAAGCTTAAAACTGTGTACAGCTGATATTTGACGATATCTTTACTAGGAAAACCCAATTATCTGTTTATCGTTCTATTACATGTATTACTGGTCTACCCTAAGACAGTTTTACGGTTGACGAAAGCAATAACTTCTGATAACTTCTCCTCAAACATTGTGTCGTCGCTAATAATGTCTGCTCTGGTCTCAAAGTCGTAATAAGAGCATTTCGGAGCGATTGAACCAGGTGATATAATCGTAGGGAAGGACGATAACTCATGTTTCATGTAACATAACGTTAATTTATATCAGATATCCATTTTCACTTTTTATTCTTACAAAATAGTATGATGTTTTTATGGTTTTGAAAAACAATAAATAATTGTAGTCACTTCAGGTAAAGTTTACTATGACGTATTACGATAGTATCTAAGGTCCATTTCTTCATATATATCTACTCGTGTTTAAACATTTCATACATTATTGACCTTCATTACTGTGTTTGAACGATCATGGTGTCGGTAAATCAAGAAAACCGCTCAGAGAGAATAAATTTTAATTTCACTTTCTTACCATATTCATCTTTCTCTATTTGAAATTGAAATGCTCTTTTCTTCTTCTTGTCTCCAGACGAATCTTTAAAATAATAATTGTTTAAGAGTTCCAACATTGGAACCATGTCGATCATTTCAATAATACAAATCCTTTAATTTACTAACTTCACGTATGTGTCATGGATATGAGATATTAAAAAGTTTATAAGACTTAAATATGATTCATTTTCAATGAGAAACAAGTTTCCTCGGATAAAGTTGACGCTTATTGAATTTGGCTATTATCTTGTTTTATTACTCAAAATCACAAAGCAGGTTTTCATGTATGCATTCACTCTAATATCCCTGTAATTCCATTGTTTGTGGTTAGGTCGTTCCTTATGAAGGTAATCAAAGAGAAGTGTGTTGAACTCATATTTATCAACTGATTTCATTTGTGAACGTTTATATCTTAACAATAAACAACTACACAGGCAAATCTTGTATCTGTTTTAATTTTCTTGTTTTGGAAAATATCCATTGAATTAAAAAAAACAAGTGTTCGTATTTTTAGTTTCACCAGCTGTCATTTGTTAATCACACTTTTTCAAATAGTTTGATTGAAAGCTAATTTGCCATTTTGAATTTTCAAAACCATTTTCCGATAACATATGTTACAACAAATACTAATTCTGCCTTCCAAAGTCATAAAACACTGTACCATCAGGATCTCTGCTGATAAAACAATATATATTAATATATGACCAACAAGGGTGGTATATCATAGAAACAGGAGGACAAGTGTATATGTTGAATATTCCTTAGTATTTCGTTTTATTACCTAATGTCGACTCGAAAGTTTGTTTTCTTTAATGTATGTGCATGTATAACTTCCTTTACTTACGCTTTATATGTATTCCACTACATTCAGAACACATTTGTCTCTCCACGTCTATCTCCTGATCTACCAATACCTGCATGAATGTTTTAAGCATACTTTCTCGAGTGATAACGTATTGAAGAAAAATACCAACTCTTTGTGTTCTTGATAAACTACCCATATTGTCTATACACTTATGTCGAATGAACTCAGGCACCTTTTTGCATTATTCAAGGTTTCCGTAATAGCATCTGTTTCAATCTCATCCAATATAAAATCATAGTTATAAATTATTGTCTTTTGTATGCATCCTGAAATGTAAAGTTTTTACCAGATTAATTTGTTAATTTATTTTTCACTTACACTGACAATACAAATGTATATCTGAACAACAAAAGTTTAATCCTGAAACAAATTAGACAAAACAATGGCTGATTAAAGGCAATAAAACTCATCATAAACACCAGGATTATAATTGTGTATGGCAAACACGGAAGTGCTGACTACTGGTGACTTCGGTTCGCCAGAAGCGTGTTTTGTCTACAAAAACTCTGCGATCAGTGACGCTCCAACCAAAAAGGTTAATAAACAAAATAAAGTACAAAGTTAACGATTTTAAAGACCCCAAACCCGAAAGGTTCCGCAAATACAGCTATGGTTATCTATGCCTGGGCTCGAAAAATTTGTCGAAAAATTTGAAGTTTGAAAAAAATCCTAACGTTCAACAGTTAATCTTATATTTTCATTTATTTTTTTATTGTTTGTGAATGTTATAGAGATGTCAAGTTGTCTTCAAATTATGAGTTTGAATATCCCTTTCAGTATATTCTGTCCCTCATTTTTACGATTAAAATGAAATTCGGTATTTTACCTCTATATTCATAAAGTTGAGTATTAATCATATTTGCAATTACAAAAAAAAAACAATTCTAAGAGAGGTCTTTATCAACTTTAAAATTATCACATGATATGTTACTTACTGGAACATTCTTTTCATACTGTGGTCCAACACTTGTCAAAACCAGCTCTTCATCTACATAAAAAAACAGACAATGATATACGATGTAAGGTAGTTCTAATGTCTTCCGCCATCTTGGGTTGATATAAAAATATCAGAAAGCAATCGGTATTGATCTTAAAACTAACACACTTCAATTAACAAATTTTTTCAAAGCTCTAGCCAACAACGTATTTTGACATTTGAAAGGTTCTGCCAATGATACCCTAGGTTAGATCATAAGTTGAACGGTTTCATAACTGATTAGAACAGTTAAATGACATACTATTCAGAAAGTTCTAAAGAGAGTATAGATCTGACCCCTCTGTAGTTATCGCAGTAACACAACACACATGTTCAATTCATATGTGTAATATATTATAATTAAACAATCATAACAACACGAGAATTATGCTAATTACTAATAAGACAGATAGTATGTTAGATAAGGGGAACCACGAGAAAACAACTAAAAGATAAAATAAGATGTATTTTAAGAAGATATAAGAAGATGCGGTATGAGTACCAATGAGACAACGCTCCATCTAAGTCACAATTTGTAAAAGAAAACCATAAATTTTATAGGTCAAGGTACGGTCTTTAACACAGAGCCTTGGCTCACACCGAACAGCAAGCTATAAAGGGCCCCAAAATGAATAGTAAATTAATTCAAACGGAAAACCAACGTATTTTAAGGGCAAGATATAGTTTAAACAAAAAGCAAGTTTTTCACATAAAATGTTCACCTACATGTAGTAGATTTCGCTTACCAAAAGTCTCATTTAAAAATGCATCTTCATCGGTTTCATCAATTTCTACCAGTACAGAAGTTTTCTCTGTAATGCTATCTTTTACTTTCTCACTCTGAAGCATCTTCCGTACTAAGGATGTCATCGTTTCGGTTGCTGTATGTCGTAGTTCAAATGATTTGTCTTTTGAAATGTTGAGTAAGAGATATATTGACCCTCTCTCAAATTAAGAAGAGGGCTGCTAAATACACATTGAACAGCTTCGTCAAGAAGAACACCATCATTTTCAAGCAAGCGTCTTTCTGTGTTTTGTGGAAGCGCTCTCAATCGGGCAGTAAATCTCAATGTCTGCCCATGTGGAATGTAGAGATCTATTAATACATGTCAATAATTACTACAGCTAAGTTTGACACTTTTATTTAGAAATAAGAAATACATGTACAAATAATCGAAATACAAAAAATATCAATGAACGGATACATTGATTGCTGTTTGCTTTATAAATGAAAGGACAGATGACATTAATTCAATGAGATATCATTCATTAACATAAAATGTCAAGTGTTATAACGCAAAGACTCTAGAAATTTAAGTTGATGTTAATGCGTCAGTATTGCTATGCATATTGTCTAACTATCTTTTATCAATGACGATAATATTAAAATGGTTAATTCAGTAGCATGAATGGAGATATGTGTGTCCGAAATATTTAGTGTATTAAAGATATTAGTGTAAACATATTTTATTTATTAAATTCAGGTTAAGTATCAAAGATATTGATGATTTAAATAATCGGCAATTAAAGAGAAGAAGCCTTACAACTTATATTGTTCAGCTGCAAACCACATATTAAAACTTAAAATAACAAAAGTACTGAACTCCGGGAAAATTCAAAATAGAACGCGCATTATCAAAAGCTCAAAACACATCAAACGAATGGATAACAACTATCATATTGCTGACTTGGTACATGCATTTTCTTATGTTAAAATGGTGAATTCAACCTGTTTTTATAGCTATCTAAACCTCTCACGTGTATCAATGTGTATGACAGTCGCATACAATTCCATCATATTTACAACAATAAAATGTAGCCAAACGGTGACGCTAATATTTCTTTTGGATATTTGCTGAACGTGAATGCACATAGTAATGATTCCTGATAATAATTTATGATTCAGGCTAAAAAAGGTTAAGATAGCAGTTTTTTTAAATATATGTTTTATTGTTGAAGTAAATATAAGTGTTTTCCCAGACTACATTTACCCATTTGGACAAATCGCATAAAATATAATCATATTGCTAAACTGGGCATCTATATATCGATCCAAAACTGAATAACAAAATGGGAGCTCTTTCTTTCGAAACTTATAATATCAAACTTGCCTTGAATAGGTGAAATAGGTCGTGTTCTTGTTAATTGGTCGGCTAAATTTGAATATCCCTCATGGTCCAATACATACAGAAATTTGGGAATCCAATCTACTTGCGCTTTTCCAAAAACACAGTTTATGAACGTTTCGACCTTTTTTCTACGACCTTTTGACTGTTGAATCTCGTCATGGTCTCTGACCGTTATGACGTCATATTCTAGCATTGTATCCAGGGTCTTTTTAATTTCTAACTGGTTTTTTATATGCTCTATATGTTCCTGAAGGCAGCTTTTGTGACATTTTTGAAACGTTGTTTTGACTCTTCGGAAATGGCTTTTCTTAAATAGCTTAAATAGCAAGAATATTTTTAAATGTTCTACAAAATATAAAGTACACTATCGTTGTTAATAATTATCATTGATGACAGATCAGATGACAGTTTATAAAATGGAGTCGACAAAGAAGTATTGGTAAAAGCAATGAATTGCTTAATCGTAAAAGTTAGTCGCTGTAAGTTTTGCCCTCACCTCAAATTTACTGTGTGGTCTAAAATATGGAACAAAGGCTAACATTTCACTACGATTTCTAGCCTGCTCAGCAACTGTTTGAGCAAGAACATCAACACGGTACGTTTGTGTATGTAAGATCACTCATTTAAGTGTTATGATTATAATATTGACTTTATAAATCTTCAAAATACTGTAAACAGAGGCGTCCATGGAAAATTGACATTCAAAACTCATAGAATGAAAACAAAATTTACAATCATATAAAAAGAAGATGTGGTATGATTGCCAATGAGACAACTCTCCACAAGAGACCAAAATGACACAGAAATTAACAACTATAGGTCACCGTACGGCCTTCAACAATGAGCAAAGCTCATACCGCATAGTCAGCTATAAAAGGCCCCGAAATAACAATGTAAAACAATTCAAACGAGAAAACTAACGGCCTAACTTATGTACAAAAATGAACGAAAACAAATATGTAACACATAAACAAACGACAACCACTGAATTACAGGCTCCTGACTTGGGACAGGCACATACATAAAGAATGTGGCGGGGTTAAACATGTAAGCGGGATCCCAACCCTCCCCCTAACCTGGGACAGTGGTGTAACAGTACAACATAAGAACGAACTATAAAAATCTGTTGTAAAAGGCTTAACTCATCAGATGGATAAAAATACAAATACTACAAATACAAGTGGATGGGCCGGGTACTTATACATCCCAACAACAAAAAGACACTAAGTACAGATTTGAGAGTACTCGCAGTTACTGACAGCTAGTTCAAAGCCACGAACAACTAATAAAAAATCATGCATCTAAGACTTAATTATCATTCAGTACACATCCAACATCCAGTGGATTTAGTGTAAAGACGTCATAAACAGTCAGAGAAATACATGACCTTGTGCAATGCCAAGATAGATTGTAGATCCATGAATGTATATATGTATATAACAATAATATTTAATTTGCTTTTAATTTACTGATAACAAAATCAATATTAATACCAATAAAAACAATATTCAGTGTTGAATTGGTAACCTCTTATGATAAGTTTATTTAAAGGATCGATAAGTTTACCAGGATCGTTTCTAAATTTCCGGTCACGGTAAACAACATTTCCGTAAAATGAGGATGTGCTATCCCGTTTGATATAAGTTTTTACAGGTACAACCAAACTTTAAAATCAAATCTTTATATCTATGGAAGAATTTAGTAAAGGTTTTAAGTAATTTATGGTAACGAAATCCCTGGCTTAATAATTTACCAGTAATACATAGATTACGTTCGTTAAAATCAAAACTTCACAACAGACACGGGCATAGCGAACGAGTTGTGAAATATAAACACCGTAAGTTGGTGCCATAGGAACATCACCATCCAAAAGGGAAAATTAACAATAGGGAACGAAAAATCGTCCCTTTTGTCGTAAATTTTAGTGTGGAGTTTCCGTTTAAAATCGAAATATCTAAATTTAGGAAAGGGCAGTTATTACCGTTTAAATTTGATTTATTTAAAGTAAGTTCTTTTGGGTAAATTTCCGCAGTATATTGAGAAAATTCTTGATTATTTAACGAAAAATATCATCAAGATAACGGTAAGTGTCGTTGAATTTATCAATTAATTGCAATCAAGACGCGTTTTACTGAGTTTGGTCATAAACTGTGATTCATGACAGTACAAAAACAAGTCTGCTATTAAAGGGTGCAATTAGTGCCCATAGGAATACCTACAACCTGTCGATAAACTTTGTTGCCGAAACGTACATAAATATTATCCAGGAGAAAATTAACAGCTTTAATCATCTCATCACACCTCCAGTAAGTAAATCTAGCATATTTACCTTTCTCATTAGCGAAGAAGGCTTTAAATGAGTTGCAGCAAATGTATTTGCATTCAGATTAACCAAACGACCATTTAATTAAATAGGAAAACTTTTGTTTGATAAGATTGTGTGGAAGTGTAGTGTAAAGAGTAGAAAAGTCAAAACTGTCAACAGAAATAAAAGGACCATCAAAAGCACGTAATTTATCTAAAACTTCCAAAGATTTTTACACTCCAAAATAGTTAATTCCACTATATTCATATATTTTATTACAATAGTTTATGATAAGCTCTTTGATAGTAGTTAAGGAACTTGTTAAAAGCACTGACATATTAGTTGTAGAACACTTACTAGAGGCCGAGATGAAACGATATTTTACTGGTTTTGTGTAGTTTAGGTAACCGATACATAGTAGGGACCTTCAAATGTTCAGAAGAAGCCTTAAGCTGTGATGTGGTCATGCTATGTTTGTTTACTATATGACTCTCTGTGGAGCGCATGGACTTGAATGTAGATGAATTTAAAATTTCATTCTTGAGAACGTCCGTGTAATTTATTGTACGGCATACCACCACCACATTGTTGGCTGCTTTGTCGGCCGGTACAAACACAAACCGCTTAGAAAGTTCTTGAAGTTTATTTCTTATTCTGGAAATAGGCGTATTTTGTACTCTATTATTTACTTCTAAATTATTTTCAAAATGTGATATTCTATTATCGACAACATTCATACATTTATTTAAATAAGAATCAAGAGATTTTTATCAGATTTTTCCGTTTACACCAATTTTACAAAACGAGGAAAAGCATCTTTGGTGACCTGACGACACTGTTTCCAATCTATTTTAGATGGAGGACGATATTTTGGTCCTTTTTCAAAAGTTTTAACCTCTCTGTCCTGGACGATATTTGAGGTCCCCGTAATAACATGGCGATAGGTAACATACCTAAACTTCGACGATTCAAAGTTTCAAGTTAAAGGAGTATTATTTTCCACATTGAAGTCTGATGTTACCGACGTATAATTAAAAATTAAACTTCTGCTGGGTTTTTGTATGTGTATGAAATCAGTAACTACGGAGACTACTCCACTTGTTGCACCCGTCAAGTTGCTCATGGTAACAATGTCGCTGTTTACACTCTCAGTGTAATATACAGAAACAAAACAAACTTGTAGACGATAACGTGGGAATTCTTTGGGCAATGCAAACACTCATTAAAACCTATTAAGACAAAAAAAAGCCTTTAAAGGCTATTATACTATTTTCATGTTCACGCTAAGACGCTTTGAGAACACATCCGTAGTAAAATATGAATATATTGTGTGTCCACTGATGAGCAATGTCATAATTCATTAGGACTGTTCCTTTATACTCCTATCTCGATGATTTTTATGAATGAGTTAACCGAATTCAATCCGTGTAAATGACATCATTAAATAATGACGTAAGAATATAAGCATCCACAGGAAACGTGAAACTGACAGTCATTAAAACACGGATCATAAACAAACGAAATAGATATTTGTTTAAAACCTATATTTTTAAATAAAAGTGAGATCATCATTTAACTTCGTTCAAACCTGTCTAGGTATGTTATTATGGTTATTGTAAATCATTCCCGTATGTCACTAATTTCGTTTTTCTTTGCGTTTTATGTCAACATTAAAAGTATATGTACTACTTTCGAGAATGTTCTTTTTTTCATTTTCTGTAAAAGACACATTCCTTCACTTTTGTTTTGCGGGTTTGATTTTTTATAGCATTTCCAACACTTTGTTTTAAAAGGCATCCATTGATCAATTTTAAATGCTTTCTAAATGTTTATTATTTTCATGTTTTATGTCTGCTGTCATCCAATATATGTTTTGTATATGTAAGTAGAGGAATTAATATAAGTTGTAATATCTTATAAAAAATGAGAATCACATTTGTGGGAAAATATAAACATCTTACTATAAACAATTTAAATTATTAAATTAATTTACCTGGCTTTAGCAAAGTCCTCAAATTAAAACCTGTAACATTTGCCAGAAGATTTAGAAATTTCCAACATTTGTCTTCGTCTGCTTCAGATGCTCTTTTCAGAATACCTTCAACTTGCAGAACAGAACCACGCAAATCCTTCATAGTGTTGTACATAGCGTAATTAATTAGCTTGTCCTTGTAAGATGTTTCAATAAGTTCGTCAATATTGCAATTTACAAGGAATTGTTTCAAACAGCAAAAGTTCTGCTTTATCCGATTGCATGCAGTGCCTTAAATATTGAAAGGAATTAACGTCAAAAAGTGTGCAAACCAAACACATCTTCTAAATATTTTGTTTTAGAACCCGATACAAAAGTCAGGAATATTATTACTGGTACCCCAAAATATAAAAACAACGTCACGTCATTGGTTTGATTTCAATATTGTTTAGATTTTAGCAAAACACTATGCTTTGGTGTATACTTTTGAAAATATGACCCATTATCAATTAGAGAGTGAAACGGCAAATGAATTGATGAATTGATCATTTTATTGTTGATGGAATTAAAGGAAAAGGGACAATAAAATGTATATCACTGACTAAACCATTTGAACAGTTCATTACTTGGTAGGATGAAATAAGGGGAGCATGGAGAGTCATTAAACAACTATCGACCTGTACAAAAACATTTAAAACTAACCTTGATTTAAAATGTTCAAATTCAAACTATGAGCACTGCAAAGAGTCTGTGTTGATCTGATTAACTGATCATGCAATTTTTAGAAATAGGTATTGAATTTAACATTAAACGTCACACCTGACATATATAAAACACACTTGCCAATAATTTGGACGAACACTTTCGAGTTTTATTTCTTAGCATGCTGTTTATTATGAAAACAGAGTAAATAAATTTGAGCTATCACGATTTTCAAAAATAAACGAAGAATGTGGCTTGTAAATATGATGAAAGTTCAGCGATTTGCAATTGAAGAAGGAACATAACTCAAGAACGGCAAAAGTGTCGCTATCCAAATTCGACCTTGATTTGTGTTTGGTCGACATAACATGGTTTATTAGTTTGTTTCAAAACATTTGGTTCAGGCAAAATAAATTGCGGAAACTGCAAATTTGTCACTTTTTCCATTTACAAAGGGACAGAACTCGAAAACGGTGGAAGTGAGGTCATCTTATTTCAAACTTGATCTGATTTTGGGGTAAGACGCATTGTTGTGCAGTCAAAATAAAGTTAGATTGCGGAAACTGCAAATTTGTCAATTTAACAATTATAAAGGGACGACAGAACTCGAGATCTATGAAACATGAAACCGACGCGAACAAAATTCAATCTTAATCTGCTTTTTGTGGTTATAAGCGTTGTGTATAAGTTTCCTAACATTTGGTTGAGGCAATCTAAAGAAAGAGAACGGACAATAATTTTGGAACGTACGGACAGAAGGATGTGGAAGGGGCATAAAAGATAGTTTCTATTTGCAAACATTAAATACCTAAATAATTGATATTTACCATTTGCATCATAAAAGAAAAACAGTATTTGGTCTCTATTTATTTAACGTTATAGCAACACTACAGAACTCTCTATCGTATTTTATTTTGCCTTTTAAACTTTTTATAGATTCGAGCGTCACTGATGAGTCTTTTGTAGATGAAACGCGCGTCTGGCGCAAATACTAAATCCCAATCCTGCTATCTATGATGAGTTTATTTACAACTATGGGTCGATGCCACTGCTGGTGGAGTTTTTATTCCCTGAGGGTATCACCACCTCAGTAGTCAGCACTTATGTGTTTGACGTGAATTATTATTGATATGGTCATAATTTTAAATTAACTGTTTACAAAACTTTTTTAAATTCTAAGGCTTTTCTACTTCAGGAATAGATAACCTTAACTGTATATTGCAAAACGTTTAGGAATTTTTGGTCCTCAATGCTCTTCAACTTCGTATATTATTTGGCCTTTTAAACTTTTTTAGATTCGAGAGTCACTGATGAGTCTTTTGTAGACGAAACGCGCGTCTGGTGCACATACTTAATTTCAATCTTGGTATATATAATGAGTTCATTCGCTTTATTTTCAAATGAGACAAGTTTCGTGGTTTCATTATCACGATAAGAATGGATAACACGTTTCGATTTACGTGTACTTTAAACAAGCATTCTGTGAGTATTGCATGGCAATACATAGTCCCGTACCGGTTAAAAATTCATTGTAATGGAACGAAATTCAAACTTGATCTATAACTTGTCATTGTGTAAACTACATAAAATAACAAACAAACCTTTTACTAAATTCTTCAAACAATTTACTGAAGAAAAGGAAAAAATCAAAATGTCATTTATCTTAATACAATGTCTTTTACAAATTTCTTTTAAAAATGAGTCATTTCCTTTGAATAGAAATCTAGTAATTAATAAGTATTTCATCAAAATTTGATTATAGGAAAGTTAAAAATGAGTTATTTCCTTTTGAACAGAAATCTGGTAATTAATAAGTATTTCATCAAAATTTTATTCTAGGAAAGGTCTTTAACCGAACAAGGAGAAAATCGAACTTGACCTGTAACTTGTCATGATACAACAATACACCAAATATCCAATCAATATCTAAAAGCATGAAGAAAAAGTCTGAAAACTGATTTGCCGGTCTGACGGATGGACAGACAGACAGACGGACGGACAAACAGACGGACAGAGTGCAAACCTAAAGTCCCCTTCGACTTCGTCGGTAGGGAATAATTACATTTAATGACTTGCCTTTTATCAAACTTTCAAGAGTGTCATCTGAAATGATTAGAACAAAGGATAACAATCGTTAATAACTGCATAGTAAATGCATAATATAATATATAACATGTATAATGCATTCTTAATGTTTTACACGCAATTGTTTTACATAACACGCGACATAAAATGTTAGTTTCAATGCGTAGTAACAGCTGAATCGCTTATATTGTATTTATAACGATGGTAATTTTACGTAAGCTGATGAATAATTTGCCATTTAATATATCGTGTAATTTAACCAAAGTTAATGATATTTCTTAACTGTGTGTTGATATTGCTCTCAAATCATTTGGTGTAGACCGTACATGAATACAGAAAACCAATGAAACAGTAATTATAAATAAAATCAAAAGTAAAATAACAAAATACCGAACTCTGAGGAAAGATCAAAACGGAAAGTCCATAATCAAATGGCAAATTCAAAAGCTCAAACACATCAAACGAATGGATAACAACTGTCATAATCCAAACTTGTTATACAGCTGTATTTGACAAATCCGATTTTAATTGATGGGCATTAAAAGAATCTTCCATATGTATTATATTACGACCGACGTCTAACATGGTGATCAAGTCTGACTAAGGCAAACAGTCTTACATATATGTTCGTGATGTGTGTTATCTTCGTGGTATACTGTCAAATGTTTTGCTTTTCAATATGTGATTAATTCTCAAGTACAAATAATGCATCATTTACTGCAAATCTTAATACGTAGGCTATTCATTTCAGCATATAAATGTTTAGTTCTCTGTGGACTAATCTTGAATTATAGATGTGCTTTCACATTTATTTGTAATGCCTGCTAGTTGAAAAGCATCAAACGTTGCAACTCATTCTCAAAGTTATAACTCGATCTACTAACATATAAATTAAGTTTACTACATGATGTCATTAATGTCACTGGATATCTCACATTTATTATTTCATCCTGTAACAAGGGAAATCTTTAACCCCCGTTTCCCCGGCAACCTCTTTTATGAATTATTAAACTATCAGTTTGATTAATTATAAACCATAGTGATGATTATTTAACATATTTGGCTAACGACATAAGTGGTCCTCATTTTTAAATACGTAATTTCGAAAGAAAACAATAACACATATTGATTTATGAATTTGGTTTAAGTTAAACTATTACCTATTATGTTATTGTACGTTTAATTCTTGACGTTTCCTTAACAGTTAAGTAATGTAAATTTCACAATGGATATATATTTGTCAAGGAAAATAATCAAGTAACTTAGTCATTTATTTCTCAATCATCGCGTGCAAATGAAATAATGTTTATAATTAAATTAGTAAAACAATGTGTGTCATGTCTGTATTTATAACTAAAATACATAAATAAACTGTTTCTTACCGTTTGACATAATAAATCGTAAATCAGGTTTGATCATAGGCATCTGAAAAATACTAACATATTTACTTCACAGCAGTCAAGTAGGTCATCAAAACAATTTTAAACGTAAGGCAAAGACAAACGATTCAAACCAATACAATAATCTAATAAATATGTTTGTTATTATTAAATATTATAAGCAAATATATATATACCTGGTATTGCTAATCATCAACAGTTTACAAAATAAAGATTTAACTTTCGGAAAATCATTTGACTTAGATCTGGTGTTTATTTCGTTAAAATAGAATATTATTTCCTTGTGCAAACGCACAAGGCCATTAGGGAGATAACTGTTAACAGATTATAGGTTATCACGTTGACATTTTCAATAGATATATATTTCACGTCCCATGTACGCAATTAAATAAACATTTTAACAAAATAGTGGATACTTAATAGGAGAGTTCAATATTCCTCAAAATGCGTGCACTTTCTGGATTTACCTTAATCCGGAAGGCTCTAAATGCCACTACAGTGAAAATACCCTGAACACGTAGACCTTTTAAATGCTATATAATTTAAACGACATGAATTAGTCCAATACATAACCTCCCCTTTTGAGTTTTTCTTGTTATTTCTGCTAATGTTATAATATAGCAAAACTTTCAGGTCAGGGTATAGTATATCAAATGATAGAAGGCACTGTAGGTAGACATTAGAGGGGCACGGTAGTATTTCCTGGCCCATAAAAGATCATGATAGCCTTTTAGAATTTTCAACACTTTCTAACACTGCCAAAATTCTACATAAACAGGTAACTGAAGTTCTTTCATTATACTATTCAGAAATGAATTTGAATATGTATCATGACTGTTTACTTTTTGATATCTTTAGAATTCTTAGGCCACTAGTGCTTTTAGGTCTTTCATCATGCAGTGAATACAAAATTTAAAAAATTCTAAAAAATCATTTTCATCTGTATGGAAAATTAGTTCATATTTTCTACACCTGATTCATCACTCAGTTTGAGAAAGTATGTTCAGTTGATACTGTATTTTTGTCCAATCACACTGTTCAGATACATTAAGTAGGGTACACAAGAGAGCAACCTAAATTCTGGAATGCAAATATTACCGTGCTACCTGGAAGATGCATTGTACCTTTCAAAACTAAACGGACTAAAACAACACAAATAAAATACGACGGATTTCCTTTCATTCCGTATAAAACAAATGCAAAAAGTCATGACAGTGTCCAATACTTTGCGGGAAACATACATCAGTGTACAATACTATGCGGACAAAAACAGTGTCTTATAGTATACTATGCGGACAAAATCACGCACCAGTATCCAATACTATGCGGACAAAACCACGCATCAGTGTATAATATTATGCGAACAAAACCACGCAGCATTGTCCAATATTGTGCGGACAACAACTAAGCATCAGTGTTTATTACTCGTTGGACAAAAAAAGAAACGCAACAGGTCGTAAAGTGCAGCAAAATAATTAAAAATAATAATAATACAACACAATTCCAACTGAATTCGAATCCAACAAAGATCTGCTTAGAATAACAAATATATTTACCTCATTCACGCTTTGTCACTAAGAATACACCAAGTATGCACAAATATTTAAACTTAAATTCTACTTGTTTATTGAACTTAATTGCATCAAATATTCACAAAACTATGCACCATCCTCTATCATAATGTAATTTATAAACAAAGCAGATGTGACTTACGTTAAATCTCTATTAGCATGGGGATTCAACATACCACTAGA
Source organism: Mytilus coruscus (assembly GCA_017311375.1). Classification (NCBI taxonomy): domain Eukaryota; kingdom Metazoa; phylum Mollusca; class Bivalvia; order Mytilida; family Mytilidae; genus Mytilus; species Mytilus coruscus. The sequence goes on from CM029598.1 coordinate 47,380,849, forward strand.
AGTAAACATACAACATTTCAGTAGGGTGATATAACAAATATAAACATCTTACAGGTCCGATTACTGACACAATAAGAACAAAAATAAGTAGTAAATGTACTTGCGTAAAACACTGTTATAAGATATTTCAAATGAGAAAATTAAAGTAAATCCAAAATGAATTGTCAACAACATTTTTTCTCTCTCTTAATTTCGGTAATGACAGGTTTTGAATGTCTAGCAGTGATATAGAGAGAGTTATGTGCCTTCAAATTATTTATTTTTTGGAATTTTGATGATCAAATTCATTATCAATTGTTTACAGTCTATGGTTTCATGCTCGCCTCCTGTCGAATAGGAGATCGTGCTATCTCTGGTTGTCACTATATTTCCATCACTATTGCTAATATTATTTCTCATTTGAGACAAAATTACTGTATTTGGTCAACGTATGTATCTTCTGGAGAGCTGTCTATTGCTTTACTTTCAATTTTCAATTTTGCAAAATTGTCACAGAATTCGATTAACAATTCACTTATTTTTCCTGCATGAATTAGATAACTTCCCAAATCAACTTGTTAATCCTGCATGTATCGGATCGATAAACATTATAACTTTGATTGATAATTAATTTTGGATTGTATGGCGATTATTTTAATCTGATAACATTTCCAATATTAGTATTGATTTTATGACGGATGTATCCTGAATTGATGATGTGATAAAGTACAGTATACGTTAACGAAGTGGTTCTCCAAATAATGGAGGTATTATTATGAGTAGAAAAGTACAGTATACAGACTCGTTTCTTTCCCTTTCTCGATTAACCATGGAATGGTTTTGAACTTGTGTTGTTCATCCTCGAAAACCAACAAGTTAATAGCAAATGATTGATATGAAATAGGCCGTCAATGCGTAAGTGATATCAACATTATTGTTTAGCGAATGTTTGAACTGCTTATTGTGTCTATATAACTGTTATCAATCGCGATGTCAACATATATCAAACTTGTGACTTGTGTGTTATTTGAATATTGTCATATTGTGTATTTTAGGTTGAAACATCATTTACAATAAAAGTTACAGCCTTTGACGAATTATCTTCATACACTGCATCCTTTCTATAAATGAACATTCACACAAAGAATTCACAAATTGAGAAATACTTACATTTTCAGAATTAAATCCATTATCTTACACTCTTAGTCATTTTTTCAAATGCACCAATATTTGTGTGTTGGAATATTTTACTGATTTAATGCTTGATTCATCACTTTTAACGCAATGTCGCTGTCAAATACTTTTGCTCAAGCTTGTGTCGGTATAACAATGTATTTAGCAGTGAATTGACTCTTGGTTTTAACAATTCCAATCATTTCTTTTACACCTTAACGTTTATTCGACTAAAACAAAATATTACTAACCTAGCTGGAATATCAACTGAATGAATCAAATTAATAAGTAAACCCAGCAGCACTTTATATACATGTTTAACACTATTTTCATCACCTCGTATACATTTTACATATACATTATTCCACTAAACAGCTGCATCTTTGTCAATAAATAAGGTTACGCGCTCACAAACAATCTTTTCGTCTTATCTAATTCCTCTTACATTATCAGGTATAATTGAATTCCTTCTTAATGACAATAATTACAAATTAGGTTTCAATCTTTGGACCTCAATTTAAACCTTTTCCACTATAATGAGAATTCACTTGCTGAAATGTTGTTGTTCGCGCCGTCCCTGATATGTTTGACCACTATCCATATTAATTTCTCTCGAGCCTATTTGATTTTCGTGTTACATCTTCCAGTTTCTAAATCATACTTGCATCGGAAAAAATGCGTGTACAACGCTAAACTCTTCCATGCGCATAAGACATTCATTGCACATTTTAAGTTTTGCACTTATGAACGCTTGTTCGAGGCTTTGTGGGTCGGTCATCATAACAAATTTGCTTCATGTAGAGTGAAGTCCTTTCAAAAGTGTTCCAAGGCTAACTTGTCGTGCTCGTCAAGTGACAAATCCGTGTGCTCATCTTGCAAGTGTTAAAATGACTTTAATACTATCAACAGAAATCTGTGTTCACTACAGTTACTGCTCTCAAGTTCTTTCGGGAAAATCTTCTTTTTTTCTAAGTTCTGAACCAAGGTATCAAAATAATTTTAAATTCCAATATCTGAATCCTCAAACTAGTCAGCTGCTCTCCCCTCAAGAAAGCCGGCAACATTTCTCCTTTCCTCTCTTCACTCCAACAATTTGCTTGTCTCATCCTTTCAAGTAGTTTGATAAAATTTTCAAAGATATTACCGACTACTCCAACAAATTTAGATGGAGTAATGACTTTAAATTTAACTTGAGTCAAATCACGGCGTTCGTGAGGTGTAGATCAAATTTCCGTTCTGGCTATAGACACAGAAGGAGCAGGTGATACGCTCCCTTTCTGGTTTTCCTTGTGTGGCCCATAATCATATACTTCAATTACCAAAAAAACGATTTGATAAAACACTTATAGTTCAGGAATATTCGAGTACATCCAAAAGAAACACTATCTTGTAATCAATTTTTTCTAAATATTCAGTCATTATTTGTTCTTTATGGGTCCCCATTTTAAATATCCAAAACACATAATAAGTGTTCTAGATATATCAAACTTCTGACACAAAATATAAAATGGAGTTCAAGTATAACAAAACTTTCAGGTCAAGGTACATTAATGGAAAATACGATGACAGATTAACCATTGATGCGTAGTCTTGTTAAATAAAAGAAAACGAGTTAATCGACAAACATAATGTTAATTATAATTTCAATCTAGACAAAACTCACTTTATATTCAGTTCTAAAGATATGCGACTCAAAATTCACATTTAAAATAAATGTTGGAGACATGAGATAGGCACTCCCGGCACATCAGTGTCCAATACTACATGTACTATGCGAACAAAAAAAAAAAAACACGCAACAGTGTCAAATACCGTGCGGACAAAACTCAAGCATGAATGTCTAATACTAGACAGAAAAAAACACGAATCAGTTTACAATATTGTCCGAGCAAAATCATAGATCAGTGTATATTACAAGGCGGACAAAAGTCACGCAACAGTGTTAAATATTGAGGACAGAAACCACGCATGCACCAAGAATTTTACCTAAATTCTACCTGTTTTAATTGGCCTAAATTGCCACTGATATTGCAACAACCTACATGTATTGTGACATATACCATGTATCAAAAATCTAAATAAAACTAACACACGGTAAAAGTCTCGGTGGCCAAGTGGTCTGAGTACTTGATCCACTGCATCACTTGCCTTTTAACATTGAGGTTGTGATTTCGAATCCTGCAGGTGACAGGTATGCTCGATTTCAATCTTAATTGAATATGAATGTCGAAAACTGCAAAACATGCTTTTATTCTTATCACCTCTTTTAACTGCATTGATTGTTTTTATGTGAAGCATATGGTGCTAATATAAACTAAATAATAAATGCAGTGAGTTGTATTAATTGATTTGGACAATCGAAAGAGAAGAGATGTCTTCAAACAATAAGTTATTTAAATTGTTTAACTGAGTGGACTATTTAACGTGAAACTCCGATGTTTATATATTTTTCATCTCTCCAAACTTAAAAAATTCACATCTAAATCCAGGTAAGTGTTTTTTTTTATTCTATGAACCATAAATGCATATACTAACTTGTATTTATCTAGGTACAGCCATATACCTTCAAACTCTCTTCGATGCACCAGTGTGTACTAAAGGGTCGATTGTAGGGTGTCAACACGACCATAACTGTAGACTGCTTTTGATTATAAAAAAACATAAGTATTAAATGATTACACAGAACCCATTAAACATGTTAAATTCATAAACATATTTCCATCAGCAGGGCAATTCACGAAAATACCAATCATACATGCGCTTTAAACTTTCCCATTCGTATATACGGAAAATCAGCAAACGTTAACGTTATTACCAACGATATTTAATTGTCAACAACAGACTAATGCGCATATAGGAAAACTATACTATTACATTTTCCCAGCATTAGGTTGGTCTTTTTTTCGAAAAGACTTCAAAATTTCATAAATTTGGTATAAAATGACGGTGGGCATGGATAACATAAACAAGCTCCGTTGGAAGTTGGTCATGATACTATTTGGCTTCAATTTTAAAACAGAATAATAAAGTACTAACACCACACATAACTGTTTAATCCAGGTTTTATTATAAAAGTGGTAAATTTAGAAAATGTTAGTATTGTCGCCTATGGCAGAATAAATAGTACCGTTTTCCTATAAACAATCACCAATATTCTAAATTTATGAATGCAAGGCAATCAAAGCATACATATATCAGCAGTAACATATAAGCACACATAAAATGAATAGAATAGCCATGCAAAGCAATCAAAATCATTAAGCACTATAAGCAACTAAAAAGTAAATGAAAGTGTAAAAGCTATGAGAACAAATTAAAAAAAATACTACTTGCATGCACTACATCTACATTGATCCATTCCAGGACTGAATTAAGCTTTTAAACTGGGAGAAGTTATTTTCAGTCCTGAAATGGTTAGGCAAGCTATTCCATAATGTAGTAGCTGCAAAACGAAAAGAGTTTTGCCAAAAGAAGAAGTTCTTACCCTTGGAATATCTAAAATGTTACTATACCTGAAAGAATAATTAGTTTGTTTTTTATTTAACAGATTATGTAGACAAGAGGGAGCTAGATTGTTAAGAATTTTGAAAGTTTCCAATGCCATAGTCCTGATACGACGGATCTGTAGAGAAGACAGCTCAGCTCTCTGTAATAATTCCAAATATGACGAGGTGTAATCGTCATAGACAGAACGAAGTGCTCGTTCCTGTACTTTCTCTAGTTTTTTAGTGTTATTTTCCGAGCAAAAGTGCCATGCCAAAGGGCAAAAATTAAAGTTGCTTAAAATAAATATATGAATTATAGTAATTTTATTTAGCCTAGAAAGATATGGTCCTACGCGTTTTAAAACACTGAGTTGCTTAGCTGCTTTTCTACAGATATTTCCAATAATGGATGTCAAATTTTAGTTGATAGTCAATTTCTATAACCAACAAGTTAATTTTGAATTTTGAACTTCAATTGTTGGGTTCATGTCAAAGTTTTCTTTCCAACTGCAATCACTTGAAACTTGTCAGGATTGGCTTGCATGTTATTTATTCTAAACCATTCTATCAACTGATTTGACTCCAGTTTTAGGGTTGATATAAGATTGTCATAATCAGGACTTGAAAAGAAAAATTATTGTCGTCTGCAAATTATACAGCGAGCCATATTTCATAAAATTAAAAATTTAAAAATACATTGAAAAGGATAGGGCCTATTAGAGAGCCTTGCGGTACCCCTTTATGAATGCCAGCCATACTGCTAAGAAAGTCTAATTTTGATTTGCTGTTTTCTACCAGTTAAATATGATTTTAGTAAAGAGACTGAATGTGCTTAATACCATATGAGAGCAATTTATCAATTAAAATTTCATGTGGAAGGCAATCAAAAGCCTTTGATAGGTCCATAAGAACAGCAGCCAAATAATGATTTTTATCCAGGGCCTCTCGCCAATCTTCCAAAAGACTGAATGCAAGTACTTTCAAACACTATCATATATCATTCTGAACATGCATGAAATATAAGCCACTGTACATTAAGCAAACAAAATCAATGAATCAAGTGTTATATATAACACCGCTTTTGATATTTATCTTTCTCTAATTCTATGGCAATTTATACCTTTCCGAACCCATTGTATAAAAAAAATTAACCAACGTGTGGTTGCCGGTGATCTCAGAAGATGATTTGATGAATCATAACCTTTATCAGCCCACTGGATGAATCAAAATATGCTAACAGGTGTTAATAAAATTGACAACTTTGTGGAATGTGGAAGGCACTCGAAGGGATTTTAGTTTAACAAAAATGAAAATTTATTTTTAATCATTAGAGAAACAGATTCTTACATAGTTACTCGTGGATTATCGGATTTATCCAATCTCGATAGTTAAATTATCAATTTTAAAGTCCCGCCGAGGCTCGGACTTTAAAATTGATAATTGAACTTTCTCGATTGGATAAATCGGATAATCCACTGGTATCAATGTAAGAATCTATATTTATTATATATACGAATGGAAAACAATGTATCAAAATCCATATCGTCCTTCCAGTTTTCTGACCTACAAATAACTTACTTTTTAATTTATGGCTTACATAATAACAACAACATTAATAATTTTATTTTGAAATGAAAGTTTATTACTATTTATCAGTAAACGTTGCAAAAAGAAAAAAAAGAATCTTGCTGAACAAAATAAGTCATTTTAACCAATACATAGCATACACGTTACTTATCGTGGTACATCAAATTGAACGGTTATTTACTCTTATCGAATTGTCCTGTAAGTATTGACACGTCAATTTATTACAAGTGCTATATTATCCTGCTTATATTATGTTATTAATAGTACAATTAAAAGCGGAAATAAGTACTGGAAACACGTTTGTCAGTTTTTCTGATTTGTGTAAGCTATATTTCCAAGTGAATTTCTATTTCTATTTGTATCCATCTGCTGAGTTAAGCCTTTTCAACTGATTTTTATAGTTTGTTCTTATGTTGTACCGTTACACCACTGTCCCAGGTTAGGGAGGGTTATGCGCCCGCTAACATGTTTAATCAAGTCACATTCTGTGTGTGCCTATCCCAAGTTAGGAGTGGTTGTAGTGGTTGCTGTTGAATATGATTTTCTGTTTGTTTATTGTTTTGTGCAGTTCTTGTTTTGTTATGTTGCACCACTAGCAATCCCAGGATTAGGGGAAAGTTGGGATCCCGCTTATTTGTTTAACTCCGCCAGATTTTGTATGTGCCTGTCCCAAGTAGGAGCTGTAATTAAATAGTTGTCGTGTGTTGCAGTGTAACATATTTGTTTTATTCATTATTTTGTACATAAATTAGGCCGTTAGATTTCTCTTTTGAATTGTTTTACACTTGTCATTATTTTTGGGCTTTTATAACTGACTATGCGGTATGGGCTTTGCTCATTGTTGAACCCGTACGGTAACCTATAGTTGTAATTTCCGTATCCTTTTGCTCTTGTTGGTAGTTGTCTCAGTGGCAATCATACCGAATCTTCTGTTTTATATTTACACTTTACTTTAACCAATCTTGTCATTTTCTATTTTATTTTTCTTCATATTTTCATCTTGAAGGTGTATAGTATAAAACAATTATAAGTACATCATTATAATGTGACTGATTTAAACTAAGGCAGAAAAAGAATCTATTAAGCAGAAAGCTATATCTTAATTAGTTCTAAATTTCTTTTAGTATGAAAAAATGTATCACAAGACATGTGGTCTTGTCTGTATGTTTGCATTAGCTGTAGTTTGGAATAACAAAGGTGAGTAAAGTAGATGTTATTTCCGTCATTAGGACTAGTTTAAATTTTACGCAAAAAAATATTTATTAATAAAATAAAGTAGAAAGATATGCTCAAACAGTAACTCTCTCTGAATGAAGATAAAAGTAAAATAACGACACAATCGTTGCATTTTCAGTTTTGATGAGATTCGTGTTGCTCAGTATTTATTGTAGTGCTTGTAGACTTTGTCTTTTCGTCTTCTTCCGTTTTTTACCGCTCTCCACCGCTCTCCACCGCTCTACAAAGGGTGACTAGTGAATAGAAATTTGCCAACTTTGGTCTATTTTCGACAGGCAGTAAAATCCTTGACAAAGTGGGGCGTTCCTTTGGCTGTGCGGAATGTTTTAGTACACAGCCATGTCTGTTCAGAATAGGGCGTTAAATCCGATGCGTCCTGTAAAGATAGTGATACACTCTCTGCACGTTAAGAGCCTTTGATTGGTCAGTAGGAGGAATCAAGCATGGCTAAATTTCTATCCCTATCTAATATACCCTCATTTTAAATTTCAGTCAAAGTGTATTCACTTTACTCCCAGACGGCCTCTATTACCGGACCTACCTATTCTATTTATTGTTTATTTGTTCTCGTCCGGAACATGCATGAAACATTTGCCCCTGGACGTTAAGCGACCATCAATCAATCATGTTTGCCCTTCTTTTGTCGGCGTCTCTTCAATTATTGAGCTTTGATTCTCATTTTGTTATAGCCCGCCTCTTTTATGAAGACATCATTAATCATCATTGTTTTTTTTTTATTTATACATTTAGAATAAATTTGTTTTACTTTGTGAACACTGAAACACAGGTATAAAACAAAACCCTAACTATGTTGATTTTCTAGAAGAACAAAAACGTCCTTGGGTACCAACAAGTTTGGATAAATTCGATATACTAAACACAATGCTTCATGTAATGTGTTTAATCGTTCTTTTTCACTATGATTATTATAATTCTTTTTTTAATTTCAGAACAAATATCTTGTTTCTTTAGTTGTTCATATGTGTGCTACCTTGATCAATTTGGATTTGAAACTGGACCATTTTTTTGTAAACTGTCTTATCTATCAGCATTCGGCCGACGTTCCTCTGAAAGAAAGGCTTTGCCATCATTTGGAGAGTCGTATGTGGCACCTATAGATGTTTTTAATATGTGCGGAATTTGGTGCTTTGTAATTCCAAAGTATAAGTATTCAGAAAATTAAACAACAAGAAACGGAAAAACATGATTTATAAAATTCTTTTGCCCGACGCCTTCATCATTTTGTCTCGGTTGCGACGAAAGTCGCAGTATGTGACACATATAAATTTCTATCCAACGGCTGCGGCGTAAACTTATAAAACGTCGCTAGTGTCTGAGCAGAAAAATGCTGAACCAGGGTATGTCAAAGAACCCTTCGTTCTTTTAAAAAAAAATCATCGAAAGATACCAAGACCTTGTTGATAAATATTCAGTATCAACTTCACAAGATCTAGAGGGAGTTCCGGGGTTGAAATTTCCTATCTTGGACGATCAATGCATTTGAATGGGGACATATAGTTGGAATGCCCCTCCCCATCCCCTTTTATCCTGGGTCGGGAACCCCTTTTAAAAATGACTGGATCCGCACTAATGGGCATGAAGTATAGATTATAGGTACTAACGTTGCTTATCATCTTTAATAGTGTGATATGGTAAGGTTTTATATGCCTTTGTAAGTTATTACTTTTACTGTTTATAGATATAAGAAGATGTGGTATGAGTGCCAATGAGACAACTCTACATCCAAGTCACAATTTATAAAAGTAAACTATTACAGGTCATAGTACGGTCTTCAACACGGAGCCTTGGCTCACATTGAACAGCAAGCTATAAAGGGCCCCACAAACTACAAGTGTAAAACCATTCAAACGGGAAAACCAACGGTCTTATCTATATAAAAACGAGAAACGAGAAACACTTATGAACCACATCAACAAACGACAACTACTGAACATCAGATTCCTGACTTTGGACAGGTGCAAACAATTGCAGCGGGTTTAAACGTTTTAATGGCACCAAACCTTCACCATTATCTGAAACAATATTGTAACATCACAACATAGAAAGACACACTATAAAATATCAATTGAAATGGTTTAACTCAATAAAAGACATATTTACACAAGTGAGCATACACTGAACTAATAAATTTGATCTATGATACAATGTAAATACAAAATCAATAAAATAAGGGATAAATAATTAAAGTAACGTTATGATACCGCTGTGAAATGTTAAACAATTAAAAAATAAAAACCAGCCATAAGCTTGAACAAAATCCGCCATTTACAATACATTTTGTACTATTATACAAAAGTAAATGAAAATAATTTTGTTGTTAGGTGTACAGTCCAAATTGAGAAAGGAAATATTTTTACACAATAAATAATTTTGATGGCAATATTTATTCGACTTGGCTCGTTACTTATACATCCGGTCATTGTGTAATTGTTGGCACAGGACGTTTGCGCTTTTTACCTGTACAACGATAGGACATTTGCACTTCAAACACTATGGACATTTGCGCTTTGAATTTTGTTACACCTGCAGTAAAACCTTTATCATTAAGACTTTTAACGTCAAATCAATTGTAAGTAAAGCAGTACAGGCGAGACATCTCAGCGTGAGCACTCTTGCTACGTGTATTTCGTTCTTGTTTGTAATATATAGAAAAGAATGCCTTTATTAAAGAATGCTTATATTGTCTATACAATATGTTACTAACTCTGAATCCTCCAATAATAGTTTTGAATACATTGAACATAAATATTCGAAGATCTGCAATCAAAACCAACTTCTTCTGGCAAACATTCAGATATGTCATATCCAATACAACTGCTTGAAAAAGTAGAATAATTGATTGATTGATTATCGGTTGCTTAACGTCCAGTGACAAGTAGTTCATGCATGTTCATGACAGTTTAGTAGTGACATGGATGTATACAATTTAAATATATCAGTGTTTAGTACGTACTGCTTTATTAGTCGTTTAACTTTTTGAATATGTTGTGTACAAGTTGTAGTTGTGTAAGAAATAGTAGTATGACATGTAAAATTAGTAATGTGTTCTCTTTATTTTTCTCAGTTATTTGTTTATTATTTTCTTTTTTTTTTTTTCTTTGCTGAATTGAGAAATATTACTCATACAATTCGATAAACGATGAGCATTACATTCTACTAGCTCCATTCGAGACTTTCAATAAACTATTTTTATATTACCGACTTTTCACTCCGGAATATATAATTTTCAAAAGGTAACCTAATCTGTGGTAGGACATCCTAGTACTCGGTTAAGTAAGAGCATCCAAAAGAAGTAACATTAAACATGTTTTCGTTGCAATTTTTGGGAAAGTAACTGTTTTCTGATGATTTTGTCGTGTATAGAAAACAGGATGATAGTCCGTCGGAAGGGGACGATAAATGGCCTATCCGTGTTAAGAGAGAGTAATATCTCTTGCATTTAAAAGACACCGTGGCCTTGTAGATTTCGAAAAGAGCAGTCTACTGCCGCTACAAGGCAGCACTCGCACCAGCAAAGTGGAGAGATATAAGTTGTAATAACTTGTTTCCCAATCCACTATGAATAAATATGTTTAAACTAAACTATAGAAAACAAAAACAGTACATTTCCCTCAATTTTACCGATTGTAATAGATATAAGAAGATGTGGTCAGTTTATTTTACTTCTTTAAATTGCTCTTACTTGACCGAGTACCAGGATGAAAAAGTCAATTTGCATTTGTTCTAAACAGAAGGCCGGGTGTGGTCAAAGCGTGGGTCAAAGGTATTTCGATATTTACCAACGATATTTCTTTCAACAACAGATCCATTTACATATAGTCGACAGTATTCTACAATTGTCTGTATATCAAATGTGTACTGTGATAGTTTAATTCTTACTTTTTAACTGAATACTTGTACTTTCAAACGCAATCATTCTTAACATGAAATATTTGCCACTGGACGTTACGCAAACACCTATTAATCAATGTTTTACATATTACTTATTGTTAAATGTTTCTTTCTATTATATGAATGAAAAACAGTATTAAAATCAATATCGGTCCTTTCGGTTTACAGCCCGAAATATAAATTATTCCATTTAGATTAATGGCTATATATATAAACATCCGCATTCGATAATATCCATTTTGAAAAGGAGGTAGAATACTATTCATCAGTAAACGTTGCATTTTTAGATAAAGAATAAAGGATTACACGAATTTTGCAAAACAAAACTAAGTCAATTCAACCAATACATAGTATACCAGTTACATGTATTTATCTTGGTACATCAAACGGAACGGTTTTTACTCCAATCGATTTGATTTGTAAGTATTGACTTAAATACTTGTGTTATTTATGTATGTAGTATGCGTGTGTATATGTAAAATATGTGTGTGTAATTTTATTTACCGAGAGCCAATGTTATGTTTTCAGGAGCTGTCGTCTCCGGCAACCACAACTTTAACCTCATTTCATTAAAACAAACAGGTTTGCGTTTTATAGTGTTCAAGTGAATATTGAACCAATGCGGATCTTTACAATTGTATGTTCCTGCTTTACAATGCAAATAAAGAATACGTAGTGTTCGAAACACGTTTTCCATTTTGCTGGTTTGTGTAAGTGTGGCAACTTATGCTACATATATATAAAGTAGAATCCAAGTAAATACTAATATTTATTATACAACTCAAACGATCGAACTTCAGTTACAGAATGATTATAATCCTAACAAAACCTTATTAAATCATGTGCAGATAATTAACTGCTGTGTGGTCGAAATGATAGATACATAGAAAGTTGTCACAGTGTCAATTATCAGTATAACAGTTTAGAATTAATAGGGATGTATTTGTTTATACTAATTATAACTGTCACTACACACCTCCATCCTTAGATTGAACATAACATTTTTACAGTTCATTTATCACTTAATGAATGAAAACGAAATCAGCTGTTTTACTTTAATTTTATCAATGATATTCTGCACATGTACTTATTTATAGAATTTGAACTGAATGAACTTTTACAATTATAGTATGTTTCCTAATCCTACTAGAATTGAAAATAAGTAATTTACAAGCTTAATAAATCAATGTTGCATTCAAAACAAAGAAAAGGTAGACTGCCTTATTCCTTTGTATAAAATGGTTATTAGGATTATTCCGCCCTTTACATTTTAACCATTGCCTTAACCAAAGTTCGTTCAGATTTAATTATACACAAAATCTCCATATCTATTTGGCGGTTTCCTTGTTCTTGTTGGTCTCGGAGTCGCAACACTAGGTTTCATAACTGACTTTGAATTGTCATTGGTGTCACTAGAATCAGCATTAGAATCACATACGGCTTCTACATCTGTTTGATTGTTGGATACGGATGGAATCGGAACATCTGGAATCTCAGATATATCTGGCAGTTTATTGTCACTATACTGATCCTATTTGTGTCTGATCTGATTCTGATGTCGTTTAACATTTCTTCCATCGTTTAATTCAATGACAAACGAAACTGGTCCTGTTCTTTTAATTAAAGTTCCTGTAATCCATTTAGCTTCACGGTTGTGACTCAAAATGTACACACTATCTCCTACATTAAAATTTCTCACTTGAGCTGTCTTATCATGAGATTGTTTTTGTCTTTGTTGTTTCTGTTGAACACGACTGTTAATGTTCGGATATGTTAAGTCTAGCAACGATCTTGGTCTCCGTCCCATTAACATTTCAGCTGGAGCAATAGCGGTTGTGGCATGTGGTGTTAGTCTATACGTAAATAAGAATTTCGCCATTCTTGTTTCTATACTTCCTCGGTAACCTTCTTCATTCCTCTTTAAATGTCTGAACAGCACGCTCGGCCAACCCATTTGTGCTAGGTTGATATGATGAAGAACGAATGTGCTTAATTCCGTTTCTTTGAACAAAATCCTGGAATTCCTGACTAGCAAACGGTGTTCCATCATCACTGACGATGCTTTCTGGTAATCCATGAATTGCAAACATAGTGCGCAATTTCTCGATAGTGTTTGCACTGGTTGCAGAGTTCACTACATGTACATCCAAATATTTTGAGTGTGCATCAACACATACTAAGAACATTTTTCCGTACAGTGGCCCTGCATAATCAATATGTATCCTTGACCATGGTTTTGACGGCCATTCCAAGGATGCATTGGAGCTTCTGGTGGAGCATGTCGATTGACTTGACATTTGTGACTTGCACGAACTGTCTGTTCAATTTCTGCGTCCATATTTGGCCACCAGACATAACCTCTCGCAAGTACGTTCATACGTGAAATTCCTTGATGACCCTCGTGTAGTTCTTGAAGAATAATTTCTCTTCCAGGGTTTGGAATAACAACTCTATTTCCCCACAATAGACAAATGTCAAATACACGTAACTCTGTTTTTCGACTAAAATATGGCTTCAATTTATCATTGTCTCTGTAATTTGGCCAACCTTTCAAAACATAGTTAGTTATTTGTCCCAATATCGGATCCTTGCGTGTCCATGCTTTAATTTGCTGGGCAGTAGCCGGCGTAGAACCCATGTGATCCATTAGCATGATTATTTCTGCGGGTACTTCCGTTTTCCCTTCTCGGTTTAACGGTAGACGGCTTAGTGCGTCAGCGTTAAAATTCTTCTTTCCTTCTTTGTAAAATATCTTATATTCATATGAGGACAGTGTCAAAGCCCAACGCTGAATTCTTTCGGCTGCCATTGGTGGAATACACTTATTTTCGTTAAATAATCCTATCAATGGCTTATGATCTGTATAAATGGTGAATTTTCTATCAAACAAATATTGATGAAATTTCTTAAGTGCGATTATAACGGCTAATCCCTCCTTCTCAAGAACACTATAATTCCTCTCGGCGGGTGCTAGGGTGCGCGAAACATATCCAACCGGTCTGTCACATCCATCTTCCATTTGTGCGGAGGACAGCCCCTATTCCATACGGCGAAGCATCACACGATAGAATAATGTCCTTGTTCGGGTCATAATGTACCAGCACTTTAGAAGACCTTAGTAAAGTTTTTGATAGTTCAAAAGCCTCTTGTTGTGATTTGTCCCATTCCCATTGTTTTGCTTTTGAACAGTTCATGCAACGGTGCTAGTTTTGAAGATAAATCCGGCAGAAATCTGTAGTAGTAGTTAAGCATTCCTAAGTACGATTTTAACTCGGTAACATTTTTAGGTTCCGGTGCCTCTGTGATCGCGTTGACTTTGCTTTCAACAGGATATATTCCATATTGATCAATTCTATGACCTAAATACACTACTTCAGGTGCTAGAAATACGCATTTGTCCTTGTTGAGTCTCATACCTGATTCCTGAATCTTGCCTAATACAGTTTCTTAATTGTTTAAATGTTCACTCTTTGAACTTCCAGTGATAAGAATGTCGTCTACTCACAACAACTCTCGGGATTCCTTGCAACAAATTTTCCATTGTTCTTTGAAATATTCCCGGTGCGGACGAAACTCCAAACGGCAAACGATTATACTGATACAATCCTTTATGCGTGTTGATTGTTACATATTTACGTGACTCCTCGTCGAGTACAATTTGTTGATAGGCCTGGCTCAGATCTAGCTTGGAAAAAGCTTGTCCCCCACTTAATGTTGCATAGAGATCATCGGTTTTAGGGATCGGATAATTGTCAAGTTTAGACACTTGGTTAATAGTTACTTTGTAGTCCCCACAAATCCTTACTGATTTGTCCGGTTTTACTATTGGCACTATGGGAGCAGCCCATTCGGAAAATTCAACCTTTTCGATATTTCCTCCTTTTCCAATCTATCAAGTTCTTTTCAATTTTTCTTTGAGTGCGTACGGCACTGGCCTTGCTTTGAAATATTTAGGTGTAGCGTCTTTATCTACATAAATCCTTGTTTTAGTCCCCTTTAATGTGCCTAGTCCTTCTTTAAATACTTGAGGGTACTTACGTAACAAGTCTTGTAACTCCTTCTCCTTTTCCGGTTCCTGATTGTGTGACAATTGCTCAATTTTGAATATTGATTTCCAGTTGAGTTGTAGTTTATGAAGCCAATCACGCCCCATAAAACTCGGTCCCGTTCCTTAACCACGGTGATCGATAAATCCACACTTTGACTGTTGTATATAACGGTAACCTTCCGTTTTCCTAACACATCAATTTTCTCTCCTGTGTATGTAAGCAAACTACACGGTGATATTTCTAATGAATTGTCACTTCCAAATACTTGTTTACATGTCTCCTGACTTATCACTGAAACTGATGCACCTGTATCGATTTCCATATTTATTTCAGTGTTGTTGAGTGTAACGGACACTAGATACGGTTTCCTTTTGTACCTTCCAATTGATACATTGTATAGGTATCCTCCATATCGTCACTATCCTCTTCAAAAAATGTGTTTTAGTCGGACGCTGCTTAGGTACACTTTCCTTGTTGTGTTTGTTGCTTAAATTTCGGTTTTCTTTAGCATTTTGCTTCCCTTTATTTCGGCATTTTTCGCTAAATGTCCTTCTTATCGCACACATAACACTTTGCGTCTTTCCATTTACAATCCGTTGCATTATAAGATCCTCCACATCTGTAACATTCCTCATTACGAATTGTAACTTTGTGCACTTGCTTAGGTTCCTGAACTTGCAGATCGTGTGCGTTCTTAGCTGCCATTTCCATTGCTGTTGCAACTTCCATTGCTTTTTTGAATGTCAATCCAGGTTCAGCTAACAAACGTCTCTGAATACGGTCTTCTTTTATTCCACAGACAAGTCTATCTCTCAACATATCATCAAGAGTAGCTTTGTAATCTCAATGTTCAGATATCTGTCTAAGCTCTGCTACAAACTGGCTCACCGATTCGTTTGGCTGTCTCGATCTACTGTTAAACACAATAGATGACGGTTTTGGATTTTGGTGATCCGTGACTAACTTAACAATGTCATCATAAGTCTTTTCACCTGGCTTTTGCGGAGCACTTAAAGTCCTCATAAGTTTATATGTCTTTTGCCACAGGCATTTTAAAGAATTGCTCGTTGCTTTTCCATACATTCAATGTTATTTGCAATAAAATAATGGTTAAGTCTTTCGGTGTATTGTATCCAATCTTCTGAAATGTCATCAAATTCGTCAATACTTCCATAATTTGTTGGAATTATTATAGGTGGTGCAGCTTCGTCTCCTATTGTTATGTTCACAATGTATTCACTAAATCGAAAAAAAGTTTTAAATCCTCGTCGCCAATTTATGTGGCAACTTATGCTACATATATATATAAAAGTAGAATCCAAGTAAATACTAATATTTATTATACAACTCAAACGATCGAACTTCAGTTACAGAATGATTATAATCCTAACAAAACCTTATTAAATCATGTGCAGATAGTTAACTGCTGTGTGGTCGAAATGATAGATACATAGAAAGTTGTCACAGTGTCAATTATCAGTATAACAGTTTAGAATTAGTAGTGGATGTATTTGTTTATACTAATTATAACTGTCACTACAGTAAGATATATATATATATATATATATATCCAAGTGAACAGATACGAGTACACTTGACCTAGTTTGAAGTTTGTCTGGTCTTCTTTTGTTCTGTGCAATTACACACATTTCTGGTGGATATTTACGGTTGAACATATACAACTTAAGCATATTGCTTATTTACAAGTATTACTGAATTCAGTTAAGCTTGCGAATAAATGTTTTCGTCAATGAGACAGAAACACAACCATAACAACTAGTTTAAATCATAAATTATGTCAACAGGTAGCAATTTTATTGATCAGGTCTTTCTGCCTACCCAATTCTATATTTCATTCTAGCCAATATCACCTTAGCCAAATCATGATGCAGCCAATCAGAACCGATATGTTTTCAATAATAATTTCAAGATGGCGCGAAAATCGAATGTAACGTACAGCTTCACACAGTGTTGCGAACCAAATACAAATTGAGAATGCATTTATCAATATCACTTCAACATTATAAATAAATCAAAATATACTGCCCGGACAAAACTATTCATTAAACGTGTATCAAATCAGATCTTGAATACACATACTTTAAATTTTCCGTATTTGATATCTTCTCCTGTCCTATTATGTATCTCATTCTAGCCAAAAGAATCTTTCCAAAATCATAAGGCAAGCAATGAGAACTTATATTTGTTACGAAATAATTTCAAGATGAAGTGAATATCGTACGAAATTAATAGCTTCGCACCGTGATGCGAGCAAAGCAATAACCAGGACATACGTTTGTATAGAGCGCATCATACAGTTCTCGACTACACACGGCTGTCAATACAATATTTAAATCTCGTTCCGAGTTTTCAAAAGTTTGATTAAATTTAGCAGAAACTCTTAATGTCCACCATTGTTGTCCACCATTAAAACTTTTCTGTTACCACTGTTCTCATATTACCCTGTTCCGGCACACACGTTTGAATAGTATGATGACATTTTGAATTTTTAAATCTAAAGAACTACTTTCATATCTTTAATTTTGTTTTATTTTTATTGTCTTAAATATATTAATTTTGTGTTAATTTAAACATACATGAAAAAGTTTGTCTACGCAACAATCGAAATATGAGTAGTTGTGTGTCGCCATTTTTTCCGTTGGATTGGTTGTTTTCAGTATCGCATAGCAAAACATTGACTTTAATAAATTCTATATCACACCGGTATCCCAATCCGAGATCCGCGGAGGAATCTGAATTCGAGGAGCAATAACACAAGACCGCGAACGCCGGGAAGTAAAATCTGGATTCGTTTCCCATGGAGCATATAATCCTATAATTTGGTTTCCTTCCGAACGCATGTCACTTAACATTTTGTTGTCCGTCCGTTAGAATTTTTCTAAATTAGCATAGTTTACGTCATAAGTCATTTCTTTTGTTTGATTGAGTTTTGGGATATTGTCTAACGTTATTTTGTTAACCTCCGATAATCTATCAAAAGTAGTATTTCCCAATTGTTCAATATCCTCAGTCGACAGTATTCATACCATTTTAAAAATATTTATAATTTAAGGGAGACAGAACACCTAAGGGAGTGAATCTTTAAAAATCAGCTAAACGTTTTAATCACAAAATATTAGTAAGGAGAAATCAATCTTCTCGATGATCAAAATTAGTATTTGTCAAACTGCTATGTATCCCATGAAATTATTCCGGTAAATTGTGTGGTTCAGATTCTTAAATTTTTATATTTTTGTCAACAAGTCAAGGAAAATGTTTCTTTCAAAATATTATGAAAATAAAACGAGCCAAATGTATGTTATTCAAAGTGTTGGGTACCCCTTAAGACGCTGTTTAATTTTACATTAATGACTAGAAAACAAATCTAGCTCTAATGTAGCCTGTAGTATAACGTTGTAACTTACATGAATATTTTAGGAAGACTTAGTGAGAAATCAAGTGTATTCAAAAGAAAGTTATATTAAAGGGATAAAAGTTTTGTATTTGAAAAGTTGCTACCATCAATTGGTGATTTAACGGTCGCAAAACAGTTTTACTGGCGACGCCAGACGTCATCCGATCAAAACTGGCGTTACATGCTTAGTGGAATTAGAATTAATATTTTTTTCACTAAATCACGATTGAAGTATTTGTAAATTTCTTTCAGCATGAAAAAAATGTGCAACATGATATGTGGTCTTGCCTGTTGTGCATGTATGATTGCACTAGCTGTAGTTTTGAATGAAAAAAAGAGCGTAGAATAAATAACATTTCCGTAAAAGAACAAGTTTAAACATATTCATTTTATTTAACATGTAGTCCATATTAGGTTTTGTCTCAAAAGTACTTGCTAGGAATTGACAAAAATGTTTAAAGATGTACTAGAAATTCACACTTGAAATCAAGGGACTTTACTTCAGTTCTCTGTTATTTCTGAATCAATAAGACGTAGACGACATCTCGTACAGTTATATTGTATGTTATTACATTACATGTATGTTTCATAAAATCCGTCATTTTGATTGGCAGAAAACGAGTGCGTTGCATTTTAAAATGAGATATTATTTCCCAATAAAATTCAACAATCAAGATTGCACGTGCTTCTCATGACAACATCACAACACTGCATTGGAAAACAAACGGAAAGCTTGATATAACTCACAATTTCGAACTACGGCATCGAACTGAATTTAAAAGCATTTATCAAAAGTTATTCGTACGTTTACATATTTACCATCTATCAATGTCGTTAAATCATTAATGACGAATGAAGAGACCTTCAGGTCCCGATTCAATTTTGACATGTTTACTTTATCAACGTTTTGTTGAAGGATCGGTTAAACCAGAGAAACTGTTGATGTTAATTCTCGTCTAGATCTAGCGCGTTACAGAAAGTGCACATCACATCGCATGGAGAAACGCGTAAAAATTTTGTTAGAGGGACGTGTTGCAACTATTGCACGTTTTAGGTTACAAACGGTGTTCAATCTATTCCTAACATTTGTAATTAACTTAACTGTTCAAGGAATTCACTCTGCACGTTAAGAACCTTTGCAACAACTCGTTTAGGGGTCTGCAGGTGGCATATTTCAAGGCTCAGTTTCTGTCTAATTCCAATATACCTTAATTTTCAAATGGCTGTCCAAATTTCCCAGACCTTCATCCAAAACGGCCGTTATCACAGAACATATCTATTGTATTTGTTTTAATTTGTTCTTTTCCTGAACATGCATTAAACATATTTGTTACTGAACGTTAAACAACCAACAATCAATCAAGGGATTAAAATAAGTGTTTTACCGTTTAAATGTACACTTACTTGAACCATGAAAAGCAAAGTCTGTAGAATTTATATCACGTTCTCAGTTACAGGGAGATAATGACGTCGCTAACGTAAAATGTTATTTTCACGACGTCAAACTGTGACATATCGGGGAAAGATGCATTTTCGACTGAATTTTATCATTCAGACTGATTTAACTTGAAAACGAGTTCATGGACCCTCTTTTAAAAATGACATTTGGCTTGATTAATTGTGTATAAAGATTATTTGTGGCAATTTTATGAACAAATCACCGATGGATTTTTTTTTAAATTAAATAAATATACAGGAAAAATGCCGTGTTTTACTAAAGTCATGAAAATTTGATAAAACGAATTATTTCCAAAGCATTGTTATACAAATTAAAAGCACAATTATGTATAGATAGATGTTGTTACAAAAATCCGCTTGCGTTTATCTTTTGAAACAAAAAGTTCGGTATATCTTTCTAGAGGATAAAAATATCAAAGAAACCGAAATTTCATGTAAATGTCTAAAATTTCAACCCAATTTATCTCTAAAGGTAGCACATGAAGGTATATTTTTTTATTACATATTTGAATTGACTAGGTGAAAATTAGCTTGTATGCAAACTTTCGTCAAAAATTCACCGTGGAATCAAAACTGTATCGTATGCCCTTAATTGTTCTTAATGTCGTAACTACATTCCCGTCCCTTTTCCCGAATGTGACCTACCGAATTAGACTTAGTACCGGGTTTGTACTAATATGAGCAACACGACGGGTGCCACATGCGGAGCAGGATCTGCTTACCCTTCCGGAGCACCTGCGATAACCCCAAGTTTTTGATGAGGTTCGTGTTGATCAGTCTTTAGTTTCCTATGTTGTGTTTTTGTACTATTGTTTGTCTTTTGGTCTTTTTCATTTTTTGTCTTGGCGTTGGCGTTTTATTTTCGACTTTTGAGTTTGTATGTCCCTTTGGTATCTTTCTCTCTCTTTTAAAGAGTTTGCTGTTGCAGATATGTGACGTGTTATCTGGCTTGTCATTTAAAGGAATATCATTATCTCCCCATACATAGATCTGATTCCTTGTCCGGGTTAGGCTTTACCTTTTTATTTATTTAATTCATACACTTTAAGGAGTTTAAATTGAAAATTCATGTAATTTGTTTTTCTAATGTGTTACTCCAAACTCTCCTGGATGAAAATAAAAGTAAACATAACGATATATTCGTTGTACCTTTGGTTTTCATGGGGTTCGTGTTGCTCAGTCTTTAGTTTTTTAAGAAGTGTTTTGTATAGATTATGTCTTTTGTCATTTTCGTTTTTGTCTATATTGTGTCGGTGTCTCTTCAACTTAGGAATTTTTATTCGTCAGTTGGTATCTTTCGCCTCTTTTGAGCAAATTTATTATAACTATAATAATATATTATTATTATTATAATATTATTATTATTATTATTATTATTATTATTATTATTATTATTATTAATAATATTTTCATTGATTTTTTTATATGTATATATATTATTCACGATGTTTTCTTCTTTTTTTATTTTAGAACAAATATCTTGTTTCTTTAATTGTTCATATGAGTGCTACCTTGATCAATCTGGATTTAAAACTGGACCACATTTATGTAAACTGTCTTATGCAGCTGCATTCGGACGACGTTTCTATGAAGGAAAGGATTTACTATCATACAAAGAGTCTTATGTGACACCGATAGATGTGTTAAGTATGTGCGGACTGTGGTGCTTTAAAATGCCAAAGATTCAGGATTCAGAAAAGTAAAATATAAAACGGAGTAAACGTAAGGTGGTGCATAACACAACAGGTAGATAACTCTGTAAAAATCAGCTGAACGTTTTAATCACGTTTTAATCACGTTCTATTGTTAAGGAAATGTTAAGCTTCTCAATGATCAAAATTAGTGTTTGTCAAACT
Organism: Mytilus coruscus; assembly: GCA_017311375.1. Taxonomy (NCBI): domain Eukaryota; kingdom Metazoa; phylum Mollusca; class Bivalvia; order Mytilida; family Mytilidae; genus Mytilus; species Mytilus coruscus. The sequence goes on from CM029598.1 coordinate 47,402,999, forward strand.
GCTATCTACCCAATGAAATGTTTCCGATAAAGTGTGTGGTTCCAGTTTTTGTAATTTTATATTTTTGTCAAAGAAATATTTAATATTAAATATTCGAATGAAGTAAACCAGTAGCATTGTAGGTGGAGGAAAAATGATTACACATTACTTTTATTAACCATGTCAGTGATAAAGGAATTTAAAATCCTTTAAAAATGCAAAGGTTTGATACTTAAAACTATTAAATTAAACGTATTAGATTTTGTATCTGAACCAACCAGTCTTTGCTCGAACTCTGCAATACTTGCTTAGCGGAGAAACAGCACAAACCAAAGAAGTATGACCAGGAATCCTATATTTTAAGGTCCATATCAAGTTTTTCTGTCTATTGATTTTGACAGTGTTGACAGCTTTTAACGTATTATATGTTAGTAGTTTTAGCCATAGTGGATGTTCAGATAAGTTTTAAGGTCTATTTCCTTTTGGAAAATACCTCACCCTCTGACAAGAAATGTTAGAAAAATATTTATATGAATGGAATATACAAACCAACAAAACATTATGGTGCATGTGGCCAGTGTTGTCAGAAGTACAAGCTATCAATTCAAGCAAAAATTAGTAAAATTTACGATTTAATTCATAATAATGACGTCCAAAAGACATGATTAAGGTAACCGGTGTAATGCATTGATTTTGTATTTGTCGTTTTTTTCACATTTTTATTAAATGATTACCATCATCATAGTTACTGAAGTTTAATTTCATGGAATTTTAAGGCCAATGTTGACCCTTCAGGAACCATTCCATTTAAAGTTTCGTTTTGATCAGGCCAGCTTAAGAACTGAATACATGTCAAACTTGGGATCCTTAATTATATGTTACTACAAATGTACCAAAAAAATTAAATTATAAAAGGATTATAATTTCTGGGGTCTTATATCAATGATAAATCAGAGCAATAAAATAAATAACTATAAATAGATAAATAAGTAATTTGCTCTTTTAATGGACTTCAGAGCTTGAGGTTAGACTTTAAAGGGCCTTTAGAGGTCAACACCCAGTCTTCAGTAATAGAACAGGTGTTTATACAATACGTCAAACTCCCAATCCTCCAATAATAGTGTTTGAATACATTGAACAGAAATATTCAAAGATCTGCATTCAACTCCAAATTCTCCTAGCAACACAAACATTCAGATATGTCATAAACAGCTGCTATAAAAAAAATAGTGTAATTGATGGATTGATTTTCGGTTGCTTAACGTCCAGTGACAAATATTTCATGCATGATAAGGACGAGTAAAGAAATGAAATTGAGGTATACAATTCAAATATATAAGTGTTTAGGTACTGCTTTATTAGCAGTATTAACTTTCTTAACAGCTTGAATATGTTGTGTACAAGTTGTAGTTGTGTAAGAAATACTAATATGATATATAACATCAGTAATTTGTTCTCATTTATTTTTCTATTATTTTGTTTATGTTTTACTCTTTTTTCATTGCTGAATTGAGAAATATTACTCATACAATAAACGATGAGCATTACATTCTACATGGTCCATTTGATACTTTCAATTTGCATTTGTTTTAAACGGAAGGTCAGGTATGGTCAAAGTTAGAACACTATGTCTAATATCGTCATCCTTTACAGCTACATTTTTCGGTTGGGCAAATATATTTATCATCCTAATAGCCCATTTGGCGACTGTAGAATAATTTACAGTGAATCACATTTCTACCCTTCCCCATTGATATAAACAAAACTTTCTCAAACGGAAACCTCCTGGTTGTCTAATCAAATCGGGAAAACTAATTAAAGATAGAATATCCGAAAGAGTTCACTTTAATATGCAAAACACGGTCGGAAAACTAAGTTTTCGATGCGAAGTCACGATTTGACATATACCCTTCTCTAAACACGCGTTTTATCTCTCTTTTAAAGCTACTACAATTATTAAATTTTATTTTAGTGTTTTAGTCTAAACTGCTGAATGTGCAATTCTTCAGAGATGCATTCCGGTTGTCAAAGGAGTTATACGCGTCCGTTTTTTTACAACAACTTGTCCACGCATCGCTATTTACAGTGAACAAAATCGTCAATGAAAAAAGAATGAAAAGCATCGTAAACAAATATCAAAATATCTAGTTTACTATCCAATCTTGTACAAAAGTAATTGAATAATATTTTCGATCAACACAATTAGAGGATGCCTTGGACTTGAAATTGAGCATTTTAAAATGATTCACACAAACAACCATATTGTCAACAGGAATTTCAAATTGAAGAGAGACCATTTTGGTGGAAATGTACTAAAATCAGTATTGTAAAATCGTATGATACATGTCTGGTGGCAATAATTTAAATATTATAAAGTTATCACACGTAATCTTTACCAGACTCAAAAACTACATATAGGATTACCCGATAAGCTTTATTTGTATATGAAAAGTACATTTAAGTTGTTTCTTTTTGTATTAGTATAAAATTGGTTGGGCTCATAAAATTTCAACTGAGCCCTGAAAAAAATTTTGGGGTCCAGCTGGCCCTGCAGAAAACAAGTTAGGTTTGTACTCGCGTATATGGACCTGTGAGGGTTTATGCGTAGCAACATCCTATGTTGTGATGTTTAAATCATATGTCGTAATAACGACATGTAGAGCTAGAACATAAGATGTCATTCATTATAGTTACTATAATTATTGTGTCTATTTTCTTATTTGAATGACTAAATTTTGTTCTCTAAATCAATAATCAATAAATAAATTATTCAATTGATTTATTAGTTTATTTCTTATGATTTATTTATTTATTCTACTGACTTATTTAACATAAAATGTCGTCAAAACGACAAAATCATTTCTCATACGATGTCTTTATTTTTCACTGTAGCCCTTACAGGCTTCCGTAGTTTTACATTTAGAATATCTTTTACCTATAGATCAAGGTAATCATGGATACATTGAACTTTACAGTGTAAGTATAAAAGAAGTAGCTTAGATATCTTGTTAGCTTTTGTAAATAATCAACAAACAGCCTCATGAACTTTTACTCAATTACTGTTTACATTTGCAAATACATACAGAACATAAGAATATAATAAAACACAATTTTATCCTATTAATTGAAATTGTCTTTAATGAGAAAATTATGCAGTGTGGCAATGTTTAAATATGTATCTGTGTCATAAGTTACACTAACTTCATACCATAAGTGTACACAGATATGACTCGGCATAATTGTGTACAATTGAATATGAAGAAATAAAATTAACTGTATGTTTACGTATTATGAATGAATATTGATCTAATGTGCTAGGGTTATAAGGTACTATCTATATATAGATTAATCCACTATGCATGCTATGCAGCTATGATAAAATTATCTACTTGATGAATGTGTAAAACATTTCAGTTTTAAATGTTAATTATGAAATACTGTTTGTGTGATTTTTTTGGGGTTAAGCATCCACAAGGGTTATTTATTGTTCACAATGATTATAAAATATCTATATTTATTTATTTTTATTCTAATTTTTATTTTAATTTTATTTATTTTTTTTTTTTTTTTTTTGGGGCTTCAACCAATACACCGCTTCATTATAATCGGTAAAACTTCGTGAACAATATATACCGTATTGAAAAGTCATTATTCGACTGAAGATCAGCTTGATTGATCGAGTTTCAAGTGTCAAAAATTTAAAAATAGCAGTTCCAAATGAAATCGTTTGATTGTTGCTTGCTTAATATCCAGTGGCAAATATTTCATTAAGGACGAACTTCAAACAATAACAGACATAAAAACTCGTTCAAGTTGAGTTTTGGAAATAATTTTACGTGCTGATTACTGATCAAATTCAAAACTTTCATTTGTTCATAGTATTTTCAACGCGTTGTGTAAAATGTTTCTGGGAAAGAAATACTGCTATATCACTCTAAATGTTTATGTAATATGACGAGCTATATTAATTAATTAAATATGATTGACCTGTCTCAAATAATGGATAGCAATTGATTTGCAGTGGATGCATACTATTGAAGATAAAGATGGCAAAATTTCCGATTGACCTCCTTTCTTTTATCAAAATCTGAAATCCTAGAATTTAAGAATTTAAGAAAATCCACGAACTTGTAAGTGTTCTTCAAACCACGAAAAGTGATACCCACGAATTAAAGTTCTTGAACTAGTATGTATATGCAAATTGTGTCAACAGATTGATTGTTGACTGCTTAACGTCTAGTGACACGTTCATTACGAGAACAAATTCACAATAAATAAAATAGGCTGTTTCTGTAATAGAGACGTCCGGGATGAAGGCCAGGAAAATTTTGACTGTCACTCGAAAATGAGGGTAAATTGGATAGGAATAGACATTTTGCCATGCAACAAGCCACCTTCGGACCCCTCAAAGAGTTGTTGAAGGATTCTTTAAGTACAGAGAGCGTGAAACTCTATTTACACGAGGCATAGGATTTAACGATCCCATTCCAACCGGACGTTGCTGCGTACGTGTACATCCCACACAGCCGAACGAACGCCTTTCTTTGAAAAACGTTATCGGAAGAAGACCAAAGTGACCACATTTCTATTCCACAGTCACACTGGGGGCACGTAAACAGAAGGACGGGGTGTCAAAACGAAGTCTTTCCATAAGTACGCGTAGAGTAAATACAATTATGTAAATCACGCAACTGGAAAAATCCTGCAACCTTATCTTATCATTACTGTATAAAAGGAAAAAAATGACACACTCCAGCGTCTATTACATTTGTGTTGTATCTCACCAATACCACTTATACATAATACATAGTGAATCGAATGCTTCCTTTTAGCTCACCTGGCATAAAAGGCCGAGTTAGCTTTTCTCATCACTTGGCGTCCGTCGTCCGTAGTCGTAAACTTTTACAAAATCTTCTCCTCTGAAACTACAGAACCAATTCCAACCAAGCTTAAGCTCAATGATCCGTAGGGTATCTAGAATAAAGTTTATGTTTGTGCGTCAAAAACATGGCCACCATGGCTAAAACTTTGTATTTTATTTCCTTGTATGTGAAGAAACATTAGGGTAAAATGCATTGTTTTTCCTGTTGAAGAAAATATGACAGACACAAAGAACATTTAAAATGGCATTTTAGCCACTCATTAATATATATTGAAAGCAAAATAATCATTGATGAAAGATTTAAGCAAAAGATTACAGGTGAGCGATTCAGGCTCTTGAGAGCCTCCTGTTTAGAAACATTAACCTTTTTCTCCAAAAGGAAAAATGAAAAATAAGAAATTTATATATGACAATTTCCTGGTTGTGAATTGCTTTTACAGTAATTGTTTAAATCAGAAAATGACAAGCTGAACTGTTTTAGGGTTCAAGCCATGATAAGATAAGATAAGATAGTTTATTGGTTTAAAATCCAAAATTAGAGTATTGTTACCAAAGATAAAAACATTGGATATATGATATCTGTCCACATTTATAAACAGTACATCTATAAATTTGTATATCCTCAATATTAAAAGAAACTATTGTTACAATGGTATGTATCTAAACTGTTCTGAGGAGGTGGTACCACACATTATTTATTATTCAGATAAAGCATTTCTAGAGTTGTACATGTCACTTATGAATTTTACAATAATGTTATTATATCAGTCTCACCTCACATATACAAAAAAATAAATCTTTAAAAAAGGAACTATATAATAATTTCACTTATTTTAGAAAATAATTGTTCTCTAATTGTATTTAGTTTTGTACATTTTACATTTGTATAGTGAAATGAAATTCATCTTCTACTTCTAAAAGACACAAGGAAAAATTCTTTCTTCGAAAGGAGTTTTAGTATGTCGACCTTGTTCAATTTTAAGAACATTATTTCTTCATATGCAAATTTTGGCAAAATGTCCTATAACGTTTTGTCAATGCTGAACATTACATAGGTTTCAATTTGTAATTTTCGTTAAGCTGTCTATATGTTCTGAGCTTATTACCGTGCAATGATTTATCATCACAAAAATATTTTCTTTCCAATGATTCAAATATCTATCATTAATTTTGTTATGAAGTGTATTCAATAAACAACTTTTGAAATAGTATCCTGACTTTCTCAAACATGTGAAAAATTTTAAGTTGCAAGTTACTATTCAATCTTTCTTGCAAATCAATTGGTAAATTGTGTTTTGAAATAAACGATTTTCTAGGTTTGAAAAACACTACTACTTTGTTTTGATTATCAGTTTATAACACAGAAAGCTTGGCTTCTGATTTGGATAAGTGCTTAGAAAAATCCAAGATCCGTGTATGCTCAAATTCGATCATCGTAAATGTCAAAAAGGATCAAAATTGTGATGAAAACCAAGATTGAACGATTCCTCCTTATTGTGGATTTCAAATTCTAGTTTCTTTTGTATTTATAATGTAACAACCAAATATATTAAGAATAGAGCATGGACACGGGGAATGTGTCAAAGAGACAGCTACCCGACCAAAGAGCAGAAAACAGCACAAGACCACCAATGTGTCTTCATCGCAGCGAGAAATCTGGCAAACGCAGTCGGGCTTCTAAACAATAATGTATATTAATCCGGCGCCGATGTCGGCTTGTGATGACGTTGTTTTGTATAACTTGTACTAGTGAGAAAGTGAGCTGAAAAAACGTCACAATAAAAGAATGATGTGATAATCCATTTGTTATAAGAAGGTGCAGCAGAACAATTTGGTAAAGGTTCTATTCATTGTTTCGTAACAAAATCACTCATCTAATAATTGACAGTTACAAAATGTATGCACATATATAACATTCATTGAAATCCAAAACATTACTAAAGAAACGGGCATCGCAAACGAAGTGTGAAATGTACAGTCAAGTATTTTGAATCTTTATTTTAAATATTTTTCAGATCAAAGATACCGTATTATTAGGGTATTTTACTTCGGACTACCCAGAATTCTCGACCGATGTTGAAAAGAAGATGTTAGATATAAAGAATTTTAATTCACGAGAATCGGACAGTCTGCTTTGTTCTTTTATGAAATCAGGTAACTTATCCGTTCTAATCACCTACTATGTGAATAGCTGCGTAATATGTCTTTGTGCTTTTCGAACTTGCTTTTAAATATCTATCTATTGTTGTAATCGATAGTTGATTAACGTCCAATCGAAAATATCTCATGCATGTTTAGGACTAGAACTAATTAGAAATGAATACTGAAATAATATAGATAATACTTTGGATAGGGACAGAAATTTTTCCTTGCGACAGGTCACCTACCCTCAAGTAGTTTAACGTGCAAAGAGCGTAGTACTCTTTTACACGAGGCATCAGATTAAACGACCCCATTCTGACTGGACATGGCTGCGAATTTATACATCACGCACAGCTAAACGGACACCCCACGTTAGCAAGAGTTTTACTACCGGTCGGAAGAAGACCAAAGTGACCATATTTCTTTTCTCAGGTCACCCCTGGTCCGAGTTTAGATTAACAGCTTGTTTGTGTTTTATTTCATATCAAGATCTCCATCGACTTTCGTTGCATTGGGCAGCAAAACTTATTTCACATAAAAGATACTACATAACAAATACATAGCAATTGTTTCTTAGTTTGATAATTGTTTACCATAATTGGTAACAAGACTCCTATAATATGTAGTATTAAGTCGCCATTTAGCACAGTCTTTTGTCTAAGCAACGCTTGAAGAAATACTTGATAGACAGTTGAGGTACATGTGCTAATTAAAAGTTATTTTTTAATATTCGAGCGACTGTGTTTCGGCCTATTGCGTACTATCTTTTGTAAAATGTTTATTGTGGTGGATAATTGTATCTCTAACTTGAAAAAAATAGGTTAAGATATAATGAATGTGCATCATGTTTTTGTCTTCTTTTCATCTATAGATAAATCTGTGTTTGTGCTATACTGTTGAATTTACAGTTATATAACAAATGATGTGTTTAATTTTGTCTCTTTACACAGGTTCCCATTGATTGTTAGAAATCATCTCCATGTTGCTTTCCGGAAGGTGCGATGTAACAAACGAAACAGTATTGAGTAGTAATCTTGAATACACACAACTTGAGGCGTTCGAAGATAGACCAGATCCACGAATTATTCATTCACATCTTCCTCTAAAATTTCTCCCGCAAAACATTTAGAAAAGGCTTATAAAACAGTTTTAGTTTTAGAAATCCTAAAGATAGACTTGCATCGTACTATTTTTTCAATATTAGGAATAATGTCCGGATTGGAAAATCTCAAATGGTCTGATTACTTCAATCGAAACATGCAAGAAGGAGGTACAGGATATTTCATTATAAAACTTTATTTTGAGTATTTAATATTTTGTATTAAACATAAAACTAAAATGATTGCGATTTACTAAGTTTGAAACGATTATACAAAGGACACGGAAATTAAGAATTGCATGATGAAGGATACAAAACGCCATTGTCGTTATTTTTAAAATAATAAAAATGCAAACTAATCAATTTATAATTTACAAACAGGTGCAGATCCTTTATTTTCAAAAACAGGGGCCGTGTCAAGCGAACGTTTGGAGTGATATTTATAAAAGTCTATGCATTGTACGGAACCCGTCCTGCCAAAAGATATTGACGAACTAAGATGCTCCAGTTGGATAAGAAATGCCTGTTTAACAAAGTTGCACCTGTCGTGTTGCTTATGACAACAAGTTTTAAATAAATCCAAGCTAAGTCTCCTTCGGTAATAATGAAAAAGAGGAAAATAGTACGTGATTTGCTTCGTATATGTGATCAACTGTGACACTGATACTTCTTAACGGACAACCAAAATATGACTGTTATGATGGCGTCCGTAAGATGTTCGAAGAGATGACTCAAAAGTATTTACCAATAAGTTCTTGCTTCAGAAGCAAAATGCCGATCTTTAAATTGAAAAATCTTAGTTTAGAAAAATAAAGTGAAAGTTGGAAATATACTTTTAAACTATTCGGAGATATATGTATTAATAATCAGGGTTAAAGTAGCATGTTAAAATTTTCATTCAATAATTATATATTATATTTTTATTTATATTATTCAATAATTGTATATAATCTTTTATTTATTTCAGTTCCACGAGTGTATAGAGATTTGTTTGATTACACATTAGAATGGGCAACAGAACTAAAGAAAAATCCGACAAACATATTTCCAATCTTTTATGAAGATTTAAAGAAGGTAAAGATTAAAAAACACAGGACTTAAGTGTAAAAAATGGTTTCATGTAAGGGAACTGTACATGTAGTTAAGCATTCGATGAACCTCACATACAACTGTTTTAACTAGGACTAATCTTTCGAGACAATATCCCATGAAAATAAAACAATACGTAAGCGCAATATGATTCAATTATAAATTGATGGAAGGTAGCTTTTCTTCCGATCGCATTTCAATACCCCCTCTCCCTCCCCGAAAATATATGCATAGTAAATCAAAATAAATAATAACAGCAAAGTCTATTAAAACATGTATGCAAAGAAAACAACTATATTACTATTAATAACATATAATGATGCGCCCAGGGTTGATTTTCTTTTGATATACTAGGCCTTATTTTTATTTGAAAATGATTCCTAAGCATGATTTTGAGCAGGAGCTGCTTACCCTTCCGGAGCACCTGAGATAACCCCTGGTTTGTTGGTGGGGTCCGTGTAGATTAGTCTTTATTTGTGTTGTGTTTTGATACTGATGGTTGTCTTTTGATCGTTTTTGTTTTATGCCCTCGCCGTAGGCAGTGAAGGCATTAAGTGTTACCCTTGACCTTTCGTCCGTTCGTCTTTCCATTCGTCCCATTTTCATTTCCGTACTTAGGTTTTCTCATTCAAATTTTATGAAACTCATACACAAGTATTAGAACTTTAACATGAAGACAGATTTTGAATTTTGGTTGATTTACTTGCTAGAGTTATGTGCCTTTTGTGCCTTTATAACTTGGAAAATTGCAAAGCTTGAGCTGATGCATTCGTGTCCTCAGACGCATTCTCCTTTTATTTTGCTTTGAAATTGTCAGTTTGTGTTCGACTAATGAGTTTGATTATCCCTTTGATTTCTTTCGCCTCACTTTTCCTTCAAGTGTTTAATAAGCAGATTGAAGATTCTGATTTAATCAATTGTAAGCAGGCATCAACGAAGTTTTATACTTCTTTTGTTTTTAATATATACTTGTACATTTGAAAGAAATGTCTCCCCACATACCCTTTTGTTAATAGCAATTACCTGTTGTTCTTAAACGTAATAGAGCGTGAAAACTTTTGTGATGTTGTTAATATTCAAGCAATCTATTTTTAGAATTTTGCAGTAAACGTGAAGAAATTGGGTGAATTTCTGTGTGTCGAACGAGAAGCTTCGTTTTATAGTGAAATAGAACATAAATGTAGTTTTGAATACATGAAAAAGAATAAAGCTGATGATTTGGTTGCAATTGATCCTAAAGGCCGGTCCACATTATATAGGAAAGGTAAACATCAATTTTAAAATTACTTTCTGTTTAAAATGTAAGGACTAATAACTACCGTAAAGTAGACTGTTATGGAATATCTACGACACATATTTACAAAACGAAATCAAAACACCCGATGCGCTTTCCAGGTTAACCTTCACCAGGAACGCTGAAAGCTAAATATTTGAAAGCCAACGATGTGCAAGAAATAATGCTCGTTAATTGTCCGAGAATAGCTCGAACATTGTAATACATGTTGATGGAATTATATCGTTCTAGAAAATAAAACAGACAAAACAATTATAACTGGTTTATTAATCATACTTTAATCACAAACACGACTATCTACTAGAAAATGCAACATAATCATTATGGTTCTTTGCAGAATTGGTGAAAGTAATAAAATAAGAGATTAATTCCAATTGATTAGACTAACACTTGATTAGCATAGTTTTGAAATTGCAATATTTCTTATCAATTTCTTTTATTCACGTGTTGTATTTATGATATATTGCAGGTGAGATTGGTGACTGGAAAACTTATTCACGGTTGCACAAAACGAACAATTTGACGAACTAATGCGAAAAAAATGTCAGATTCCATAATTCGTTTTCAATTCGATTAATACTCTGTTTCTAACAATTTGAATGCATAATTATACGTTTGTTTGATGACCAATGTTCGTTAATTCTCTGAGAACAACCCAAAGTACGTCTCAACAGACAACACGTTACATATCCGAGAAAAACAATATTTGAGAAATTGTTATTCTAGCAATAAATGGCCATGGTTAACGGAAGATGATTCTGTAACGAGTAACATTAAAGAACCAGTGAATATAGCAATAATCGTATCAGTGGGATATCCAGTGAACGAAAACAAAAGAAAATTCACTCTTCTTATGATAAAGTCGAGAAAGCCAATAATAAAACAATGCCGGTGACGATACTGATCAAAAGTTATTTCGAAATAATAATTGTTCATTTTAAAGAAATTATTTGTTAAACTGTGTTATTAGAAATTTACATGCAAATACTCGATTTTTGTTCATGTATTTGTGGTCTTCTCGATCTATTCAATTTCAATGTTTACATCGAGATGAGGTCCGTGTGAACTTGCTTAGTAACTTAAATTCAAAAGTGCCAATCTTTGGTGCATATTAATCGATTCCTTTGGAATTATTTTCCTGACTTTCTCTGATCTAGTTGTATATATATACGGATACTTAGAATGTTCCAGAAAGGATTCAGAAAGGTATACAGCCAGCAGAAAAATAAATTGAAGTTGGTACTCCAGGAATTTATTCGCATAGCAACATTTTAAACCAATTTTACGTCAAGCTTCTATAGCCTGCAGTACTCATCGTTTTCTACTTAAGGAGGTAAATGATAACGTTGAACGGAAGTTTTGTTCTTATTTCAACTTATATAAGTTTTACTATTAACCAAGATCTTTCCGTGAATTCATAATTGATAGCCTCCTTGCAAAATGGAACAAACATTGAGAAGATCTAGTTTTAGTATTTACAGGGAGGCTATATTTTGTCACTAGATTTCCACTGGTATGGTCAAAGCAGAGGATTAATTATTCTCCTAGAATGGACCTTAACACGAGATCATATACTGTAGACGATGGGAATCTTACATTTATAAAAATTAGTAAGATCTTACAATTCGGGAGAACCGCAGTCTTTCATTTTCTCGAATATAATTTTCAATCAGGACACAAATTGGTTTAATACTCAGCATGTCAAAAGACGACAGAATTGCTGTGTATGACTATATTACAACATGAATATTCATATGGCATATAAGACAGCAACAAAATATTATACAAAATCTTGATACTTTAATCTATAAATTTACAGATATTTCAAAAGTTGTAATAAAACATCATATCTATTTGTGTATACGTTCGTTCTCATTCTAATGAATTTACTCATAGTAAGTGTTACCTCTTAAACACTTTTCTACCTTTGTTACATGTAGAGATACTCACTCTGTCGATTTCAATTTGATTAAATTTATTTGATTTCGACTTTTTCATATAAATGTTACCTTGTTCGTGACTTTGTTTCTTGACTTCTAATATTTCAACGTCGATATACTACATTTACTAAGTTAAACGTTTTCGAAATGAGCTTTTGAAGGTATTGTTAATATGTTGGTCCTTGGTCTATTGCAGCTGACCTTGTGTATCCTAATGGGTTTCTGGTATGGGTTTTGCTCAGTAAAAGTTCAAGGTGTCGTTGTAAAAGATGAGATAAATGCATATGACTTATCTCTCGGCTTTCCTTTCTAGAATGGAATATATTTTATTGGATTTTACTTAGAGGTGTAGAGTAAGACACTCTTCCGGGACATTTGAGAAGTTTTGCAGGAATTTGTCCCTGGGTATCACGTATTTTTATTGAATATTTTAGACAATTTGTATCAAGGTGTGATTATTTTTCAAATATTTGAGTGCATTTTATACTTTTTAGAGGCAGAGAATGCGTTTGATTTTGGGTGGTGACAAGAAAAGTCAACCCAAATTTGTTACATGATTTTGAAAAGCAGATTATTATAAGAAATAATGGTATTACAGCAAATCCATTTTATAAATTACCGCCTCTTGTGTTTTCTGATAAAATTGTGAGTTTAGTTTCTAGAGAATAAGCATCAGCTAACATAAGTTGTCGGATATTTTGAAGGTGTTCAATCTGATTGACTGTCATAGCCAGTACGTACGGTAACATCCTTTACATTTTGATAGGTATGATAAAATGTTTTCTTCATTGGTATAACATTTAAATGTTTTTTCAATAGATTCTCGAATACGCTGATGCATTCATCATATATAGTTTCCATGAATAGAATAGAAGCAGATCTTTGTTGCAAAGATGAAATGTTAGAACCAAGTGTCGTATTTAGATATATTGTTACATTTTTTAAATACCTATCGTCATGATTTCTTCTGAAGTGCGAATATGACAACACACATAAAATGCTTTTCGTGAGCAAAGAAAATAGATTCTGAAAAGCAGCATGATCACCATCGGTTATTCCTTTAAATATATGTTCGTATGTGTTTATGCTGTCTTTTGATACTGCTCTGTTATAATTTTTTAACGATTGTTCAATAGAATATCGCATACGCTGATGCATTCATCGTATCTAGTTTCCATGAATAGAATAGTAGCAGATCTAAGTTGCAAAGATGAAATGTTAGTACAAAGTGTCGTATTCAAATATATTTCTACATTTTCTAAATACCTATCGTCATGATTTCTTTTCCAGTACGAATAAGACAACACACATAAAATGCTGTTCGTGAGCAAAGAAAATAGATTCCGAAAAGCAGCATGATTACCATCAGTTATTCCTTTTAATATATGTTTCGTATGTGTTTATGCTGTCTTTTGTTACTACTCTGCTATAATTTATCCCAAAAGATTGGTTTGACTATAGCGGAAATACAATTTCTCTATTTTCTGGAGACAATACCGATTAATAATGGACACTTCAGTGTAACGTTCAAGCAGATTATTTTGGCGAGGTAATTCGCGAACATAGTCAAGTGATTTCAATTGGATTATATTTCGGAAGAAGATAATGAGGTAAATTCATGTTTTCTAAATATGTTTTCAACCTTGAAAGGCATGTCTGAACACTAACAACCAAACGGTATTGACTCCACGTGATATTTTCCGTTTCTATAGACCAATAAATCATATTGTTTTATGCAATACGATGATATAATAGCTCTATAGTTGTCAGGAGGACATTCCTTTAAGTCGTCTTTCAGAATTATTTTCAAAACAATATAGCAGTACAATTGAGTTGTATTTTTATTCCCCGAGGGTATCACCAGCCAATCTATTATATGCAAAATAAATCCATAAATTTCTATGCGCATGTATATGCATACCTTGTGCAAAAGTTAAAAGCTCCAAGTAAAGGAAAAATCCCGACCTTAGGTAAAACACCCCTTTAAGATCAATGGTTCGTCGCTATTGGGATTTATCTTTTATAATTTTATTCTTACAGAATAATTGTTATGAAATATTTGTTACATAAGAAATATTTGACTGTAATGAAATTGTTTATAATAAAGTTTTCAAAGGAAAGTCTGTTATCAGGGACATATATAAGTGGATATCAGTACTGTACAGATAAACACAAGATACACAGGTAATTTAAATCTTTAAATCACGTTTGTGTTTTGATACGATACCTTCTTTTAAAGTTTAACTTGTCAACATCAGCGTCAGTATATACCATTTCGTAACACGTCTATCAATAATTATAAGTAATGATTATCCCACAAATGTTCTTTTGATTCAAACTGGTGATTTAAGACGACTAGGGAATAACAGTTACGTTTAGTTGACTACAAAAGTCAACAGTAACAAGAGATATGTTGTGGAGAACTTTTCCAACGGATGTTTATTACGGGCAGAATGTGTGGTGGCAAAACTCATATCTGTATCGAGCGGCGTTAAGGTTACCGGTTATGTCATTATGTGCTTTTGTTACAGTAACATTTTATTTTCTTTAATGTACAAACCGAAAGTAGTGTTACAAACAATTTTTCTTATTTGTGAAAGCCTTATCTATCCACTGTGAAGAGATACGAGGACACTTGACCTGGTTTGAAGGTTGTCTGGTTTTCTTTTGTGTTCTGTAACTACACACATGCATACCACTTCAGCATATTGCTTATTTGCAAGTATTACAAAATTCAAATCTGTCAAGTTTACTTTTATGTAGATCATATGCTTGATTGTATGATTCAAAGGAGAAGTAATAACTTTTACATCAATGAGACAGAAGCCCCATTAAAAATAATGATCATTTGTATAGAGGACACTATGCAGTCTTTAACTATAGAGAGCTATCCATACAATATTGAAACTTGGACCCGAGAAAATGAAATTTTGAATTTATTTAGCAGAAACAAGCATGTACACTTTTCTTTTACCAATCTTGTCATTTTTTTTTTTTTTTTTTTTTTTTCATCTTAAAGTGTATACTATTAGTCTAAAACAGTTATGAGTACATTATAATAATGTGGATGCTTTCATTTCTGTTTTATTTGGTTGTGGTGTTGAGTTTTTGGTAACTGTCTAACGTCCTTTTATAAATCTCTGATTATCTGTCAAAATTATTTTATGTCATCATCGTTTAATATTCGTTCGAAAGCAAATTTATTAGGCAGAAAGCAATATCTGAATTAGTTCTAAATTCTTTTAGTATGAAACAAAATGTGTCACATGACCTGTGGTCTTGTCTGTTGTGCATGTATGATTGCATTAGCTGTAGTTTTAAATGATAAAAAGGTGAGTAAAGTAGATGTCATTTCCGTATTAGGATTAATTCAAATTTAACGGGAAAAAATTATCTTTTATCAAATAGAGTAGAATTGTATGAATTTAAATATTTTAAAATGTCTTACTCAAACAGTAACTCTCTTGAATGAAGATAAAGGCAAACATAACAATACATTCGTTGCATTTCTAGTTTTGATGAGGTTCGTGTTGCTCAGTGCTAATTGTACTTTGTAGTGTTTTGTTGACCTGTTTTCTCGTCTTCGTTCGTTGTTCACCACCCTGTCAAAAGGGTAACTAGTGAATAGAAATATGGTCACTGCGGTTTACTTCCAATAAGCAGTATAACCAATTCCAAAGTTGGGCGTTCGTTTGGCTGTGCAGGATCTACAAGTACACATACACGTCTGGTCAGAATGGGGACGTTACATCGATGTACACGTTAGAAACATTTGCAACAACTCTTTGATAGGTCCGTAGGTGGAATCATGCAAGACCAAATTTCTGCCCATTTCAATAAACCCTCATTTTTTAGTTTCAGTCAAATTTCACCGACCTTAATCCCAGATGGCCTCTATTACTAGACCTACTTATTTTATTTATTGTTAATTTGTTCTAATCCGGAACATGCATGAAATATTTGTCACTTGACGTTAATAACCATCAATCAATAATTTTTGCCATAATTTTGTCGGTGTATCTCTTCAGTTTATGAGCTTTCATTCTCCTTTTGTTATAGCCCGCCTCTTTTATGAACACATTATTTTTTCATCACTATTTGTATTTATATATTGAGAGTGAATTTGTTTACAAAGTAAAACGTGGGCACGAAACACAATATCACACACCTATACCCCCTCCAAAAAAAAAATTATCTTCAATTTTGACCCCCATTTTAAAGAAAAAAAACCTTTTACATCCAAAATAAAAATTTTACCAACATTTTGTGTGATTTTAACTTCAAAATTAAGAAGAAAAAAACACACTTTGCATTTATACCCCATAAAAAAAAAAAAACATTTTTTGTAAAGAGCACACCAAAACCTTAATCCTGGGTTTTTATAAAACTCATTTTTCCCTAAGGGAGTAGTATAGTACTTGTACTTTTTATAAAAAAAACGTTATTAAAACACCCAAAAAAAACAACAAAAAATTTCAAAAACAAAAATAAAAAAGGTCGGAGAACACACCGCGAAAAATTCTGTTGGATTTTGGAGAAAAAAATTTTTTAGAACCCCGAGAAATGGTAAAGATAGTAAAAAGCTATTTTTGAGTTCCCATAATCCTAGGTAGCATTTTGTAAAATTTCATTCAATTCTGAGCTGACTTTTCAATGCTATATTTAGAAACGGTTATGCATAACCGGGGTAGTTTCTAATATGATTATTATTGTTTTCTAGGTCTTACTTTTTGTAAAAAGTCACTTTGCATCGTCTTTGTCATCAGTTTTGTTTGTCGTCTAATACGAGGTAAATGTACACGAGCAGCATATTTGGCTGAAGTAAATATTCATGAGACAACTATCATGCGTAGCGTCGTTTTTAAAACTTAGTCATTTGTAATTCTTGTTCATAGAAAGAACCTGTTATTTCTTCGCCTTTTAAATCAATTATTTTATAAGTAAAAGGAATTGTATTTAAAACTTTTCAATTACAAATATTTCTTTAGTCCAACGAGTAGTATAACCCTTTTCAAATTTACCCTTTTTTTGTTATTCTTACTCTATCTCCGACTTCAATTTAGGTTTTTAATTTTCTCTTCCTTTTCTGGATATAAATTTTTATACACTGTTAATTCATTTTTAATTTACTTGCTTGAACAGGTGTCATTTTAATTGAAGAATGTACTGTATTATTATAATTTTAACTAATTTATCTAATATATCATAATATTTTAAAGTTTCATTAGCAGTAAAGTATTTATACATATGTTGTTTCATTGTTCCTATCCATCGTTCCACTACACTGGATTTTTCTTCATTCTCAGTTGAATATAACTTTATGTTATTATCTTTTAACAATTCTTTTACTTGTCGATTATAAAATTCGGATCCTTTATCTGACCAAATATATATTGGTTTCTTTCTTTAAATAATGTTTTAAATGCTTCACTCACTGCTACTCCTGTTTTATTTTTCAAAGGGCTTAACCAACCATATTTACTAAAACATCTATAACTGCTAATAAATATTTATAGTGTTTATTTTGTTTTGAATATGGTTGCATATCTATTAAATCAACTGCCCATGTTTGATCTATTGAATGAACATAAACACGTCTTTTAGGAAAAGATTTTACAACTCTATGATGTAGTTCATTTGCTAATTTATTTGTTAGATTTGTTTTAGACATTTTGAAGTAACTAAAATGTTTTCTTAAAAATGGAGGCAAAAAGGATAAAATTTTATCCAAGCGAGGAGATTCATATAAACTTGTTTTGACAAAGAATATAAACATAAAGCAAGTATTTATGTATTTAATTATAAAATTAGTCTAAAGGATGAAAAACAAGAAACATTTACAAATGCTTTTGATCACATGATAGATTATTCTATAAAGATTACCCTAATGGAAGAATTAAAATAGTACCTATTCATGAAATCATAATTACTAAACATAAAAGCTGGCCTATAAGAACATATAATACAGTTAAAAGTTATTCATGGATCAAATGGAAAGATTATTAAATAGTGCTGAAGAATTAAATTTAGAAGAAGTTATTTTTGAAGTTACTATTATACCCAATAAAAGAGGAAAAGGTAAAGCTTTAAAAATATTAGATGTCATAAATAAAAGAAGTATTATCAAAATAAAAATGATGATACAATATGTTTATCAAGGGCAATTGTAACTTCTTTAGCTTCAAATAAGTTATTAAAAGATTTTACAGATTCTCAATTAAAACATATCAATGAAAGTAGACCATTACAAAAGATTAGCTGAAGATTTGCATGAACAATCAGGAGTAGAAATAAAGAAGAAGGAAATGATTTGGAAGATTTAAAATTTTTGAAAATTATCTTAATATGAGAATAATTATTTTTACATCAAATAGTACAGAACATATTTTATATAATGGTAATGA
The DNA here is from genome assembly GCA_017311375.1 of Mytilus coruscus. NCBI lineage: Eukaryota > Metazoa > Mollusca > Bivalvia > Mytilida > Mytilidae > Mytilus > Mytilus coruscus. The sequence continues at coordinate 47,421,828 of CM029598.1, forward strand.
AGAATACAACGAACAAATATATTTATATTATCATGATGAACATTTTGATACAATAACAAACATAACAGGATTTTTAGCAAAACGTAGATTTTGTAAATTATGTTTAATTGGTTATACTGAACAACATACATGTAAAGATAATACAGTAACAACTATTAGAAAACAACTTGTTTGTGAAAATGTAATAAAACATATACAGGTAAAACCATAAATGTGGTGAAAAATATGTTTAATATGTTACGAAAATACACGGAAAGTAATGAAGAACACTTATGTTATATGAAACCATCAGTACCAAAACAAGTAAAAATAATAAATATATATATTTTGATTTTGAAGCAAATCAAGAAACAGGAATACATATAATGAATTTTGTATAGCTTACGATTTAGAAAATATTTATTGTTTTAAAAATAACTATGTAAAAGTATTTAAATGTGATTTCAATATTGATAATTTAAACTTGTTAAAATTAGACATAGATGATTGTTTTAGTGATGTAGAAAAATTAAATATGAAACCCTATAGGAAATTCTGTAATAGACAACTTTTGTAAATATTTCATAAGAGACAAATTTAAAGACTACACTTTTATTTCACATTATGGAAAAGGTTATGATATGCAACCGATTTTAGGATACATTGTAAAAATAAAATTGAACATAACATAATTTCTTCTGGACTAAAATTAACAGCTATGTTTATTAAAGGAATAAATTTAAGATTTATAGATTCAATAAATTTTACATTGTGTGGATTAGCTGCTTTCCCAAAACATTTGGTTTTGAAGGTAACAAAGGATACTTTCCACATTATTTTAATACAACAGAAAACCAAAATACAAAGGTAAATATCCTGATAAAAATATTATGGTTTTGATACTATGACTACCAAAAATAAAAAGAATTTGACAAATGGTATGAAACAAAAAAGATAAAAATTTAAATTCTATAAAGAAATATTTTATTATTGTTTTTGGATGTTTTAATTTTGTCAAAGGTTGTACATTGTATAAAAAATTATTTTAAATATAACCAATAATTGTATTGATCCATTTCAATATATTACAATTGCTCAATGTTGTACAAAATATTTAAAACATTAATGTTAACAAATGAAACAATTGGAATTCACAAAAGATGACAATTAAAGAAGTACATTCACAAAATCAATACAATGGTTAGAGTATATTTCTTTAGAATATAATATAATGATTCAACATGCTAAAAAGGAGGTGAAAAGAAATTATTCATTAATAATAAATGTTATAAAGTCGATGGTTATTATTATGATAGAGAAAATAAAATGCGTAATGTTTATGAATTTTTGGATGTTATTGGCATGGATGTACAAAATGTTATAGTCCTGAAGAAATATGTAAAAAGATAGAAATAAAAAACTATGAAAGAGTTATATGACCAAACTAAAGAAAGACTTAAAACTATTGAAGATTATCTAAAACCAAATGTAAAAATTCATACAATATGGAATGTGAGTTTGATCAACAAAATATCCTGAAGTTGATCCACATTTAAAACCTATTGATAAAAGAGATGCATTTTATGGTGGAAGAACAGAAACTATTCAATTATACAATAATCTTTCTGATTTAAAAGGTAGATATGTAGATTTTGTTCTCTGTATCCATCAGTAAATAAATATTGTAAATATCCTATAGGACATCCTATTACATATACAGATATTTCTGTAGATGATTATATAAAAATAATTATTTCGGAATAATGAAATGTAAAATATTACCACCTAAAGGATTGTATCACCCTGTTTTACCTTATAAACAATTAACTAGTGATAATACACATAAATTACTTTTGGATTATGTAGAACATGTATGAATAAAATATCTTTTAAATGTAAACACATAGATGATCCTACTTTAAATAAACATGATAAAATACATGAAATAAAAGATGTAAAGAATGTAAAAATATTAAAATGAAAAATGTATACATTCTAATGAGGAAAGAGTTATAGTAGGAACTTGGTCTACAATAGAAATAGATAAAGCAATAGAAAAGGTTATAAATTACAAAAATATATGAACTAGAACATTTTGAAAAACATCTACAGATATATTTAAACTTTATGTAGATACGTTTATGAAATATAAACAAGAAGCTTCAGGATGTAAATGTGATCCTAAATATTGTAAACCTGATTGTGAGAACGATAAAGAATGTAAAACCAAAATACAATATATCATAGATAATGCTGCTTATAATCTAGATATTGACAAAGTTAAACACAATTCAGGATTAAGATTTATAGCTAAAATATGTTTAAATAATTTATGGGGACATTTTGGTATGAGAGATAATTTTACACAAAAGAATATTGTTTTACTTTAGAACATATAACTAAAATAGTATTTAATGAAAATATAAAGATATAAGTACCATGATATTAGATGAAAATATTGTATTAACTGAATATAAAGAAAAGAAGAATATTCTAAACCTAATCCAAGTGTAAATGTTTATATAGCTTTATTTACAACAGCACATGCTAGATTAAAATTATACGAATTATTAGATATTCTACAAGAAAGAGTTTTATACATGGATACAGATTCTTGTATTTACAATGATGATGGTTCTGAAGCATGTAAAAAGTAGAAAATATGATGGGAAGTAAATTAGGTGATTTAACAGACGAAATTGTTTCAAAACACAATGCTAATCACATAAAACAATTTATATCTGCTGGTCCAAAAGATTATTCAATGAAACTAGATACAGAAAAACTAGTTAGCTGTTGTAAAGGTTTTAGATTAAATGCTGAAGTTGAAGAAAAGATTACATTAGATAAAAAATAAAAATAGTTACTGATGAAAATGAAAAATATGAAACTGTAAAATATGACAACATAAAATAGGAAAAGATCATCAACTTAAAACAGTTAAACAAGTTAAAGCTTATGATTATATGTTTGATAAAAGAATGGTATGTTATGAAAATGAAAATCTAATTAGAAGTTTTCCTTATGGATATTAAAAATATATAATTTAAATTTTTATTTTAAAATGATTGAAGCTTATACCGAGAAAGATGATCCTTATGCTAGAGTTATATTAGGAAAATAAAATTATCAAATTATCAGATATGTTGTTTAAGAGATGATGGAGAATGTCCTTTGACATCAAAACAAATGGAAGTAATGGAAAAGTTTAAAGGTAAAAGTTATCTAAGTTTCCTCCTGGTTGGGATGCTTTCATTAGACCTGACAAAATTTATGAATATGTTTTGAAAAACCATGTCCTGAAATTTAATTTATTTTTTATTTCTTTATAACCCTCTTTAAAAACTTTAATCAAAGGAATAATATTTTAGATTTAAATGTATCATCGCTTCGCTCGCTTATTTTAACTTCCAAACAACAAAACCTGTTAAAACCATTCCACCAACAACAAATGCAATTTCTCTATTTTTTTGATCTTCTGATGGTGTATAAAAATCACTTAGTTTAGGTTTGGGTGATAATGGAGTTAATTGTTTACTTGTAATGTAATAGTATTGTTTCATTGCTTGGTCAACATCTTCAAAAGTCTGAACCGCATGATGTTCCTTTTGTAATTGTTCATTGATAAAATCTAATCTTTGTATTCTTCTTTATTCCAATCTGCTTGTGCTTTTCTAATTTTTCTATAGCTTTATCATGTCTTATTTTCTCTTCATTTGCATTACTACCCATATGTGAAAATAAATAATTACTCCCGAAAATGCAAAAGCATTTGTTATTGCCCCACCAAGCATCATTGCTAAAGCACTTGCCATTTTATTAGAGCGACAAGCGATTCCCTAAAAAACAAAATAAAATAAAAAAAAAGAAGCGGTTCCCTTTTATTACTTCATGATATCAGCAGGTATAATACCTTGCTTAATCAACATATCTTTTGTTGCCATTGCAAGTAATATATCAATGGATAACATTACAACATCATTCATGTTAAAATCCACTTTTGGTGCTGGCCTCCTTAATACCTTTTTACCTATTTCTGCATATCCAACTGTTAACAATGTTTCCACTCCAGCATGATATAACATATTTGCTATTTGTTTTCCGTCTTTTTGTGTTGACATTTTAATGTACTAAATTTTTAAATTCTCACTTTGCTCTTAATTAAATTCAAAAGGATCAATTTCTTTCTTTTGTTTTTCTGGTTTTGTTATTTCTTTAATCATTCTTTCTGGTTTCTTACTTTGGTTGTAAAAAAACAATCCCAATCCAACAATACTTATAGGTAAAAGTACAAATTTGTAATCAACTAGGGAACTGGAGTGTTTCTTGACAGAAGGGATATGTTCGTTTGATTCATAATCTGTTTCTGTATCAGAATCTTTTGTTATTTGTTTGATTTTGAATTTTCTTTTTAATTTTTCCACTTCTTTTTCTCATTTCTGCATTTCTTATTCTTACTTCTGCACCTTTCTTACCAGCAGCTACTCTTTTGGGTCTTTTGGTTTGGGTTTTTAAATACTTCTTTTTTTCTTCTTTGTTTTCTTTTTGTTCAGGATTTTCATTCATCATTTTTATGTCATTATTTTCATCTTTTTTCGGAAATCGAGCGAAGCGAGTGGTTCGATATGTCTTGCTGTTGTTAATATTGCAGTAAAAGGAGCAAGATACATTCCATATCTATAGTACAGTTCACAACATGTATTAGTTAAAGCATTATTGATAAAAGGATCTTCCTCTAAGTCTTGTATTAAAATTGGTGGATTAACAACTTTGAAAAACTTTGATACACCCATGACATATAAATTTATAAAAGAGTTTCCTAATGTCTTGGTCATACTAGCTCCCAATCTTGCTTCATATTTACAGTATAGTTTGTTTATTTGCTCTGTTGTCATTTTATCAATATCTGACAGTTGTAATTCTTTACCCAGATATTGTTTACTACTCCACCAGCAACAACGGATGATAATCTTTCGCGTTTTTTTCTTGAAGGAACCATTCACTTCGCTCGCTTCATCATCAATATTTATGTTTTCCATAATTTGCTCGCTTAATAATTCTTCAGCATTCATTTTATACGTTTCAAAAACGGATATAATTTATTTTAACTTTAAAAATTAAATACTAACATATCCAACCAATGATAAGACTGCAGTGTTTGTTGCAATTGTTAGTATTTCCAACAGCATTGCTTTTTTATTGCTTATTTTGGTTAAATTACTTAAGAATTACTTATTTTGGTTAAATTACTTAAGAATTACTTAAGCATTACTTAAGAATTACTTATTTTGGTTAAATTACTTAAGAATTACTTAAGCATTACTTAAGCATTACTTAAGCATTACTTAAGCATTACTTGAGAATTGCTAAAAAAATCAATTAAGTAACCAATAATCAGTAGGTTGATCTGTCTTTAATATTAATTTACGATGTTTCTTTTTTAAGTTCTTCCTTTATTCTTTGTCTTTCTTCCAAAGTAGGAATAACATCATTTTCTCTTAGGCAATTATCAAAACTATCTCTATCTTTTGTGTAGAACATGCATAACCATTTTGTTTGTTCTCTTAAATCTTTTAAAACAGAGTTGTATCTCTGTGAAATGACCCACACTGATTGTTCCGCATGTCTTCCTGAAAATGCAAGCTCGGACAGCATATCTTTTTCTTTGTTAGTTCTTTTGTTGCACTGCAGTCATCAATGATATATAATGTTGGATGACCAGCATATTTTTAAAGAACATTCTTAGTAGTTCTTGTAGCTTCTCTTCTTCATAAAGGGAACCGTTCGCTTCTCTCACTTCAACAATAGGATTAACAATTATTAGATTTTTGTTTTGGTTTTCTAACATCACCAATCCATTCACGATTTTTGTATGCTTTGTTCCATTGGATGGTTGGACAAAGTATGACTATATATTTGAAAACTCCACTATATTCTCCTTCTAATAAATCAAGAACAAACTCTGTTTTTCCACATCCTGTTTGTCCACATATAATAGCACAATGGGGATATTTTGGTAATTCAGGTGTATTTCGCTCCGCTCGTTTGTTTCCATTTTTAAGGGAACCGCTAGTAATTAACTTCTTTAAATCTTCCATCTTCAAAATTAATTTGTGCATCTTGTATAACAAACAGATAAACATTTATTAATTTATTTGCTCCTGCTGTTTTAGTTATTTGGATTGTTATACCTTCAGAGGCATTTTCAATTCTTCTACCTGAACCGTGTAATGAGTTGTCATCTGTTGAACGTAAATCTAACCATAATGCATAATTAGTTGTAAGATATTTTTCTAATGTTGTATAGGATAAATTTAAATCCTTTAAAACTTCTTCTGTTGTTTTATTTCTTTTGAATTTAAAGCAAAGAATTTATTTATTTCATCCCATTGTTGATATGCTTTCATTCCTTGACTGTATAGCTGATTTGGAACACCTTCTATTGTCATTTCTACTTTTGTTATATTAGGATTATAATAAGTTTCAGTGCTTGTTCTTTCAGGATCTTCGAACAACATTAGAATTCCTTTCATACTTCTAGCTGGAACATTTAAATTGATATTCCACAATGTATCAGATTTGTTTTGGTTATTTTTCTATGTCTTAGTATTCTATCGTACAAAATAACCATCTTACCATTAACTTGTTGTCTTATCTGTCTTGCTAATTCTGCATCGGAAACCATATCAAATTCTAAACAAATGTTTTTGATTGTATAACTTGCAGATGTATCTGTTGATTTAATAACATTGCTATAATTATTAAATGTAAGTTCATATTCAAGTCTATCACCAAGACCTGCTTGATAAAAAGGCATATGAGTTTCTAATAGTTCAAAATCAAGTGGGATACAAAATCTTGCACCATATGCAGTTGCAATTGCTTCATCACCTATGTTTGATGCTTTATCATCCGCACCAACTCTGTGTTTTAACATGTTTGCTTCACCAATTCCTTGGTATGCCATATTTAAACGTTCAGATGTAGATTTCCATAAATCAACATAACAATGATAAATATCACTATCATCAATTGACATAATTTCATTTCCACTTATACGAATTGTTGTTTTTAACTATTGTTCTTCCTATGTTTTGATATATAGTTGCATTGTCGTCTGTAGATGTGAGTTCTATTTCAAATGCCAATCTGGTTGTTCCAGGAACAATAACATCATTATTGCTTAGATTGGGGAATCTCACTAATAGCTGTTGATTTTGATCAATAGTTGAAGGATTATTTGTTATTGATACACTTTGACGAATACCTTTCACACCACGGGGTTCTCTTATTTTTCTGTAAGGATTTAATTTGTTTCCGTATGCTGACATTTTAAGGATTAAATTTGTTAAAAAAATAATTCAATTACCACTGATACTAGAGTATTGATACATAAAGGATTATTAGTCATACTAATAAAACTTATGAAATCTCCAGCCTTAACTTCAAAAGGTGTATAAAAGTTATTAAAACCGTGTGTAACACCCTTATCCAAACTCATTTTGTAACTAGTTGACTTATCATTAACCATCATCTTAATGGCTATAATATCTGAGCTTGTTCTTAAACTTACTAAACTAATACCCAATATTTGTCCTGGAAAGTTCATTAAATAATAACCACCACCATAACCAAAATTAAACTTTTGATTTCCATGTATTGGACCATCAATTCCAGCATATATACTTATTATTTTTCTGTCTGGTTTATTTTAATATTATCAACTATATTTTCAACATTTAAAACTCTGATGCTTAGGGCAGCGACACTCCGATGTAAATTTTTATCCTTAGTATCCATTGTTTGAAGCTCACTCTTCATATTTAATATTTCCTTTTTATTTCCGATGTATCTACGTTTTTTTTTTGACACCAAGTATGCTCATTTTATTAAATAAATTATATAACTTCTAAAACACAATTAATTGGTAAATGATTAATTATCTTGTTATTATTTTGTCTCTAATTTCTAATTTCAATTCTGTTATAACATCATTTACTAAACACTTATATTCTGGATGCTCAAATCTCGCTGTTATAACTTCACCAAACTCTTTATTCTCAACTGGAATAACAGCCAATAATGTACTTGGCTTACCATCAAGATAATTATGAGAAGTGCTAACTTGTTCCAAATGGATATACAATGATTTATGGATAGCAAAATCTACAAATTTTTTCCATAATGTAATTCATTAGGTTCAATTTACGTTCATTATTAAATCCTAATATATTTTCAAATCTTCATTTATCCTTAACTCAATAGGAGTGTTTAATGACGCAATACCATTTGTTTCATTTACGGATAATACAATATCTTTTTTTAAATTCATCCGCTATTTGTTGGAAACTATAATAACCATCTTTAATCCTATGAAGTCTTTCTCCTGTTTGTCTTATAACTCCATCATAAACATTATACCAACCTACACTATATCTTATAGATTTTAAACCAATACGTTTATTTCCATCTCTGTTATCAATGTATTGTTCTAAGTTTATTGTATTATCAATATTTGAAATAGTATGAAACATTTTAATATAAAAAATGATAACAAAAGAATTTAAATATAATCCTAATGTTTCATATAATCCAGGTATTAAATATTCTGAAAAGATATAAATCTTGTCGATCAAATAATATTTGTAAATCAAAAGAAAACTTTAAAACAGCTTTTCCCAATATATTTCAAAATATCAAAACCCATCATTACACACCAACGAACCATGGAATACATGGATTCATTCTTCGTTTGATTGGTGGCAATGTCAGTTAAACTTTGCAGTCTGGTGTGCAAGTACAGGATGTGGTGTTTCTTATAATGATCATATACAAAACACTTCAAATCTTACTAAATCACTTTATACATTTCATTTATATTATTGCATTGCCAGAATTTTAAAGAACTTAAATCACCTTTACCAACAGATTCTTCTTTCTGTTATTACAAAAATCCATATGACAAAGCTGCATATCAAAAATTATGCAATGAATTTGATGTTTCTCCAAATACAGATTGGAGACAAAAGTAGAATCATCATCTAAAGGATTAGGAACTTTTCTGAATATTATAAACCAAGTGGTGAATACAGATATCATCATTCGGGGATGGTCCTTCTTTAATATTCATGATACAATTCGTCATACAAAAGATATAAGTATGGCTTGGACAACATTTATATTAGATAAATCAGAGGGTTTTACAAAAGCAGGTATTGAACGTATCAATGAAAGTATTAGAATGTTTGTATGGGCATTATTAGGGCACAATCTCAAACAAGGGTAGAAATATTAAAAGTAGGAACAGGATTTGATGCACAAAACAATTCTTAACAAATGTACAAGATGTTATTAATAGTCCTATCGATTTACCCACTCAGATAAAAATTATCAAAATGTTTTAAAATATGCAAGAAGTAAAGTTGATTATGCTTATGGACTTGGTTTATATATGTCTCCCAGTGATATGGTATTACAAATTGGAAGTATTGTTGGTTATAATAATAAAATTATAATTGCAACAGAAAATCAAACACTCGGTTTAAATGATGATTTAAATAATAAAATTTTGATTTTACCGGTCTCGATCCTGTCGATTTCCAACCAAATAAACCAAAACCGATTCAACAATCTAAATCAGAACCAAAAAATCAGAACCAGTTCAAATAGAACCAACACAAAAAATGAATATGACGACCACGAAGATAATAAAAAGCAATAATATTTGGAAGTATTGTATTAGGTATTACAGCACTTATTATTTATAAAATTTATTAATTTATTTTTAAAATATTCCTAGCAGCAGCATACAATAAACCAACAACCAAAACAAGAAAAGCCCATAAGTTGTTTGCAAACCAATTTACTATGTCTTTTGTTACAGACAATAACCAAGATACAATAGAACCTATAATACCTGGTAATGCAGCTGCTAATTTTCCTGCAAGAAAAGATAATAGTTTTCCAAGATTTTTAATTGTTTTTTATCCAGTCTTGTACACCACCTTTTGATGATGGAGGAGGAGGAGGAGGAGGTGAAGGGAAGTAGTTCCACCAGTAAATGTTTCTACTATAACACCAATAATCATTCCAAAAGCAGTTAAAATACTAACTATTGTAATTCCTTGTTCTCTGAATAATGTTCTTATTCTTTCACCTAATGTTGTGTCTTCTTTTAATACTTTACGTATTGTCTCTTTAATTCTGTTTAATTGACTACGTAGTTTTTCTTTATTAATATTAACTACTTCTAGTCTCACACTTCTCTCAGATTCCAACTCTCTTATTCGATTACTTATTCTATTTATTTGAAATTCATCATTATCTTCTTTAACTTGTTCTAATTTGGTATTTTCTTTTGCTAAGTCTTTATTTGTTTCATTCAGTTTTGCTAATTCATTTGCAATCTCTTCTTTTACTGTTGTCATTGCATTGATTACACTATCCATTTCTCTTTTTGTCATACCTGTTTGAGTTTCCATTTCTTTGTAAGTTGCCCCTTCTTCTATAAAAGAAGTTTCCATTTCTTCGTAAGTTGTCCCTTCTTCTATAAAAGAAGTTTCTATTTCTTTTACATATGTTTCTGAATTACTTGCTGTTTCTAATAATTCTTGTACTTCTTGTTGTGTAGATATTTCTTGTAATGGAATTTCTATATTATTGAGTTCACAAATTGGACCTTCATTTAACATTCTCTGAAACTCTGCTCTACCTTCTATTGTTCTTTCAGGAAGTTTATAATCATCTACACCTAAAACATCTCTAACAAAATTAACACCGTATTCTCTTTGAAGAGTTCTAAATTTATAAAATTTTAATACTCCTTTTTATAATATGTTAATGCAATTTCCTACCATATTCATCTTTTACATACAACATTGTTCTTCCATTAAAATCTTCTTTGGTAAAAAATATTTATAATCTTTTTTGAATATAATTCATTATTTTGTTATAAAATCTTTTATCATTTTTTGGTAATTTCTTTTTGCGAATTTTAGTGTCATTTTCTGATAAATCTCTTAATTTTCAAATTCCTTATTTATATTATTTTGAAACTCTTCATCATCTTGAAAAGACTTTTTTCTTCTTCTTCATCATAATCATTATTTTTAAACTCAGGATTATCAAACTCTTCAGCCATTTTATTCATCTAAAATATTAGATAATAAACAATAAAAAGAACCTGTTAAAACAACTTAAGATAAAAATAATTAAATTTTTATTTAACATTATTTTACATTTTTACTAATTTTTCTTTTGTTTCTTCATCCATTTATTTAATTAAAATTGATTCATAGTTTGGTGGATTTCCGTTATCAACTAAAATTCGTATAACGATTTTATTAAAGAAAATCAAAGATTTTCCATTTTTTTTAATTCGTTTTTACTCTATTTTCTGTTTCCTCAATTAGTTTTTCTTTCATCATCATTCATTACTGTTTGTGTTTGTTTTGTTCGTATATTTTCTTTCATTTTGTTGTATTTTCTAATTCATCTAAAATAAGTTTAAATTCATCTGCACTTATCTGTCCGTCAGTTAAAGATTTTGATATTAAATCTTTTATGCTGTTTAACTTGCATTCTGCCATTGTTTTAATTTCATAATGTTTTTTGATTTTGTTGTCAACTTTCTTCTAATTAATTTAACTAGACCTCCTAAACTTCCACATACAACAGCTGCAATTTGTATGGGAAGAAAGATAGGAAAAGCAATTCCTATACCAGCTAAAACAACAGATGTTGAAATTAAACTTGTATCAACACCATCAGTAACATTAACTCCGCGTTTATATTTTTTGTATAGTGATTTTCGTTTATCTCTCTCATTTATTAATGTTTTTCTATTTCTGTTATTTTTGTAGTCTATAATTTTGTCCATCTTCTATAGGTAATTCTGGATATAATGGTATATCCATTGATAAATCAGGAGCTGTAGGTTGTTTCATTTTAAAAAGTAAAAATTGATTTTTTTTTCTCCAAAATCCAACAGAATTTTTTCGCGGTGTGTTCTCCCGACCTTTTTTATTTTTGTTTTTGAAATTTTTTGTTGTTTTTTTTTGGTGTTTTTAATAACGTTTTTTTTATAAAAAGTACAAGTACTATACTACTCCCTTAGGGAAAAATGAGTTTTATAAAAACCCAGGATTAAGGTTTTGGTGTGCTCTTTACAAAAAATGTTTTTCTTTTTTTTATGGGGTATAAATGCAAAGTGTGTTTTTTTCTTCTTAATTTTGAAGTTAAAATCACACAAAAATGTTGGTAAAATTTTATTTTGGATGTAAAGGTTTTTTTCTTTAAAATGGGGTCAAAATTGAAGATAATTTTTTTTTTTTGAGGGGTATAGGTGTGTGATATTGTGTCACGAACACCCATAGAAAAGAGTAAAACAAAACCCGAAGTATATTGATGTTCTAGGAAAACCGTCATCGGGTACCAACAAGTTATGAAAATTAGAATGATATACTAAAAATATGTTAAATTGTGTGTGTTTCATCGATCTTTTTACTATACTTATTTTTATTTTTTTTTTTTTAATTTCAGAACAAATATCTTGTTTCTTTAGTTGTTCATATGATTGCTACCTTGATCGATCTGGATTTAAAACTGGACCACATTTATGTAAACTGTCTTATGCAGCTGCATTCGGACGACGTATCTACGATGGACAAATTATACCACCATATAAAGAGTCTTATGTGGCACCTATAGATGTCTTAAATATGTGCGGACTTTGGTGCTTTAAAATGCCATAGGTTACGGATGCAGAAAATTAAACAAAATAAATTGTGATAAATAAAATTCTTTTCCGACTCCATCATCATATTTGTCTCTGCTGCGACGAAAATCGCTGTATGCCAGACATAGGGATTACTATCCGGCGGCGGCGTCGTAAACTATTTGTATAAAGCTTTATATTTAACGAGGTAGAAGACCTGGATGCTTCATATATTGTATGCATATACCTTATGTTACGAAGTTTCCGTCTGTCATAATGTCCATTTTCCTTCACCTCATTTGCATGGTTCAGCGACTTGAATATAAAACTAAAGTTTTTTTTTATGTCATGTGGATTTCTCACTTATGGGTCGTTTTCAAAATCTGTCCATATTTAAGACAGAAATTGAGAAAATATTTCCAGCAATTTAATTCAATTTTAAATATATTCTAATGAACTCTTGGTAATTTATATGAACAATGGTTTACTTTTACAAATTGTGACTTAGATGAGAGAGTTGTCTCATTGGCACTCATACCACATCTTCTTATATCTATAAAATCTAAAATATGCAGTCTTAATGAATCTGGGAAGATCCTTTTAAATGCAAAATGAGATAACCATGATAACAGAAATTACGGACTTTGTCAACTACATAACGAAGGCAATTATGTTGATATCTCAATGTTTGGTACTAATAAATGATGACCTTTTCCTTCAATATTATAATATAGATGTACTTTCTTTCTAATTACTGCAGTTATTACAGTGTTCAACGTACGATTTTGACTTTTGCTTTTTATCGCCTACATAACTGCATAATAAAATGTGTCAACGTGATAATCTTAACTGCAATAACGATCATCCCAATATGGCGGACACAAATTCAGGAAATTTTATAAGGCCGATTTCTCCACTTTAACAGCTTATTTTCAGATTTGTATTATGTCAAGAAATATCTTTATACGCATTGCCATTGAATGTTTTTTCCTACATGATGGAAAAGCAACCAGAAAGAAGAAAATCGAGATACAAAAACACCATGATGATCGTAACTTCGCCTATGGATGATCGTAACTTTGACTTGTTTTAATATAAAGATGCTCGTATCGGAAAACATCCTATTTACCAGTCACGATATTACTGAAAATAGTATGATTTTAAAACTGAACAAAATGCGCGTAAATGAAAACCGCAGTTTGTCAAAAGAAATGACATAAGGGGAATTAGGAGGCTTCTATGCAAATGTCATCAATATTTTTCATACATGTATGAGTAATTTAGTTAACATTCAAAATGGAATACATTTATATGTAGTAAATATAAATATCATCCTCATGAAACAGTTTAGGATTGCATGCCAAAACTTTCACTGAATATTTTAGAAATAAGTTATGGTAGGCATGAAGTTACATTATTTTGATGTTTTCCTCGGTTTTAGCTTGTTAGCCTGGTTTTGTATTTTCTTAATCAAACTTTGACTATTAAACAATGGTAGACTACAGAGGCGGATTAAGATTTATGTGGGAAACTTGGTTGATTATATAGGGAATCACTGAAGCATGACTGAAGCAGGTCCCTCTAACGCAGTCAGTAGGCCCTCCTACTGAAATTTCTGGATCCGCCACTAGACTATTCTTGCCTATATTTACCACGGGTAGGCTATTTATGTAATGAAGGAAAGGTTGAAATAAATGGTACACGTTCATATTAGATTCAGGTTTTTTCAAACTATAAATCTTTACACTTACAGTTATATGACACGTATTATTGAAGATAGTCGAAGAAGTTGTTTTAGCCAAAATATCAATAAAATACTTTATTGATGGTTTCATTTTTTTATTCATTCAACAGATATGGTTACACTTCTTAATGCTATATTTTCAACCTCTCCTTTAGAAATCCTATATATGGTAGTGAAAATTATAAAATCCGAATTCCATAAAATATATCAGGTTCTCGAAAGGTACTATTGTCCCTAAAAGTGTTCCATAGAAAAAATCTCAAATTTTACCAAACTAGTCATTAATATGAAATGTCCGATACCTTATTTATATAAAATATAAGAAATCAATATAAATTTGTTAACTGCAATGCATTCTAATATAGAACTAGATTAAAAATTACAAAATCTCGCAAAATCATAAACCTTATTTGTGCACTTACCCGTATTCAAATCAATAGTACGTTATCCTCCTCCAGTGATCGTCCCTTATTATTATCACAAAATTAGCTGATTAAGTACACTTTTCGCATACGAGACAGCTTTATTTATCAGGAAATGCTTCGTTGGAACAGACAGCTACGATCATCTTAAGTAAAAGTTACGATCATCGATGATAAAAATAAATAAAAGTTACGATCATCATCGTGTTTTTTTTTTTTTTTTTTTTGTATCTTTTTGTATTTTGTAGGTGTTAGAAAATGCATATACTTTATTAATGAACTGTGTCAGTGATACATAAATTTAAATTATCATATAAAAGTATAAAAGAAAAAGAAGCATAGGTTTGATATTTAAAAACAATAAATGTATTGGATTATGTAGCTGAGCCGACCAGTCATTGCTCAAACTCTTAAATTCTTACTTACCGAAAAGAAATACATACCAAAGAAGTAAAACCATCGCTATTTACAATGTACAAAATCGTCAATGAAAAAAATAAATGAAAATATCGTAAAAATATCAAAATATCTAGTTTACTATCCAATCTTGTACAAAAGTAATTGAATATAATATTGTTGATCAACACAATTAGAGGATGACTTGGGTTTGAATATTTATTTATTCACACAAACAGCCATATTGTCAACAGGAAGTTCAAATTAAAGAGACAATTTTGGTGGGATATGTATTGAAATCAGTATTGTAAAATCTTATGATACATTTCTGGTGGCAATAATTTTAATATTATAAAGTTATTACACGTAGTCTTTACCAGATTCAAAAGCTACATATAGGATAACCCGAACAGGCTTTTTGTATATGAAAAGTGCATTTAGGTTTTTTTTTGTATGAGTATCAAACTGGTTGGGCTCATAAAATTTCAACTGAGCCCTAAATTATTTTTAGGCCCAGCTGACCACTGTAGAAAGTTTTAGTCCCTAGACTCGTGTATATGGAACTATGAAGGTTTATGCTATAGGATTAATCGTAGCAACATCCTATGAAGGCTTATGCTATAGGATTAATCGTAGCAACATCCTATGAAGACCTATGCTATAGGATTAATCGTAGCAACATCCTATGAAGGCTTATGCTATAGGATTAATCGTAGCAACATCCTATGTTGTGATGTTTAAATCATGTGTCGGTAATAACGACATGTATAGTTATAACATAAGATGTCATTCATTATGGTAACTATAATTAGTGTATCTATTTTCTTATTTTAATGACAAAATTTTGTTCTCTAAATCAATAATCAATTATAACATTATTCAATTGATTTATTAGTTTATTACTTATTAATAAATGATTTATTTATTTATTCTACGGACTTATTTTAACATAAAATGTCGTCAAAACGACAAAATCATTTCTCATACGATGTCTTTATTTTTTCACTGTAGCCCTTACAGGCTTCCGTAGTTTTAAAAGAATAAATTTTGTGTATCATATTACCCACCTCAAGGTAATTATGGATAAATTGAACTTAACAGTGTAAGTATAAAAGAAGTAGCTTAGATATCTTGTAAGCTTTTGGTAAATAATCAACAAACAGCCTCATGAACTTTTTACTCAATTACTCTTTACATTTGCAAATACATATAGAACATAAGAATATAATAAAACACAATTTTATCATATTAATTGAAATTGTCTTGAATGAGAAAATTATGCAGTGTGGCAATGTATCTGTGTCATAAGTTACACTAACTTCATACATTAAGTACACAGATGTGACACGGCATAATTTTGTACAATTGAATATGTATAAATAAAAATGAATTGTATGTTTACGTATTATGAATGAATATTGATCTAATGTGCTAGGGTTATAAGGTACTATCTATATATAGATTAATCCACTCTGCATGCTATGCAGCTATGATAAAATTATCTACTTGATAAATGTGTAAAACATTTCAGTTTTAAATGTTAATTATGAAAATACTGTTTGTGTGATTTTTTTTGGGGTAAAGCATCCACAATGGTTATTTATTGTACACAATGATTATAAAATATCTATATTTATTTATTTTTATTTTTTTTTTTTGGGGAGCTTCCAACCAATACATCAGCTTGATTTATCGAGTTTCAAGTGTCAAAATTAAAAATAAGCAGTTCAAATGAATTGGATTGATTGTAGCTTGCTTCATATCCAGTGTCAAATATTTCATTTAGGATGAACTTCAAACAATAACAGACATAAACACTCGTTCAATTTGAGCGTTCAACTTGAGTTTTGGAATAATTTAAAGTGCTGATTATCGATCAAATTAAAACTTTCATTTGTTCATAGTATTTTCAACGCGTTGTATAAAATGTTTCTGGAAAAGAAATAAAGCTATATTACTCTAAATATTTATGTAATTGGACGAGCTAATTAGGCTAACTAAATATGTTTGACCTGTATCACATAATGCATAGCAATTGATTTGCAGTGGATGCATACTATTGAAGATAAAGATGGCAAAGTTTCCGATTGACCTCCTTTCTTTTATCAAAATCTGAAATCCTAGAATTTAAGAATTTAAGAAAATCCACGAACTTGTAAGTTCTTGAACTAGTATGTTCTTCAAACCACGAAAAGTGATACCCACGAATTAAAGTTCTTGAACTAGTATGTACATGTATATGCAAATTGTGTCAACAGATTGATTGTTGACTGCTTAACGTCTGGTGACACGTTCATTACGAGAACAAATTCACAATAAATAACATAGGTTGTTTCTGTAATAGAGACGTCCGGGATGAAGGTCAGGAAAATTTTGACTGTCACTCGAAAATGAGGGTAAATTGGATTGGAAAAGACATTTTGCCATGCAACAAGCCACCTACGGACCCCTCAAAGAGTTGTTGAAGGATTCTTTAAGTACAGAGAGCGTGAAACTCTTATTTACACGAGTCATCGGATTTAACGATCCCATTCCAACCGGACGTTGCTGCGTACGTGTACAGCCGAACGAACGCCTTTCTTTGGAAAACGTTATCGGAAGAAGACCAAAGTGAACAAATTTCTATTCCACAATCACACTGGGGCGTCAACAGAAGGATGGGGTATCAAAGGAAGTCTTTCCATGAGTGCGTAGATTAAATACAATTGTGTAAATCACGCAGCTGGGGAAAAAACTGCGACCTTATATGATCATTATTATATAAAGGAAAAATGATACACTCCAGCGTCTCATACAGTTGTGTTGTATCTGACCAATACCACTTATACATAATACATAGTGAATCGAATGCTTCCTTTTATCTCACCTGGTCTGAAAGGCCGAGTGAGCTTTTCTCATCACTTGGCGTCGGTCGTCCGTTGTCTGTCGTCGTCCGTAGTCGTTAACTTTACAAAATCTTCTCCTCTGAAACTACTGAACCAATTCCAACCAAGCTTAAGCTCAATGATCCTTATGGTATCTAGAATTAAGATTTTGTATGATTTTCTGTTTCGTCAAAAACATGGCCGCCATGGCTAAAACTTTGTATTTTATTTCCTTGTATGTGAAGAAACATAAGGGTAAAATGCATTGTTTTTGCTGTTGAAGAAAATATGACAGATACAAAGAACATTTAAATGGCATTTTAAGCCACTCATTGATATATATATCGAAAGCAAAAATAATCATTGATGAAAGATTTAAGCAAAAGATTACAGGTGAGCGATTCAGGCTCTTGAGAGCCTCCTGTTTAGAAAAATTAAACTTTTTCTCCAAAGGAAAATGAAATAAGAAATATGAAATTCTTTGGTTGTGAATTGTTTTTTATACAGTAATTGTTTAAAATCAGAAATGACAAGCTGGACAGTTTTAAGGTTCAAGCAATGATAAGATAAGATAAGATAGTTTATTGGTTTAAAATCCAAAATTAGAGTATTGTTACCAAAGACAAAAACATTGGGCATATAATATCTGTCCACATTTATAAACAGTATATCTATAAATTTGTATATCCTCAATATTAAAAGAAACTATTGTTACAATGGTATGTATCTAAACTGTTCTGAGGAGGTGGTACCATACATTATTTATTATTCAGATAAAGCATTTCTAGAGTTGTACATGTCATTTATGAATTTTACAATAATGTTGTTATATCAGTCTCACCTCACATATACAAAAAATAAATCTTTAAAAAGAAACTATAATAATTTCACTTATTTTAGAAAATAATTGTTCTCTAATTGTATTTAGTTTTGTACATTTTACATTTGTATAGTGAAATAAAATTCATCTTCTATTTCTAAAAGACACAAGGGACAAATTCTTTCTTCTAAAGGAGTTTTAGTATGTCGACCTTGTTCAATTTTAAGAACATTATTTCTTAATATGCAAATTTTGGCAAAATGTCCTATAACGTTTTTGTCAATGCTTAACATTACATAGGTTTCCAATTTGTAATTTTCGTTAAGCTGTCTATATGTTCTGAGCTTATTACCGTGCAATGATTTATCATCACAAAATATTTTCTTTCAATGATTCAGATATTTATCATTAATTTTGTTATGAAGTGTATTCAATAAACGACTTTTGAAATAGTATCCTGACTTTCTCAAATATGTGGAAATTTTTAAGTTGTAAGTTACTATTTAATCTTTCTTGCTAATCAATTGGTAAATTGTGTTTTGAAAAAAACGATTTTTAGGTTTGAAAAACACTACTAATTTGTTTTATCAGTTTATAACACAGAAATCTTGCCTTCTAATTCGGATAAATGTTTGAAAATCCAAGATCCGTGTATGCTCAAATTCGATCATCGTAAATGTCAAAAAGGATCAAAATTGTGATGAAAACCAAGATCGAACGATTCCTCCTTATTGTGGATTTCAAATTCTAGTTTCTTTTGTATTTATAATGTAACAACCAGATATATTTAGAATAGAGCATGGACACGGGGAATGTGTCAAAGAGACAGCTACCCGACCAAAGAGCAGAAAACAGCCCAAACCACCAATGTGTATTCATCGCAGCGAGAAATCTGGCAAACGCAGTCGGGCTTCTAAACAATAATGTATATTAGTCAAGCGCCGATATTGACTTGTGATGACGTTGTTTTGTATAATAACTTGTACTAGTGAGAAAGTGAGCTGAAAAAACGTCACAATAAAAGAATGATGTGATAATCCATTTGTTATAAGAAGGTGCAGCAGAACAATTTGGTAAAGGTTCTATTCATTGTTTCGTAACAAAATCACTCATCTAATAATTGACAGTTACAAAATGTATGCACATATATAACATTCATTGAAATCCAAAACATTACTAAAGAAACGGGCATCGCAAACGAAGTGTGAAATGTACAGTCAAGTATTTTGAATCTTTATTTTTAATATTTTACAGATCAAAGATACCGTATTACCAGGGTATATTACTTCCGGATTACCCAGAATTCTCGACCGATGTTGAAAAGAAGATGTTAGATATAAAGAATTTTAATTCACGAGAATCGGACATTCTGCTTTGTTCTTCTATGAAATCAGGTAACTTATCCGTTCTAATCACCTACTATGTGAATAACTGTGCAATATGTCTCTGTGCTTTTCGAACTTGCTATTGAATATTTGTCTATTGTTAATACTAGATTGATCGATTGTTGCTTAACGTCCAGTAGAAAATATATCATGCATGTTCAGGACTAGAATAAATTAGAAATGAATACTGAAATAATATAGATAATACTTTGGATAGGGACAGAAATTTTTCCTTGCGACAGGTCACCTACCCTCAAGTAGTTTAACGTGCAAAGAGCGTAGTACTCTTTTACACGAGACACCAGATTAAACGACTCCATTCTGACTGGACATCGCTGTGAATTTATACATCACGCACAACTAAACGGACGCCCTACTTTGGCAAGAGGTTTACTAACATGACTAACGTTCGGAAGAAGACCAAAGTGACCATATTTCTTTTCTCTGATCATCCTTAATGCGTGTTTAGATTATAAGCTTATTTGTGTTTTATTTCATAACAAGATCGCCATCGACTTCCGTTGCATTCGATAGCAAAACTCTTGTCACTTAAAAGATACTAGATAACAAATACATGGAAATTGTTTCTTAATTTGATAAATATATACCATAATTGCCAACTAGACTCCTATAGTATATAGTATTAAGTAGCCATTTAGCACAGTATTTTGTCTAAGCAACGCTTGAAGAAATACCTGATAGACAGTTGAGCTACATGTGCTAATTAAAAGTTTATTTTTAATATACTAGCGACTGTGTTTCGGCCTATTGCGTACTATCTTTTGTAAAATGTTTATTGTGGTGGATAATTGTATCTCTAACTTGAAAAGAATAGGTTAAGATATAATGGATGTGCATCATGTTTTTCTTCTTTTCATCTATAGATAAATCTGTGTTTGAGCTATAGTGATAAGTTACAGTTAAGTAATAATTGATGTTTTAAATTTTGTCTCTTTACACAGGTTCCCATTGGTTGTTAGAAATCATCTCCATGTTGCTTTCCGGAAGTTGCAATGTAGCAAAAGAAACAGTACTGAGTAGCAATCTTGAATACACCCGACTTGAGGCGTTCGAAGATAGACCAGATCCACGAATTATTCATTCACATCTACCTCTAACATTTCTACCAGCAAAGCATATAGAAAAGGGTTATAAAACAGTTTTAGTTATGAGAAATCCTAAAGATAGACTTTCATCGTACTATTTTGCAATATTAGGGAAAATGCCCGGATTGGAAAATCTCAAATGGTCTGATTACTTCAATCGAAACATGCGAGAAGGAGGTACAGGCAACTTTATTATAACACTTTATTTTGAGTATTAAATACTTCTGTATGAAATATAAAACTAAAAATGTTGTGCGATTTTTTAAGTGCGAAAAAATTATACAAAGGAAACGGAAATTGAGAATTGCATGATGAAGGATACAAAACGCCATTGTCGTTATTTTTAAAATAATAAAAATGCAAACTAATCAATTTATAGTTTACAAACAGGTGCGGATCCTTAATTTTCAAAAAAAGGGGGGCCGTGTCAAGCGAACGTTTGAAGTGATATTTGTAAAATGTCTGTGCATTGTACGGAACCCATCCTGCTTAAAGATATTAACGAACTAAGATGCTCCAGTTGGATAAGAAATGCCTGTTTAACAAGTTGCACCTGTACTGTTGCTTATGACAACAAGTTTTAAATAAATCAAGCTAAGTCTCATTCGGTAATAATGAAAAAGAGGAAAATAGTACGTGATTTGCTTCGTACATGTGATCAACTGTGACACTGATACTTCTTAACGGACTCCCAAAATATGACTGTTATGATGGCGTCCGTAAGATGTTCGAAGAGATGACTCAAAAGTATCTACCAATAAGTTCTTGTTTCAGAAGCAAAATTCCGATCTTTAAATTGAAAATCTTGGATTAGAAAAATTAAAGTGAAAGTTGGAAATATACTTTTAAACTATTCGGACATATATGTATTACAAAGCAGGGTTAAAGTAGCATGTTAAAATTTTCATTCAATAATTATATAAAAAATTTTATTTATATTATTCAATAATTATATATAATCTTTTATTTATTTCAGTCCCACGAGTGTACGGAGATTGGTCCGATTACACATTAGAATGGGCAACAGAACTAAAGAAAAATCCGACAAACATATTTCCAATCTTTTATGAAGATTTAAAGAAGGTAACGATTTAAAGAGACATGACTTAACTGTAAAAGATGGTTTCATGTAGGAACTATACAATTATGAAGTTAAACATTCGATGAACCTCAGATACAACTGTTTGAGCTAGGACTAATCTGTCGAGACAATATCCCATGAAAATAAAACAATACGTAGGAGCAATATGATTCAATTATAAATTGATGGAAGGTAGCTTTTCTTCCGATCGCATTTCAACCCCTCCCGAAAATATATGCGAAGTAATTCAAAACAAATATTGATAACAATTAAAACAATGTATGCAAAGAAACACAACTATATTACTATTAATAACCTATGATGATGCGCCCAGGGTTGATTTTCTTTGGATATGCTAGAACCCTATTTTTATTTGAAAATGATTCCTATCTATGATTTGGAGCAGGAACTGCTTACCCTTCCGGAGCACCTGAGATAACCCCTGGTTTTTCGTGGGGTTCGTGTGGCTTAGTCTTTTATTTGTGTTGTGTTTTGATACTGATGGTTGTCTTTTGATCGTTTTTGTTTTATGCACTCGCCGTAGGCAGTGAAGGCATTAAGTGTTACCCTTGACCTTCCGTCCGTTCGTCTTTCCATTCGTCACATTTTCATTTCCGTACTTAGGTTTTCTCATTCAAATTTTATGAAACTCATACACAAGGATTAGAACTTTAACATGAAGACAGATTTTGAATTTTGGTTGATTTACTTGCTAGAGTTATGTGCCTTTTGTGCCTTTATAACTTGGAAAATTGCAAAGCTTGAGCTGATGCATTCGTGTCCTCAGACGCATTCTCCTTTTATTTTGCTATGAAATTGTCAGTTTGTGTTCGACTAATGAGTTTGACTGTCCCTTTGGTATTTTTCACCTCTCTTTTCTTTTAAGTGTTTAATAAGCAGATTGAAGATTCTGATTTAATCAATTGTAAGCAGGCATCCACGAAGTTTTATATTTCTTTTGTTTTTAATATATACTTGTACATTTGAAAGAAATGTCTCCCCACATACCCTTTTGTTAATAGCAATTACCTGTTGTTCTTAAACGTAATAGAGCGTGAAAACTTTTGTGATGATGTTGATTTTCAAGCAATTCATTTTCAGGATTTTGCAGTAAACGTGAAGAGATTGGGTGAATTTCTCTGTGTCGAACGAGATGCATCATTTTATAGTGAGATAGAACAAAATGTAGTTTTGAATACATGAAAAGAATAAAGCTGATGATTTGGTAGCAATTGATCCTAAAGGCCGGTCCACATTATATAGGAAAGGTAAAATCAATTTATTATTTTATTTTTACATGTAAGGACTTAGAACTACCTTAAAGTAGATCGTTATGGAATATCTATGACACAGATTCACAAAACGAAATCAAAACACCCGATGCGCTTTCCAGGTTAACCTTCACCAGGAACGCTGAAAGCTAAATATTTGAAAGCCAACGATGTGCAAGAAATAATGCTCGTTAATTGTCCGAGAATAGCTCGAACATTGTAATACATGTTGATGGAATTATATCGTTCTAGAAAATAAAACAGACAAAACAATTATAACTGGTTTATTTATCATACTTTAATCACAAACACGACTATCTACTAGAAAATGCAACATAATCATTATGGTTCTTTGCAGAATTGGTGAAAGTAATAAAAATAAGAGATTAATTCCAATTGATTAGACTAACACTTGATTAGCATAGTTTTGAAATTGCAATATTTCTTATGAATTTCTTTTATTCACGTGTTGTATTTATGATATATTGCAGGTGAGATTGGTGACTGGAAAAACTTATTCACGGTTGCACAAAACGAACAATTTGACGACCTAATGCGAAGAAAATGTCAAGATTCCATAATTCGTTTTAAATTCCATTAATACTCTGTTTCTAACAATTTGAATGCATAATTATACGTTTGTTTGATGACCAATGTTCGTTAATTCTCCGAGAACAACCCAAAGTACGTCTCAACAGACAACACGTTACATATCCGAGAAAAACAATATTTGAGAGATTGTTATTCTAGCAATAAATGGCCATGGTTAACGGAAGATGATTCTCTAACGAGTAGAATTAAAGAACCAGTGAATATAGCAATAATCGTATTAGTGGGATATCCAGTGAACGAAAACAAAAGAAAGTTCACTCTTCTTATGATAAAGTCGAGAAAGTCAATAAAACAATGCCGGTGACGATACTGATCAAAAGTTATTTCCAAATAATAATTGTCCATTTTAAAGAAATTATTTGTTAAACTGTGTTATTAGAAATTTACATGCAAATACTCGATTTTTGTACATGTATTTGTGGTCTTCTCGATCTATTCAATTTCAATGTTTACATCGAGATGAGGTCCGTTTGAATCTGCTTAGTAACTTAATTTCAAAAGTGCCAATCTTTGGTGCTTATTAATCGATTCCTTTGGAATTATTTTCCTGACTTTCTCTGATCTAGTTGTATATATATACGGATACTTAGCATGTTCCAGAAAGGATTCAGAAAGGTATACAGCTAGTAGAAAAATACATTGAAGTTGGTACTCCAGGAATTTATTCGCATAGCAACATTTTAAACCAATTTTACGTCAAGCTTCTATAGCCTGCAGTACTCATCGTTTTCTACTTAAGGAGGAAATGATAACGTTGAACGGAAGTTTTGTTTTATTTCAACTTATTTAAGTTTTACTATTAACCAGAACGTTTTCCCGTGAATTCATAATTGATAGCCTCCTTGCAAAATGGAACAAACATTGAGAAGATCTAGTTTTAGTATTTACAGTGGAGGTTATATTTTTCACCAGATTTCCACTGGTATGGTCAAAGCAGAGGATTAATTATTCTCCTAGAATGGTACTTTAACACGAGATCATATACTGTAGACGATGGGAATCTTACATTTATAAAAATTAGTAAGATCTTACAATTCAGGAGAACCGCAGTCATTCATTTTTTCGAATATAATTTTTAATCAGGACACAAATTGCTTTAATACTCAGCATGTCAAAAGGACGGCAGAATTGCTGTATATGACTATATTACAACATGAATATTCATATGGCATATAAGACAGCAACAAAATATTATACAAAATCTTGATACTTTAATCTATAAATTTACAGATATTTCAAAAGTTGTAATAAAACATCATATCTATTTGTGTATACGTTCGTTCTCATTCTAATGAATTTACTCATAATAAGTGTTACCTCTTAAACACTTTTCTACCTTTTTACATGTAGAGATACTCACTCTGTCGGTTTCAATTTGATTAAATTTATTTGATTTCGACTTTTTCATATAAAAGTTGCCTTGTTTGTAAATTTGTTTCTTGACTTCTAATATTTCAACGTCGATATACTACATTTATTAAGTTAAACGTTTTCGAAATAAACTTTTGAAGGTATTGTTAATATATTGGTCCTTGGTCTATTGCAGCTGGCCTTGTGGATCTTAATGGGTTTCTGGTATGTTTTCGAATCGCCCAGCAAAAGTTCACGGTGTCGTTGTAAAAATGAGATTAATTTATATG
This sequence comes from Mytilus coruscus, assembly GCA_017311375.1. Lineage (NCBI taxonomy): Eukaryota > Metazoa > Mollusca > Bivalvia > Mytilida > Mytilidae > Mytilus > Mytilus coruscus. The sequence continues at coordinate 47,447,863 of CM029598.1, forward strand.
AGTTATCACTCGGCTTTCCTTTCTAGAATGGAATATATTTTAATGCATTTTACTTAGAGATGTAGAGTAAGACGCTCTTCCGGGACATTTGAGAAGTTTTGCAGGAATTTGTCCCTGGGTATCACGTATTTTTATTGAATATTTTGGACAATTTGTATCAAGGTGTGATTATTTTCAAAATTTGAGTGCATTTTACCGCATTTTAAAAATGTGCAGTATTGGCTGATGGCTTGGTGATTACGTTCAATTGTTTGCAGCCTGTGTGGCAAGCTGTATTTTTAAGTACATAAATAACATCTAACTTTTACTTATATATTTCAAAACTATACTTTTTAGAGGCAGAGAATGCGTTTGATTTTGGGTGGTGACAAGAAAAGTCAACCCAAATTTGTTACATGATTTTTGAAAAGCAGATTATTATAAGAAATAATGGTATTACAGCAAATCCATTTTACAAATAACTGACATTTAAAGTAGTTCTGAAGGTAATTTTTAAATTATCGGATTTTTCTCTTGTTCGTTTAGAATATTTAAGATGTCTCTGCATTTTCGAATTTTGCATTCAACATCGATGTGTCTTTCCTTAAAATGAACATGCTTTAGTGATTTGAATAATGTTTTTCAGATAACCGAAAGCTGCATTCAGGCGCGACGGAAATATTTTAAAGATTTAAAACATAGATTGCTGCTTTTTCTGATGATCTGCTTTTCCATTGCAAAATAGCAAGACTATTATAGAATAATACGCCATTGTCGTTGTCAACCGAGACATCATCTTTTTGAGATAATTCAGTTTATGTAATTATACATTTCTCATAGAAAAACTTCTATATTGTCGAAACTTAGGAAAAGTAGCAAATAGCATATTAGAAGAGAATGCATTTGTATTCCAAGAACTTGATCATATTTTGAACATGGATAACCATCATCAAAATGTTTCTTCAGTTTAATCGGCACTGAAAGCAGTTCAAATTGAATAACACCAGAAACGGCCCACATTTCCGCAGTCATATATCGTACATAAAAGTGGTGTCTAGAAGAATCCACGATCTTCATAATATCCGCTCCTCTAGTGTTTTCTGGTAAAATAGTAAGTTTAGTTTCTAGAAAATATGCATCAGCTAACATAAGTTGTCGGATATTTTGAAGGTGTTCAATCTGATTGACTGTCATAGCCAGTTCGGTAGCATCCTTTACATTTTGATAGATATGACAAAAGGGTTTCTTTATTGGTTTCATTGGTATAACATTTAACCGTGTTTTCAATAGATTCTCGCATACGCTGATGCATTCATCATATCTAGTTTCCATGAATAGAATAGAAGAAGATCTAAGTTGCAAAACGAAATGTTAGAACAAAGTGTCATATTCAAATATATTGATATATTTTAAATACCTATCGTCATGATTTCTTCTGAAGTGCGAATATGACAACACACATAAAATGCTTTTTGTTAGCAAAGAAAATAGATTCTTAAAAGCAGCTTGATCACCATTAATTATTCCTTTTAATATAATTTCGTATGTTTCTATGCTTCCCCTTGTTACTACTCTGTTATAATTTACCCAAAAAAGATTGGTTTGACTATAGTGCAAATACAATTTCTCTATTTTTGAAGACAATAACGATTAATAATGGAAACTTTAGTGTAAAGTTCAAGCTGATTATTTTGGCGGGGTAATTCTCGAACATAGTCAAATGATCTCAAATGGATTACATTTCTGACGTCTTGGATGTACTTTTCAATTGTATTTTGTAACTTTTTGGAGAGATCAAGTGTCAATTTTGAATTGAACAAATTTCTGGCTGGAAGAAGGTAATGAGGTAAATTCATTTTTTCTAAATATGTTTTCAATCTTGAAAGGCATGCCTGAACACAGACAACCAAATTGTCCTGACTCCAGCGGTTTCTACACACCAGAAAATAAGATTTGTTATGCAATAGGATGATAATATAGTTCTATAGTTGTCAGGAAGACATTCCTTTAAGTCGTCTTTCAAAATTATTCTCAGAACAATATAACAATATAATTGAATTGCATTTAGCTGCTCAAATATCAAGGCTTCGCCTCTAAAGGATATGCTCCATTGTAATTCGTTTTCTGAGGAGTCGTGATGTCCGACTGGGGCTAGTAAACACTGCTGAGATAGGACCAAATTCACAATTTTTTCATCTAACCATCCATTTCTCTTGATTCGATGTATCCAGGTATCAGCTAAAGTTGGCCAATGACGATAAATCAAACAAGGTATATTGTCCCTTATTAGCGAAGGACCCTTTGTACCGCCTTTGTAAAATGGATTAAAATATTTTTCAGTGACTGACGGTCCATTGAAGTCATATTCATTCGATACATCATGATCTAAGTCTTCATCATCGGCCTTTGATCTTCTTGCAGCAACCCTACGGAATTGTGTGTTCGGAAAAAAACCTGTTTTTACTTCAAAAAGTATATTTTTCAAGTAGAAAGGTTTTCCATTAGGAACTTTAAGCTTAACATAACCCGGAAATTGTAAGTCGTTGATTGCACTGACTACTTGACCAGGGTCTTGTAATAATAACTTAATTTCGGCTTTCGGCAGCAAAATTTCGTTAATCACATTGAACTCCTCGAAAAATATTATAATTGCATCTGTGTCCGGCTTTTCGCCTCTATAAAAAGTACCGGGCCATAGTCCTTCCGCTTTACTACCAACGTATATTGGATGATCTATGTCAGGTAGTAAAAGTCTGTGAACATAGTACGGGAAGTTGTATGAATATTTATTAAATTTTATCTGTTCAGTTGAAAACCCCAATACGTCAAGCATGCTAATAAGCAACCTGGAAAAGTAACCTGCATTTTCTGTATATGAAATGAAGGTACGTCTTCATAATTATAATGTCCAAAGTGTTTCGTCTTGTGATTGATAATGAATCCAATCGATAAATGTCAACGGTTGTGTGGCATTCATACATTTATCATGTTTATCTATCTTAAATTTTTATCATAAGCTATAAGTATGATCCTTTTTTGTTGCCATATTTTTATTTAATATCATGAACTCTTTCACATATATGCATGTTGGTAGTTGCCTACCAAAGGATACATGTAGTACTATATTAATTGAGAATGTTTTTATAAGAAAAGAAATACTTGATACTTCTGTACTACTTATGATTTTACTGATGAAATAATCTCATTTTCATTGCTTAAGGACTAATATTACGGAATACAAATGTGTCGAGGTTTGTGATTGGATAACTACAATCCCGTCCCCTTTTCCCGCATGTGACCTACCGAATTAGACTTATTACCGGGTTTGTACTTACATGAGCAACACGACGGATGCCACATGTGGAGCAGGATCTGCTTATCCTTCCGGAGCACCTGAGATCACTCCCAGTTTTTGGTGGGGTTAGTGTTGCTCAGTCTTTAGTTTTCTATGTTGTGTTTTGTGTACTATTGTTTGTCTGTTTGTCTTTTCTTTTTAGCCATGGCATTGTCAGTTTATTTTCGACTTATGAGTTTGAATGTCCCTATGGTATCTTTCGCCCTCTTCTACACAGAAATGTAAGTATATATTCCGGAAACAGGCGAGGTATATCAGACTTTTTTAAGAACGTCATCATAAAGGGTAAGAAAGATGAGTATCCTTCAATGGTACGTTTCTAATTTGAAATGAGGCTATTTACACTACACACCAAATACGAATTTAATGGCTGAAAGCATTATTATAACGTAATGCATTCACAAGAGAATCAATTCACTGCAGATTCCAAAATTCACACGTACACGGATAAATATCAATTTTGGTTTATCAATATATCTGGTCATCCAACTACATAAAAATAACTAACATTCACACAGTGCATATAAAGATAATTACTTCATTGCAAAATGCATGCATTTGATAAAATACACACAATATACATACACATGTACTGATTATCTAAACAGCAAGGTGAAAGTTAAAAAAATGCCTGGTACTGGAAAATACATAAAGCCACGGGTAATCCGTTATATAAGAGTAATTCACATTTAAGACAGGGTATATAATGAAATTCTCGGCTAAGGGTTCATAGTTTCTTTGACTATAATATCATAAAATATGCTATAATCAATTGTTATAAAATTCAGTTTTCATTAAAAATTTCTGATTCAATGATTTAAATGTTTACATTGTAAGTGGCCGAACAATTCAACTTCAACTTTATTTTAGCATACGTTTACCGATAAAAACGACACGTACATTGAAATAACAAGTATTTGAAACAACACAGCATTTAAAACTTAGGCAACATCACTACAAACAATTTGGATACACTTGAGTGATCCACAAGCGTTATCTTTGTTGATTTATTGTGGCTTACTAAACAACCAATGACAACTATTCCATGCGTATTCAGGACAATAACAAATTAACGATCAATATAATATATAATGGGTTGTTTTGCAGGATCGGCTACCCGGAATAATAGGCATTGTCTCATTGGCACTCATACCACATCTTCTTGAGGGTAACTCAACGTGCAGATATCATGATAATTACCTTAACGAGTGTCATTATTTCCTCCGGACATATTTGCAAATATAAACATAACCCGTAACCCAAACAGACACATACAAAACCAAGGGTTTTAGTGCCTCACTGGAGAAGTGCAGGACGATTATATGTCTGCACCCTTTGGATCGGAATGGAAAGTTGCTCCGTCTAATCTAAATGTACAAGGAAACGTCATTCACGTTACTTTCGGAACGAGTATGTTACACACCAACATGAATTCAGTATGTATATGTTCATTCTTTCAATAAGAGGATTCAAACGGAAGTCTTTCCACGTGTACTGTCAGCCCACTGTCGACAAAAGCCTTCGAGAATTCGACTCGTTATATACAATAACAGTGCACAGATTTTTGTTACTTGCATCTATTTGTATTGCCTTTCTACAGCGTAGTATTGCTAGTTTATTTAAATTCAATTTGCTAAATTTTTCTATGCTACAAATTTATTTTGATATGTTTAGATTTTACATTTTTCTTTAAAACAAGCTTTCCCGAAAATTAATCTTCTATAAAGCATTTTTAAACAATACTTACTCATCGTTATTTCTCAACGTGGGTTACATGGTCTTTAACAGATTGCCATTTTGTTTTTCAACTTTTCCTTGGTCTTATAAAATTCGTATACAGGAAAAGAGTAATACTACCTTAACATGTTTAAATATCTGATAAAGATTTGACATGTTTAAATAGCGCCAGGCAATGTGACAATAACACGAATACATAAATGAAAATATTCTAACAACGGGTCTTTCCTTTTAAATGAATGTTTTAATTCATTGTTGCAAATTAAAATCGATAGAAAGCTTTTGTTTTTCATAATAAAATATTAGTCTATATCTCATCGATTTTTTAATATTCTACACGCCCGATTTGTTTTCTTTCCTGTTGTTAAGCTTGTTTTCCTTCGGTCCCTTTTCATGCAGTTTAGATTTCTAACGGAATTTGATATGACTGCAAATCTTGAATTTTACGTCTTAAATTTCATTGTGTGTTACAGCTTCAGTACTAACACGGATTGTATAAATTTGTTTAAAATTTGGAATATATTTTATGACAACTTTAGGTCGCAATTCCTGAAATGTTAAATGTTTAAAAACCTCCTCGACGTGCCGAACAAATATAAGTATAATTTTTTCCTCGTGTTAATAAGCGTGTGCCATCTTATGTCATGTTATATTTCCTGTACCAAGACAGGAATATGGCAGCTGTTATCAAATAGTCCGTTTCTATGTATGTTGGCGTTTGTTTTTGTTGCAGTCCAGTTATTCTGTTGTTCCGTTGTTTTTCTCTTATGGTTGATGTGTTACCCTCGGTTTAAGTTTGTAACACGGATTTGTTTTCTCTTAATTAATTTATGACTTTTGAACAGCGGTATACTACTGTTGCCTTTATATTTACCACTTGACGTTAAGTTGCCATAATCAATCAATTTGTGTGAATTCAATAAAATGTGGTATTTTAAATCATAGATTTGACATTGTCCTTTGTAAAGGATAGAGATACACTGTCTGGGAACAACAGCAACAAAAATAAAAATTTCAATTTGAATGTTTCATTATTAGTGTACTTTAGCTTCTAGAAGCGTGATTTTCTTTGCAAATTGAGCTTTGCCATCAGCAATGATTTATTTAGATCGATTTATTTTGTATGTTTGCAATGATTACGTAAAATATTCATCCTCTATTGATAAGAAACTACGGTTTCAACTCCCTGAGGCGAAGTTGACCTGGAGGTAAATTATTTTGAAATATTTTCTGCTTTCAGCAAATTCAAGTTTAAAATTCTCCAAATGTATTCAAGTGTTTAAATATAATAAAAACGACTTTTAATATCGTTATTTTTACAAATGTTTTTGTTTTTCAGTATTATTATTGTCAAACGTAAAACCCAACAGTTAATTTAACCCTTTCGCGGCGAGTGTATCCTTGAGGATACACAATGCGCAAGGCAGATGTATCCTTTAGGATACACGGTGCGCAGGGCGAGTTTATCTTTCAGGATACATAAAATTATCCCAATAAAAGCCGCGAGTTTACGCTATTTACCGTTCTTAACAGTTAAAATCAATGTTTTAATTAAAATCTACGATATCTGAAGATATTATTTCAGTTCTTCGACAGCTTTAATAACATCGTGAAAGGTAAATAAATCAAATCGGAAAATTTCATTTTCTAAAATTAGAACCGGAAACACGTTCTAAGGTCATGTGGGGTTTCAAAATGGCTTCTCTCGATAACGAGGAGTGGAAGTACAGCTGTTTTCTGTGTTTTGATGAAGCCCTTTATAAATCATAGTTAGTTTTAGATATATAATAAAAATAAATGGCTCAATATATCTTAAAGAATTATGATAGCGATCTTTTTAAAGCCTTTAATTTTCCCCACAAATTGGAACAAGACAAGTAAATTTTTCGCGTTCATGACTTTGCTACAAAAATAATTCTCGATTTCGAGGGAAAAGAGATATGGCTTGGAAAAGCTGGTTCTCGGGTGACACATACACTTTGCTTGAGTGTAGCGTGATATAAGCGGAAAGGGTTGAGAATGTACGGGATAACAATGCACGAAACTGAAAGTAATTTAGAAGTGAAATTTCGTCTGCTAGTATTGCAGTGTAAAATGTCGTCAGACAAAACTGATGTCGAAGTAGCAGGTTCAGTGAAACTGATGTAATTAATGCCGGACAAGAGGTCTTAGTTGATGAGGAAAGGTTAAGAATTGGTCAAAATGGGCTGGGGATAGATGACAGTGAGGGCTATAATGAGTCAAATAATGAGAATGCCAAAGGCCGAAAGGGGTCAATAATAATAAGTGAGGAGATGGTGGTGATGGGTGGCACGATGAGTTTAATAGTGTTGAAAAGGTCTACCACATATATTTGGCCCTTGTGGTAATACTGGGCTAAGTCGTGTCATGGGTGCTGAAAAGGAGGTTTTAGATTTCTGGCAACTTTATAAGGACAATCCTTTTCTTGAATGCATACTAAATCAACAAAACTGATAACTAAGCTTTTGACTGATTTTTATAGTTTGTTCTTATGTTGTGCTGTGATACCAACATCCCAGGTAAGGGAAGGGTTGAGCGCTCACAAACATGTTTAACCCTGCTTCATTCTTTATGTGCCTGTCCCAAGTCAGGAGCATGTAGTTCACTGGTTGTTGTTGGTTCATGTCTGTCATTTTGTTTTTGGTTAATTGTTTTGTTATAAATAAGCTATATATACATGTATATAGGCAGTAGGTTTTCTTAGTTGAATTGTTTCATATTTTTCATGTCTGGGCCTTTTATAGCTGACTTTACGGTATGGATTTTCTCATTGATGAAGGCCATATGGTTGCCTATAATTGCTTACATCCACTGTATTTGAACTATGGTGGATAGTTGTCTTATTGGCAATCAAACCTCATCTCCTTATTTTTATATTTACTACAACATTCAGCAAAGGCCAAATGACAACAAAATGCATTGAGCTACAAATCAGAAATGAAAGCATTTCTTGGTCTTGCATTCCAAATGGGAATAAGTTGCATACCATCTACTAAGTTGTATTCGTTAACAGATCCAATAATGGTCACCCCAATATTTTCTTGTACAATGATCAGGAAGGGTATACCTATATTTTATGGTACCTTCATTTCTCTGACCATGTAAATGATACATGATAAAGAGAACAAAATGTTAATCCTTTCTGTAATATTAAATCTGTTGTTTCATTAGCCATGTGTTGGAAGGACAAAAAAAATGTATCAATCTTGTTAACTTTATATAATATATATATTGGTCAAGTTAAATGTGTAGTAAATGTTGGCCAGTTCGCAAGATAAGAGGTTTAACTACCCTTCGCCATTGTTGACTACACTTCAAATATGTGTGGCTGACCAATACATCTAGTTTTATTGTTATCTTCAGAAAACCTTGCAATGGCTCAAAAAGTCTGTTTCAGTTTACTTGGGATGGTTAAATTTAATGCCTACATATTATTTACCATTCATCCAACCTAACATTTCTTAAGTTTTCTTGTTTACTCGTAAAAGGACTGATAAATAGATATTGTGCTGGGGTATGCAGGGAAGGCCATTACTCGCCCCAGACCAGAGATAAGTTCACACACATGCCTACAAACTGGAACAATAAAGGAGGTGTCAAGTCTGCTGTATTTTGTTCTTGTTGTATGTTAAAATTTTATTGTTGAAAGTTCAAAATTTAGTTATCAAATTCTCTAAGTTAATTGTAATACTGATTATAAATGGGAAGAGATTGCTTTAATTTTTTATCAAAATCTAAAGTTTTGTGACTTAATATGGGAAAATGAAACTGCACTGAATTATCAAGAAAGGATGAAACATATGTGTACACATGTCATAAGAGTAGAAATTCATTTTGTAAGTGATTATTCTTCACATGATTACAATGAATATATATGATAACTAAAGTATCTTCTAAATGAAAATGGTCATTTAATAAATTGTAATACTCAGTGATTTAAAAACTTTGCAAAATACACAAACAGAAAATCAATGAACAAAGCTGTTGCATATTGGAATAAATAGAAAAGTTGAATAAAGACATAACCTTTCAAAAAAAAAAGACCGACTACAAATGTACTTGTATATAATGGTTGATCCTGGCAATTAATCTATTTTTGTTTTTATCTATTTGTAAAAGATAATCCTGACCAGCTATATTCTGCTATATTCTTCTAAAATAGGCAACATGGACTGATTGAGCCAAGCATAGAAAATAGAAAATAAAAATTTTTAGCAGTTTTTTTTTTTTTTTTACAGATTTTTTTTTTTTTTTTTTTTTGTGTGTGTGTCAAGTATTGCAATTTATACCAGGAAAATTAAAAAAATCATATCTCATTTGTTTAATTACACTTTTATCTGCGTTTACAATTAACAACGTATCCGTGGTATCCGTATATCATGGCACTTTGAGAACGAGTAGTCGTTCGTCGATTGCCAGAGTTGTCTTTTCATCAATACAAATGGCGGTTGGAAACGAAAAGTCAAACGGTCAATTTATGAGAGATAAAAGCTTCGGTTTTGCTATAAACGATGTTTAAATGACAAAATGATTGATAAAATAAATAAGAAGACTCGGTAATAGCGATTTGCTGAATATTATCCGCTTTAAACACATTTTCACGTAAACAAGTACATCCGAATATCGACATTTTGGCATCATTGAGCTAACAAGGTAACAAAATCGAACTTTCAAGCATTGTAAAGATATTATTCTTTGTTTTAATTATAAAAGATTAAGAAAATCTTTTACAGAGCAATCTTTGAACTTCTGTATCAGTTGTTTTGGCGATCTGTGCCTGCGTTCTCGAGTTACAGCATGTTTTCAAGATGCAACTTTTCTTGAAGCACCGGTCACGAAATTGATTCAGGCTGGGGAATCTGAGCGTGCAAATTTTCCTCGGCCACAGAAACCCGCGGAAAAATTAATCAGTAGTGAAAGTGTCAAGCTAAGGAAAGCCCTGTCCATGTTTCGAATTGATGTTTAATGGAATCTGAAATCTTATTCTAATGGATGTGTGGAAGTGGTGCAAATAGCTAAAAACAGTATTTTCAGTACTAATACTGCAATATTTGTTTTTTTAATGGGACCCTAAATGGAGATGTTTGCAATTTTTTAAAAGGGTAACATATAACAGAATATGTCTTATCCCTACGGGATAAAAAACATCAGCACATCCATAACATACAATAATCTACAGCAGCTTGTGATAAAGCCTTCGTTTGTGAGATTTAAAATCAACAAGCTATAATATTAGCACTAGAATACTATAATTTGTCATGACAATTAATAAAAATATATCTGTGTAATAAAATTGTTACAAGATAAAGCAAATAAGACACTAGCATTGACACTAGATGACTACTCTGAATATTGCTCTTAAATTGACGCAAACCTCATATCCCATGTTGTTGAAAGAAAATATCTGTGAACTCAGTGCAAGTGCGTGCATGTAAATCAATCTCTGAAATGTTCACTTCGTGTGGGGTGGCCACCTTAACATACTACTTAAAGGAAAATTCGTCCAATATGTTGTAAATTCGTTGTGACAAATTCTAAGATTAAAATGCAAGTAACACTATTAATGTTACTTTCAACGTTTGAGTGGTAATGAAGTGGAAACCATTGAAATACTGTTGACCATTTATACAGTATCGGTCATCAAAACATTAGGAATTAGTATACCTTACATTATAAAGTAATTATTTGATTGGCTAATACGGAATCACGTGTCATAGTTTAATTTTGATTTTTCCAAAAATTGGCAGGAGCGGTGAATAACCCCGACAAATTGAAGCATTCATAAAACAACCCTATTATTTCCCGGTAAATAACCTTTTCCGCCCCTTGGTTTTTGCACGAGTTATCTCCCATAAAAAATGACATCATTGACGCCTGTAAACAATCGTACTCGGGTTGACAATTTTGGATATTCACCTCCTCAGCGGGCCATAATCGTATATATATGAATTATATATGAAGTGGTCTCCAACTCGGGCTTGGTGAAATTCAGATCCAAATAACACGTCAGAAACTTGTATATTTTACAAGGGTGTCAGCATTCCAAAAACACATAAACTGTTCAGAAATGACATCGAGTTTTTATTGGGTTGGTAAAGCAACAGTTAGAAGAGCAGGAAACATTTGTAGTTGAACATCTACTGGATGCAGATATTATTAGGAGCTCCTTTGTCAATTGTTTTTATTTGTATTTCTTCAATAATATATAAAGACAATACAATTTTCTGTAATTAAGCACACCCCGAAAAACCTTTTGTGATGCGGCTACTCGAGTTAAAAAATCCTTTTTCACACAATAATTTCTTTGAAAATTTTGTTCTTTGCATACATTTAAATAAAAGGTTTCACATCTTTATTCTATGGGACTCTGCAGTCCAAATCAGCTCAAATGGTTAAGTTCAGTCACTTGTTAAAAATTGAAAGATGTCAAATATCACTACACAGAAATTTTTGTTAAGGCACTTCTTTTGAGTTGTTCATTTTGAGGCGCATTAGGAGTCTCTCTGTCAAATCGTTAAACCAGCACAACTCACAACAGTAGTGTGTACTACAATATGACGATACCTATATTTTGGCGTCGCACAAGGTCTTGTTTTTCTTTGGCTGTTAATGACGTCGTTATACAAAATTCACTCGAAGTTAGATGTGAAATGATTGATATTTTAGTTTTAGATACATGCTTTTCTTATTATTTAGCTTAAAATTAGATTTCAGAAACTGTGAGTACCCTTAGATCATTGCAGATCTGTACTTCGTGTCAATTGTATTTTGTTAGTAGATGTGTTGCTTTGTATCGATCTGATGAGTTTGGAAAAAAAACAAATATTCATATTTACCTGCATCCAAAATCCAGTTTACCAAGAATATATGTCCACCGGGATCAATACTCTGCTCACATTATCCCATTTCTATGCCCAGTGAACCACGAAACAGTCAAAACCTTAATTTGGCATATCTTTAAAAGATCACATCATAATAATGTGGAAACATAATCCCCCACCCGCGTACTGCCGTAGGCGTGGCGTAATAATGACATAAATAACTATAATATACTTGAGTAAATCATTTTCTTCGATTCGTAGCATACTTTTGAGCTGACAGAAGTGCAAGATCCTGTGCTGACCAAAACCTGGACCTTCTTTCATAGATGCCTGACCAATAGTCCAAATAAAACCTTTTATACCACAATCATTAAGAAATTGTCTCTTCTAGAAAGAATTTTTTCAGGGAAATCAATCGGATAAAGAGGAAAAATATTTCAAGCATCTATTCACTAATTACTGTTTAGTATTTTTCTTTCTCTCTCGCGAAACACCTTAATAATCATGTCAAGTTTCATCGTTGTCACTGAACACCAAGGGCTCACAGGTTGAGAGTGGAAATGATTTGTGACAGACGGATGGACTGACGGGCAAGTTGATTACTATAGGCCTTTTGCCGTTCAAATGAAAGGTCTTCATGATTATTTAAATGATATTTTATTAAAAGGGCAAATGAAATAATTACAAATAGAATAAAAGTTCGTGAAATTGTAATATTTCCATTTGAGGTAATTCATTGTTACGGGAAACAATATTTTGTTTATGGGTATTAGTGCCAACACAATTTTATTTTGAAAATGAGGAAGTTATTTGGGAATTTGTAAATCACTAACCAATTTACATAACATTTTTAATGCACCATTAAGTTGCAATTTGTACAAGGAAACAGGACTACGAATGCAAATGTAGAATAATGTAATTATTACATTCGAATAAACATCTTCAAATAAATGATGATGATGATGATGATGATGATGATGATGGGGGTTATTAACGACCTTGACTGGCTTTAAAGCCCTCGCACGGTCAGTACAAATAAATGTAGGGTTGTGCATAGCTGTTGTCAGTGTCGATAAATACGTGCTTTAAATTTTGTTAAAAATAATAATTTTATTTAAAGATGGGGTTGACACGTTTATCGGTAACCTCAATGGAAAACATATCATTAAAATGCAATGAACAGGGCAAAACGTCATGGTCAAAGTCACCATTTTATTTTCACCTGCTGCATGAGAAACTACTTCAATGTGAAACGACAATTGCTAGACAAAAAAAATTCATTGGAAGCAAAAAAAAAAAAATAATTTGAAACTTAGTGTTGTGAAGTTTTTAAACGAAAAGGTACTTTACTACCCCAGCCCCTTTTGCACTATAAACACTTGATTATAAACCCATGTCATGTTTGTGGATAATATGCAGTTTATTATTCTTTTTATAGTCCTGTAGATATTGTATCTAAGCTATTAGACACCTTGACAAATTACATTCAAGACGACGCAATACTCATTTGTTCGTTCATTAGGTACAACATTTTGTTCCGGTTCATTGCGTTTTTGTTAGTGCCCACGAACGTTGCGAAATTGTAGTTGCAAATAGGCTATTCATATTTGATTTGGTATACTTTGGCATCCATGCATTTTAATCGCAAGTATAATATGATTACCCTTATTGAAATTCAATGAGTTTTAAATTTTTTTTAGCTAAATCGTTTAATCTAATTTGACGTATTTATGAAGAGGTATGTATAACATATATTTAATAATTGATTATATTTACAACAATGCTTTATACATTCATAGAATATGACATAGAATCACAAAATATTCCTGAAATGCCAAATTATTTGTGAATGTATTTTAAGGTAGATCAATGGATGAAGGTATTCAAGAAATAAACCTTTTATCCCATAAAAGGTGTCCAGGAGGACATTATTATCTAAAAGCAAATTTTATTGGAGGTTAAGCTACATATCGTCTTTTATAAGATGCAAATTAAAATGGTTTTAGTTAAGCGAGCAAAGAAAGAAACACATTAGCACAAATTCACGCAGACAATACTAAACATTGAAATTACAAACTTCACATTGAATTTGTATTTTGCATCTATAGTGTAACGTGTAGCTAATTCTTATAAAATACGTTAATGCAAAAGGTGAGAAGGCGAAAACGGTGCATGGCGAAAAGGTGAGAGGATAATATTTCTGCTATGCATGTTTTCTTGTTTTTCGTAATTTCGCATTATTATATGTTATAGGCGAAATCACAAATAGTATCATCTGGCAAACAATAGTAAATTGTTAAAACCTTTGTTATTTGACGCTTCGTATTCGTATTGAAGACCTGATTACTGCAAACTGTACGCATATTTGCAAAAATCTTTTTCATCTCTGCATCAAAGAACATCTTTAACCAAAATAAGTCAAAATGGATCTAAACTCTAATATAGAATTACTTCGAATTAATTATGGTGTTGATGAAAAATGTATTTCTTACACTTGACAAGGTCGGATCCAGTCCGAGGAAAAGGGAGGATTTTTTCAAAATTGTAAAATTAGCGCCGATCAAAATTAGTTTGACGATTCTATGCCAAAAATACATTTTCACGATCGTATATTAATTGGGTATGCGCTTTAAATCTTAACCTGAATCCGCCAATGTTTTTTTTTTTTAAATAATTACTCCAAACGTGCAAACATCCATCAAACTTTGACCAATGCAAGGATTAATCATAAATTTTGTAACAGTTTCAGAAATACGATAAAAACGTTTAGGTGTTTATTTATTTCAGAAAAACGCTTCGAACGCATGAAATGTATAGAGAGTTGTTTTCTTAAACTTTTACAGCATCGATGCTCCTGCTGGACAATCAGTCCCCGAAGGTATTATCACCTCAGTACATCAATACTTCAGTACTGACATGATTAATAACAAACCTTTCCCAAATTGTTATTTAAATTTAGAAATTATTAAAATCTAATGTTTCAACTTCCTAAAGTGAAGTTGACTTTGGATTAATTTGGCTATTTTTTGAAGTCTTTTTGGTTATAAAGCTGCTCAACTTTTTCGGTTCTGATACATACCTGGCCTACAAATATTCGATTTATAGCGTTCCTGATGAAGGTAAAAAGCGCAAAATTATAAATGTAAAATAAGTATGGTTTAAATAATCGTATTAAGATAGATTTTATTTGAATAAATTTGGTTTATTTCAATAAACATAAGCATTCATGTTTAACGCAAACACAATTCTTATAAAAAAATGCATGTTTATATTAAACTTTTATTTTCTTCTGTAACGAAATAAGTCGAATATAATTGCAGCAACATGTTTTGCCTAGTTGAATAAAGTATTTCCAACTTTTCTTTAAATAGAGTATAAATATTATATGCTATTTGTATGTCGTATATCATATTTTGGAATAGCCAACTAAGGTAAACCAATTGTAATTTGCTTTACTGTAGGGAAAACAAAATGTAGAAGAATTTCATTCTCTGAATATATTTCACAACAGGGACATTTTCAAAACGGTTTTGATATTTATTTAAATTCACAGTATCACAGCCAAATATGTATAGTTTGCACACTATTATGTTTTCCTGCACTGTTTATGACGTCTTTATATTTACGGATTGATATTGTCTTCAATAATAATATATTAAATTATTTTGGAAGTAAAGAAATACATTGTCTTTCGGTTACAAATTATTCATTTGGTAAGCGATATCCTTCAACAACATGTTCGATGCAAAGTTCGAAACAAAACATGTATACATACAGCAACATGTAGCAATATACATCTTTTTTGATTTATGGAAATATATCAAAACGTGAAACACAAGGTTAAATATATGATATAGACTCTCTAATATTAAATTTCATGTAGCTAAGTTTTGATCCTTTAAAGAATATCACATGTATCAATACAGGGAAAAATGGCCCTTCTTTTTAAATATGGAAAAATGATTAAAGAATTACTTTTATATATTACATGTCTGTGCATGAGTGATAAATAGTTCAACTTTTTTGAAACAAGTAGTTCACTATCGTTTACCTTCCGAAGTATTGCGATGTGAATATAAGAATTTGTTCATCGTTTACATTTTAATATAACCTTAAAATGTATGTCCCATCTGACGTTTTCAAAATGAATACCTTTACATTAATTATCAAGGAAATCCTATATTGCGTCGATAAAAGGTCATCTTATCATGTACAGACCTGTAAACCACTGAGTCAGATGTATCTGCTATGAAGTATTCAATCTTTTGCCTGCTTAAGGATGTTCGCTTGTTATGTTTTGGAATTTTTGTCAGATTTTCGGAATCCTCTGCTTTTATCCATTTGAAAGCCTTAAAAAAAATTGCCCACAAACCCACATTTTTCTTTTATAAATCTTTT
This sequence comes from Mytilus coruscus, assembly GCA_017311375.1. Lineage (NCBI taxonomy): Eukaryota > Metazoa > Mollusca > Bivalvia > Mytilida > Mytilidae > Mytilus > Mytilus coruscus. Next base: position 47,464,174 of record CM029598.1, read on the forward strand.
ACATGTATAATTATAAGCCATCTGTAAAAGTCTTATAAAATCTTTGTAATTTTTTAATAGTTTTTGAGAACTTAAACTTGTCAATGATAAAGCTATGAACGATCAAGAGAGAACATTTTCCCGCCAAAATTTCAATGGCTTATATCTCTAAAACAAGCACATGGACCTATATTTTTTTTCGCTCTTTTGCTTCCTTTATTAATCCCCTATCAATATATACTAGTGTTATGAAAAGCTTGTTATTTTGAAACTGAGTATCGAACTTCCTTAAGTTTAGTAACTGTTACTTGTGTAAATATATAAAAATAAACATGTAAGTACAAAGTAAAAAAAAAACTAAATTACCAAACTCCAAGGGAAATTCAAAACGGAAAGTTTTTTATAAAATGGCAAAAATAAAAAGCCCAAACACATCTTACTAATGGAAAACAACTGTCATATTCCTGACTTGGTAAATGCATTACCTTATTTAGAAAATGGTGGATTAAACCTGGTTTTATAGCTAGATAAACGTCTCACTTGTATGACAGTCACATTGAATTCCATTGTATTGACAACAATGTGTGAGCCAAACAAACAGACATAATAGGTAAAAACGCCCAAAAAGGGGTACAGCAGTCAACATTGTAATATAATCTAAATCACCTATAAAAACAAATAACTGTTTCAACAAAGAAACACAAGTATGTGTTTGTAAATAAACCCATCATAGATATCAGGACTAAAACTTTAAGTATCATCAGTAACGCTCGAATCAAAGAAGTTAAAAAGACCAAATAGAATACGAAGTTGATATTGAGGACCCAAAATTCCTAAACGTTTTGCCAAATACAGCTATGGTTATCTATTCCTGAGGTAGAATTTGATTCTGGGTTTTAATTTTAATTGGGATTGGATTTATGATTGACATTAATTATTTAATTTATCTTTTCTAATGAGGCTTTTCCACTTTCTGTGGAAGAACCTTTAAAACCCGTATTTGAAGATTATTCGCTTTTGAAACTGACACCGCTAAAAGATGGACTATTGTTTGTAAGAGTTTTCCTCGTTTTCATAACTCATTTGCAATGGTTAAAGATATCGACAATTTACCTTGATTTGTTCGTTACATCCGCAGGATGTCGCATTTAATCCGAAAACGCATTAATTTCGATATTTATTACCTTTGATGTAGTTCATTGTTCTAAATTGCAAACTGGTAAAAGTTTCGTTTTTATTCTAAGTTATTGCAAGGGAAAGTGCCTAATAATCATATATTCAAAAGTAAAATCACAAAAATACTGAACTCCGAGGAAAATTCAAAAAGGAAAGTCCTCAATCAAATGGCAAAATCAAAAGTTCAAACACATCAAACGAATGGATAACAACTGTCATATTCCTGACTTGGTACAGGCATTTTCTTATGTAGAAAATGGTGGATTGAACCTGGTTTTATGGCTAGATGTATATAAGATATAAGCTACCTTATGGCGTCGCGAAAATAAGAGGCGAAAGATACGGAGTAGACATTCAATTCAGTTTAAAACGATTTTATTTGCTCAAAGATACAAATAGGATCGGACACAAGTTTAACCAACTTCTTCTCCTTTACATAATAATACAATTACAATTATACAATGCATGCACAGTTCAGTAGATCTATCGTAAATGTAATATCAGAATGAAATAGACCTTCAAAACTCGTAAGAAAAAAAACAACTGACAACGCCATTGCAAAATACCGGAAGCGGGAGTGACCATCTGTGAATCAGATCTTTTTTTCAAATTTTACTTTCCAAATATTTGACACATATATTTTTGACAGTTTTCCATATGGAATAGTTTTCGATGATATCAAAGGACAGAAAATGTGTAAAGCAGAACCTAATTGGTACGTACATTGGTATATCATTGATAAATTAAGGTACGATTACAAATTAATACGACAACAAACAATTAACACCAGCAAACCAAAATAGAAGTAAACGACTGTAAATAATTACAAGAAATACATTTCAAACAAGAATATGTATCCATAGACACTATGCTCATCTCGCACTATCTAATTACCATGTTCAGTTAATCGGGAAATCAAGTTCAAAATTGTATATCATATTTTTATGATCAGTAAACCGTAAAATCAGAGTCAAAACTCTAAAAGATTCACTAAAATGAGCAAGATTCACATCAATATAACTACAACTTCATAGTAGACTACGTTGACCAAAAATTTAACTTTATGCGGGACGGACGGAATATCGAACGGACACACAGACTAAAGCACGTGATGCTCCACTACTATTTAGGCGTGGCATATGAAATCTAACGACACAGGGATGGCGGCAGCCATTTTAAAAGCGTTAAAATACATTCAAAATAAATTTAAAAAAAAAAAAAACACGCGACATTACATACATTTTACGTTCACTTAAAATTCCCATAATACTATAAATTAAAAAAAAAAGATGTGACGTAAGACAACTCGCTGTGGTTTTTTTTTTCTTTTCTTCTTGTAAACACCATATAAGTATATCACTTATGAATGAAAATTTCTGTAATGAATTAAAATAATCGTACTATATCAAGAAATGTGTATTAAAAACTTTGCCATTGCAACAGTTGCAGTTATGTATATTTTATCATAAAAGTATGTTCTGTATTTAAGGAAATGTTATGTTTCATAAGTATATGCCTTATTGTATCGGTTCTATCAACCCATAAAAAAACTGCACCAGATTTCAGACCTACCATTAAAACTGCTCAAAGAACCGTGACAAGAGTTTTGTCGGTAAGAAATGGAGGGCGACGGGGAACATGGAGTAGACCTGAATTTTGTGCAAGGAGATATCATGCAAGTGGATTTTCTTTGAAGGTAACCTTTTTGACTAGAAAATTAGACATGTTACATGTAAGATAAATGTCAGTAAGTCACAATCAAAAGACACAAACAACGAAAAGACACCAAGAGGGTAACCATGGTAACGTAAATTACAAAACAATAAACATGTGTATATCAATTCGTCAAGCTTGAAATCTTCAAGAGTGTGACAATGAGCTATGAATATTAAACAGAATCTATCAGAAAGCTTTCATCAACGCAAATTTAAAAAATGACACATGTCGATAACTTCAAGATCTTAGAATTCTGCACCATCTTTTTTTCTACACCTCTTTTGCTGCTTGGTTTAATATTGTATTCGAGGGTTTTTATGGTTCTTGAATTAATAATTGATCGAATATATATCTCTTCTGTTTCGGATATTTTTTTTATTATTATTTATCTATTTTAAAGTGATGTACTGAAATGTTTTTTTTTTTTTTTTTTTTTTAATCTGGCTTCAGGACACAAGGATACTTTGAATCGAGCGTGTCTCCTGGGAGTAACTTTGGAAACGCGTGTTTTTCGTAATGTCATTGGTGTCATACTATAATAGTTTTTTTTTTTTTTTTTTTTAAGTTCTATCAAAAAACGACTGAATAACTTTCTAGTCCTGATTCAAAACAATGAGATATTCATCAAAACTATTGAATAAAAACAAACATGTATAAGCATTTACCTTTCAATTTCATATTTTTGTTTGTATCTGTACTTTGTAAATGTTGTAGATCTGTTCATTATATTTAAAGACAACACATTTTCTAAAAGACTCGAGCCGTATGTGAAGTTAAAGGATACTTAATTTGGCACCAATTTATATTTTAGGTGGAAGGGTGTAAAGGAAAGGTGTTATCGAAACATGTAGCCTACATTTGACATAATGTTAATTAATACATTTTTTACAGCATTATATTATTAGGTTTGTCCACATTCCTTTGGCAAGACGTTTTGATTTTGTTCTGATTATTCTTTTTTCTTCCATTAGTTTTTGATGTTGAGATTTTGTTTTCTTAAGCTTGCGGTGAGATTTTTGCACATTATATGGAACAGTGATACCGTTTTTTTTAGTTGACCCTGTTTGACCATATACTTTTCACTATGATACTGTTATGGCTGTTCTTCTTAAACAGTAAATATGTTTGGTTTTTTTTTTTTTTTTTTGTTAAATTGTCCTAACGGTGTTCTATTTTATTTCATCCGAGTGCTCCGGTGACATCATATAAGAGTAATTTCCCTTTTTGCATTTGACATATGTCGGAGTAACTCATAAACCATAAGTCGTAGAGACTTGAGTATTGAGGTGACTAGACATTTGCGGAAACTAGGTCTATACATAGGATTACACATAGACGTACGATCATTATAGTTGACAAAAACAAGGGTTATCTCAAAATATAAAAAGTAACAATAGATATACCTAGTAAAAGCAATCATCTTTTTTAATTTGTAAATAAGTCTTTCCTACGACACACCAATGCAGCACAAATGGTCACAATATATTTGAATCCCCATTTTTTTTTTTTTTTAATTTTCCGATGGCGTGGTCAAGCTATACTCTATATAATAAGTATGTTTGATTTTTTAAACCTTTCTCTACACAATATAATTATTAAGCTCGACGTACATCAGTGCTTTTGAAATATTTATGTCCTTCAATTTTACGATTACGCTTTTATATCCGAAACTGCTCCCTAACCGACCTTAATAGTGTGTGATTGTTTTTAACAATTTCTTCTCGCCTGATATTCCTTTGCACCTTTATCCCTATTAATCAACGGAAAAAATTGGCGGATAAACTTTGTGTGATCGTCATATGTACATTCGAAAGTAAAATTTCAAGAAAATTGTAACGGTCTCGGCTCATGAGTAACTGCTCATGCTTCGATCAGACCAGACCAACCCATGTTCATGGGAGAGAAAGAATTATCGACAACGTGAAAAAAACGTCTATACTCAAATTCCAAAGTTCTTTATAAAAATTGCACGTAAACAATTAACTCAGAACCAGGTAGTAATTTTTACCTGCGTCACTGAAGGCGAAAGCAGGTCTAGTAACCGCTCAACTCTGTCCGTCCGTCCGTCCATCCGTCCGAAAGATCTTGCATACAAACTTTTCCTTGCCTCTATCAAACGGAAAGATTTTATATTTTTGTTTGCAGCTTAGTAATAAGTTGCGGCGTGTGCGCAATTTTTACATCTGCCGTGCAGCCACTTCCTGTTGCCGATCCTCATCAATCAATTACATGCAGTGACACAGGTCAAGACCTGGTATTGGCCTGGTTCAATCAGTTGAAACGAAAGTTTATAGTAAAATGCCAACTATTTGAGTTCACCTATTTTACATTTCTAAAGAGTCTGACGAATATTCGACACAAAGATTTTCATTGATAACGGTGTTGTATTTTTACGCATATTTTTATACTTAAAATGTGGGCACAATTGTTTTCTCAATTCAGACAAAAATTAATAAAAATAAATATATACCAATCGACAAGTATAATGCTATGCAATAAATAGTTCGTAAGCACCCAACCGTTGTATCCTCTCATTTTCTTAGATAAAATATGGAAAAGGTTTGTCTTAGCATAAACATTAAATATTGTCAACATGATCTTTAGTCATGTTAGTTGATCGCCCTTTCTTTACACATAGCCAACGACAATACGACTTGTTTTTGTGTCTCATGTAAAATTTATTAAATGACGTTTGTCCATCATGTCCATTCTATCATACTCCGTACATTAACGGCATGCTGAACCTGGATAACACCATGTATAATGATTATTGTGTACACATTATTTCATATATTTCAAAAAACCCTATTGTTCAACTATAGAAAAACAACACAACAGTTAGAGTTTGCTTTGGAACGACGGTTTATATTTGCGCTACGAGACGACTTTAAATGCTACCTGAAAGTGTAGTTATAATCCTAATCGTATGTGTAAAAGACTTTCCCCCAATGTCTATTAATTCTTTATCAGGAAATTGAGGTCAATGTCAAATTGACGTCTTCGATTTAGACCTTTGCTTGTTTTTTGCTTTATTTCTTACACTGTAAGAGATTACGAAGAAGGATATAAGGCAAACCGTTTCGGACATAGTGGTGAAGATTAAATGCAATTGGTTCAAACTTATCTGAAAACGTATAAGAGTTATTGCCTTTGGAATGTTTACATAAATTTTATGATTTATTGGTTATTGCCTCAAATAGGTACATTAAAAAGCCTACTGCATTATGTTATGTGACACTTACGACCTTGACAAATGTCAAGCGGAAGGGCTCTTGTGTAAATATGAAATGGCCATCTTTGCACTAATCTTATGGGAAAGTAAATAAAACCATATCTTTTTGGGATCAGTGAAAAAAGATATATCAAATAACACCGGAAGTGACATTGTGCAAGCCGGACAAACTGAATTATCGCCATTTTTTCGAACAAGCGAACATAGAAACCATATATGTTTGGAACCAGTGTAAGGAAGTTATTTTGAGTAAACTGGAAGTAGCTAGTTATCTACATTATTTCTTGACAAAACTACCGCAATCTATGTATTTTTGGAATTAGTGTAAGATGAGCAATCTTCTGACACCATACGTTATCATGTTTGACCTTTTCTTTTAAAACATAATTTAGATAGGTTGAAAGACCTTTAACTATTCTTTGAATAACTAGTTTAAATGGTTTTTTTATTATTATTTGTGTTTCAAATAAGAAAATATTTTAGAATGTTTGAAATGTTTACTCACTCTAAACCAACCAAGTAGTTTAGTTGCATTTCTGTTATATCTGACAAAAATCAATACATACTTGGCTCGAAAACTAATGGCACAATGTATGTTTTATTTTGCCTCATCTTGATACTCTTTTTAGAAAAGTCATCTTTTTTTCAATTAGCGTTAATTTATAAATTTCTACAGATTCAACCTAAACAAGGAAGTGGAGACGACACTGCATTAAATGCTATTCGACTTAAATGTCGAAGGGGAACTAGCGCTCCAAATACTGGTGGTTCTATAATGGCGAAAGAAGGTCCTTGGGGTCGATGGACAAGTGCGTTGAATTGTCAATCTGGTAAACGTTTGGTTAGATTTCGTCTACAAGTTCAACCAAAACAGGTAAAGTATATTGTTTTGCTTACAACATTTTCAATTAAAAGTATTCTGGTACATCGTAAAGCATTTTGCAATGATCCTGGCTAAACGAGAAATTACGTCAATCATGCAGCTTTTATATTACATTATCGTTCATTTGAATGGAAAACATTTACTTATAATTTTAAGTCCAGTAAGATTAAAGCATAATTGTCAGAACCGATGAAGGCAATTGTCAACAGCTTTTTGGGCGCGCAAAATATCTTCAAACTTAGCTACTATTTACGTATAGTAAATGCTAACCACAACATTATCCTATGAATAGTATGAAGAAAGAAAGATTGGAATGTTAAAATGTGTAATAACGTAATGGAATATTGACACTTCATACATTTATCGTTTATCATCACATTAAAAGGCTCTGAATCCAGGAAGGATTTGTGATGCCGAACACCATAAAAATCAAATCAAATCAAATATTTTAGTAAAACAATAATGGAAGCACACGGGACAAGAACAAATAAGAACTCGAATCATGATACTGGGGATTCATTTAATTTCGTGGGTATCAATTTTTGTTGATTGAGGAAATCTTTAATTTTCATGGATATTTCATTTTGTGGTTTTGTTAATCTCTGCATACAAAGCCTATAGATATTTGTAATTCTTTGAACATTTTAATTCGTGGTTCACCTGTACCCACGAAAATTGGTATCCAACTTATATCGAATCTGGTACATAACATATGCAATACAAGGTATTTGGTACACATGATCATTTGTAGAACAAAAGCAATGCTTGTGAAAGCTGTAAATTTAACTGAGGGTTAAATTAGACCGCCAGCAGGGAGATCAGGGCAAACAGCAGTGGATCAGCCTATAATTGCAATAATGCAAAATGCACCATTGACTATGCATCAGAATCCTCGACTCTTCCTGTGTCTGGTAAAGGAAAACAATGATAGAAAATAGGGGAAAATCAAAGTGCTTATGAGCACTGAAGGGTATAGATTGCTTTGATTTTTCAGTATGAACTGAAATTAAACATTGCATTACAATAGGCAATGGACCACATTTAGGCAATGTATTGAACAGTCAGCGGACTTACAGAAATAAGTGTGTCTCTCTCTATGACAAATAAATCACCTAAACATGTCAGTATAATGATCAGAAAAAATCACTTGTTAGGTTAAATAATTTTGCTTTTCACATTTTTAAATCCCAACTTTAAAAAAAAACTTATAACTATAAAGGCAATTCTTAGACAAATGATTGATACCCTAATTTTATATGAGTGTGATTTCTCTCCAATTTCACCCAAAATATCACTTGTTTACGTATAATTTTCCCCTCAGATCCCATACACCTCTGAGCTACGAGAACATCAAGATTTTCATGAAGAGTATATCTCGAATTTTTCAGATAAAGAAAGGTTCAATTATTTTGGTAAACTATTCTTGTCGATGAGAAAACTCGTTTTGTTAGTTTGAAAGCCAAATATAAAAGAGGAAAACAAATGAAAATGTACACTTTGCATAGAAAGTCTACAATCGTGTCATCAGAAATCTGCCATAAATGATGGAATCTAGTTTTATGCATATTTTAATATACTTTAGTCATTCATGTAATTGAAAATTACCCTGTCTAGGAGAAATTTTGGTTTTTATTTTAAAAAATAATCCCCTCTATGAATGATTTTAAAATGACTTACTTCAGTAAGTCCCCTGACCGATGAATTGTCAATAATCGTGGTTGATCCTATTTTTTTTTTTTTTTTTCAAAATAGAGATATGTCCATGCACATTTAAAATAACTATCTATTAAAAAAAGTTTTCATCAAAAGTATGGGTTTATACAGACAACTTAATCGGTAACATGAATATTTGACTTTATTATATATTTAGTAGTAAATACGGGTTATTGTATGTATAAAACGAACGATTGCGATCGTGCTGTATCAGCCATCCGTGATGATATCGATTGCAAAGGCTGTATCATGCCCCTTATCTGCATAACGTCACATCATCGATATCATTCACGGTAGCAAAGGCTTTATCTAGCCTCGAATCTGTATTACGTCATGTAACGTGAAAAACATTTACTTGAGGTATATGATAAATTGTAAAGGATATTGATTTTAGACATATCACTCACTGTATCAACCTTCATCCCAAATATTTTCCACCGAGCAAAGCTCATCGGATTATATTGGTGTCTAGGATTGATACGGATGTGATATTGAAAAAGCCGTATGAAATTCTCTCTATATACTATACATTAATTGCTTCACATGAGCAAGGTAAGGATCTAAAAAATGCACTATGTTGTTTGTTCATTTAAAAAGGACTGGATATATAGCTATCAAGCCAGTGGTATAGAGGTTTTAACTGCATTTCCAGCAATCTTGAACCAAAAAAGAGATGAATGGAAGTGTCTTGAATAGACTATTTTCATAATCCCGAATTCTGACTCCAGAATTTATAATTTTTCGACAGGTTACCTACTTTGTGAAGGAACATCCTGGTACTCGGTCAGGTAAGAGCAACGTGTATAAGTAAAATAAAGCTCTCAATCGGTATAATTTTTGGGAAAATTAACTATTTTATGTTTTCTATACACGACAAAATCATCGGAAAACAGTAAACTTCCTCCCCCATAATTGTACCGGTTATATATTTGAATTTACTACTTTTAGTTGCTCTTATTTGACCGAGTACCAGGATGTCCTATCATAAAGTAGGTAACCTGTCGAAAAATTATATAATCCGGAGTCAAAAGTCGGTAATATGAAAAATGGTCTGTTGTTTGTCTAAAATTTCTCATACTTGTGTATGACGATTTTTGCGAAAATGCAGAAAATGATAAGAATGGTATGGATAATAAAGTTGAGCTACTCAAATATGGACAATATTAAATTCTATTAAAAAATGCAAACAATTTATACTGATTATTTAACGGAAAAAAAAATTTGTTCATCACCGGTATGTCATTCATGTATTAAGTTTAATCGTATATCTAAAATCATGCTTAATTGGGTTACTGTTAACTTTCATTGCCCAAGGTGAATTAGTATAGTGTCATTTGTTTAAGATGACTTTTAGGTCATCTGGCCCATCACTTGGCGTCCGTCGTCTGTCGTCGTCGTCGTCCGTTAACTTTTACAAAAATCTTCTCCTCTGAAACTACTGGGCCGAATTTAAGCAAACTTGGCCACAATCATCACTAGGGTATCTAGTTTTAAAATGTGTCCGATGACCACGCCTGCCAACCAAGATGGCCGACATGGCTAAAAATAGAACATAGGGTAAAATGCAGTTTTGGCTTATACATGTATCTCTGAAACTAAAGCATTTAGAGCAAATCTGACATGGGGTTAAAATGTTCATCAGGTTAAGATCTATCTGCCCTGAAATTTTCAGATGAATCAGACAAGCCGTTGTTGGGTTGCTGCCCCTGAATTAGTAATTTTAAGGAAATTTTGCAGTTTTTAGCTCACCTGGCCCTAAGGGCCAAGGGAGCTTTCTCATCATATCCGTCGTCTGTCGTCCGTCGTCCGTCGTCGTCGTCTTCGTCGTCCGTCGTCGTTAACTTTACAATAATCTTCTCCTCTGAAACTACTAAGCCAAAGGAGTAAGTTCGGTAAGGGCCATATTTGGCCCCGATTATAAAGTTCAATGTTACAAGATAAAACAATGTGTTAAGTTGACTTAAAGACATGTGAGAAAGTTTTATAGAACTATTTGTGTCAAAATTTTTTCTAAAGTGTTGATTTTACATCCCAAATAGGTCAAGATAAGAGATTTTGGCGCAATTTGACAAAATAGGCCGGATTTCACCCAAATTTAGACAAGGAAACATAGAGCGCAAGCGTCGACAAACTAAATATTTTAGTTAGACATGTAAAATGTCTTAACAAACATTATTTTAAAAGATCTTTTTGTCGACGTATGCGCTCTATGTTTTCTGTCCAATAATCAATGAAATTTACCCATTTTCATTGATTTTTCGAGGAAAATCAAAATGAGTACTATTTGTGACGTCATGAATAAAACGCAGGTACGTAAGTTTTCAACAAAAGGCTTATTTCCTTTCTAGTCACTGTATTAGCTATGATTTATTGTGAAATTATTTAATAATTCCTAGTCTGAAATTTAAGCTAAAAAGGGGCCATTTTAGGGACTTATCGAACCTACTCCTTTAACCAAACTTGGCCACAATCAGCATTAGGGTATCTAGTTTAAAAATGTGTCCGATGACCCCGCCTGCCAACCAACATGGCCGATATGGCTAAAATAGAACATATATAGGGTAAAATGCAGTTTTTGGCTTATATCTCTGAATCTAAAGCATTTTGAGCAAATCTGACATGGGGTTTAAATGTTCACCAGGTTAAGATCTATCTGCCCTGAAATTTTAGACGATCAGACAATCCGGTGATGGGTTGCTTCCTGAATTATTAATTTTAAGGAAATTTTGCAGTTTTGGTTATTATTTTGAATATTATTATAGATAGAGATAAACTGTAAACAGCAATAATGTTCAGCAAAGTAAGATCTACAAATAAGTCAAATGACCATAATTGTCAATTGACCCATTAAGGAGTTATTGCCCTTTATAGTCAATTTTAACAATTTTTCGTAAATTTTGTAATCTTTAACAAAATCTTCTCATTTGAAACTACTGGACCAAATTTAACCAAACTTAGCCACAATCATCATTAGGGTATCTAGTTTAAAATGTATCCGATGACCCCGTCTGCCAACCAACATGGCCGACATGGCTAAAAATAGAACATAGGAGTAAAATGCAGTTTTGGCTTATATATCTGAAACTGAAGCTTTTAGAGCATATCTGATATGGGGTAAAGATGTGCAGATTAAGATCTGTCTGCCCTGAGATTTCTAGATGAATCAGACAACCTGTTGTTGGGTTGCTGCTCCTGAATTAGTAATTTTAAGAAACTTTTGCAGTTTTCGGTTATTATCTTAAATATTATTATAGATAGAGATAAACTGTATACAACAATAATGTTTAGCAAAGTATGATCTACAATTAAGTCGATATGACCAAAATTTTCAATTGACCCAATAAGGAGTTATTGCCTTTTATAATCAATTTTTCGTAATTTTTGCAATATTTTACAAAATCTTCTCCACTTAATCTACTGGGCCGAATAGAATTAAACTTAGCCACAATTTTCAATAAGGTATCTTGATTCAAAATATATCTGATGACCCTACCAACCAACCAACATGGCCGCCATGGCTAGAAATCGAACATAGGGATTTACTATAGATGTGAAATGAAAATTGTAAAAACAAATTCAAATGGTCACAACTTGAAAACAAATTTAAATAATGATAAGGGGTCTTCAGTAACTATTGTAAGTCTAGTTACTAGTGGGATGACCTGCTTTTAATTTAACTACTGGGCCAAATCAAACCAAATATGGCCTCAAACATTATTAGGTATCTAATACTATTTATTATGATTGAAACCTTATTTTACATGATTTCCAAAACCACAGTAGATTCAGGTGAGCAACGCAGGCTCTTGAGATCCTCTAGTTGGTTATTATCTTGAATATTATTATAGATAGAGATAAACTGTAAACAGCAATAATGTTCAGCAAAGTAGGATCTACAAATAAGTCAAATGACCAAAATGGTCAATTGACCCCTTAAGGAGTTATTGCCCTTTATAGTCAATTTTTAACAATTTTTCGTAAATTTTTGTAATCTTTTACAAAAATCTTCTCTTCTGAAACTACTGGGCCAAATTTAACCAAACTTGGCCACAATCATCACTAGGGTATCTAGTTTAAAAATTTGTCCGATGACCCTGCCCACTAATCAAGATGGCCGACATGGCTAAAATAGTACATAGGGGTAAAATGCAGTTTTTGGCTTATATCTCTGAAACTAAAGCATTTAAAGCAAATCTGACATGGGTAAAAATGTTCATCAGGTTAAGATCTATCTGTCCTGAAATTTTCTGACGAATCAGACAAGCCGTTGTTGGGTTGCTGCCCCTGAATTAGTAATTTTAAGGAAATTTTGCAGTTTTGGTTATTATCTTGAATATTATAATAGATAGAGATAGAATGTAAACAGCAATAATGTTCAGCAAAGTAATATTTACAAATAAGTCAACATGACCAATATGGTCAATTGACCCCATAAGGAGTTATTGTCCTTTAAAGTCAAATTTAACAATTATTCGTAAATTTTTGTAATCTTTACAAAATCTTCTCTTCTGAAACTACTGGGCCAAATTTAACCAATCTTGGCCACAATCATCACTAGGGTATTTAGTTTGAAAATGTGTCTGATGACCCTGCCCACTAATCAAGATGGCACATGGCTAAAATAGTACATAGAGGTAAAATGCAGTTTTGGCTTATATCTCTGAAACTAAAGCATTTAAAGCAAATCTGACATGGGTAAAAATGTTCATCAGGTTAAGATCTATCTGTCCTGAAATTTTCTGACGAATCAGACAAGCCGTTGTTGGGTTGCTGCCCCTGAATTAGTAATTTTAAGGAAATTTTGCAATTTTTTGTTATTATCTAGAATATTATTATAGATAGAGATAGAATATAAACAGCAATAATGTTCAGCAAAGTAATATTTACAAATAAGTCAACATGACCAATATGGTCAATTGACCCCATAAGGAGTTATTGACCTTTAAAGTCAAATTTAACAATTATTCGTAAATTTTTGTAATCTTTTACAAAAATCTTCTCTCCTGAAACAACTGAGACAAATTTAATCAAACTTGGCCACAATCATCACTAGGGTATCTAGTTTTAAAAATGTGTCTGGTGACCCTGCCTGCCAACCAACATGTCAGACATGGCTAAAAATAGAACTTAGGGGAAAATGCAGTTTTTTTTACTTATATCTCTGAAACTAAAGCAAATGTATAACGGTTGCATTATTTCATGCATCAATTGTAAAGAAAAATATCAGGTGAGCGACACAGGCTCCTTGGAGCCTCTAGTTTTATTTAAGTATTTTTTTTTGTTTGTTTTTCATCTTTATTACTTGCACAGTATTTATTTTTGTAGCAAACAATGCGCGACTGGTTTTTGTATTATGTTGATCATCAATACAAGTTTGATGAGGTCAATTTTGTATTTTAAAATAGCTCTTATTCTTGCATGTTTTCTGAAAGCCTACCCCAAAAATGCCAACCTATTCATTCTATACTGTTGTATCAATATAACAGGCGTACACTAGATAGACTATGAATGTGCTTTATATTAAGCTTCTTTTTGCCTGTGCAATTTCAGGGAAAATAAATCTTTATTACAAACCATTGGTGCAACGGTTACTTACAACGGTTGGTTGAAAGCATAATCGAGTAGACACAATATTGTTTGCTATGAATGGGTAAAATATCCACGTGAAATTAATACCAGGTTGTAGCTAAAAATCTTTCAAATACTTTTGATAATGATTCATAAAACATACGTTGGCAATAAGGGCAAATATGAATTATTTTCAAAAGTTCAATGACGGCTTTCAGTTCGTACTACGATTGGCACGGTAGCAAATCGGGAAACCTCTACTAGATTAGGCTACGAGTGTGGAATTTCAAGGTTTATATTTGATATGACACTTATCTTTTGGAAATAAGGGCAAAGTTCAATGTTTACAATATCTAACAGTAGTTTTCCGCAAATATGATAATTATTAAAGATGTATATATACGATATCCCACCATGTTGACAACCTTATATATTCGTAATCTTATGAAATAAGTATATTTTTTTTCTCATTATTGAACTAGTATGATTGATATGATAAAGTCTTGCAAATATCTATATGAAGTTACATATGGGGTTCGGAAGGCCAGCATCTTACTCTTTTAATTTATACTAACTGTGTTATTGCTGTTATATGAGTTATCTATTGAGATAATAACATATGGACAAGAATAAAAGTCATTCTTTTACGCTGGAATCATTTTAATGTAATTATGCTGGAGCCAACCAACTACACTTAAAACATTACTATCTAGAGGAATACTATCGATAATCAACACTGAAAGAAGTACACACGATCCCTATTCGCCCGTCTGTAACAATATATATATTGTGCCTACAAAATCAATCTGAAAATGTTAGAGTAGATCTGATTCCATACGTCCTCCCCGAGCGGAACTGGAACTTGTACTTTTCACTTCTCACTTTAACGACAACACCGCCTAACATTGCGCAGGTGCTTTATCCCCCCTCTAACTATAGCTGATAAAATCAGATTTCGTTTCGGGAGGTGATACCTTCTCGTAGGTATAAAACAAGGACATCTAAACACAACACACGAAGTATTTTTAAGTTTACAGGAATGATCATCTCATCTCTTCAGAATGATTACAGGATGATATTCTATTTTTAGAAGCATACAAACACTATGAATTCATAATGAGATATGTCCGCTTATGTGCAGTGACAACAAACCAATTGAACTATATGGAAATAAAAAAAACAAAAAAATCCCGTTCTTTATATGGAAAAAAGACACTGAGACATACAGAGAATAAATGAAAAAGTATTTTATAAAGATATTCAGACCAAAACTTAACAGATAAGAACGGTTCTTTTCCCAAAAAAGCGGAATCACCCGAACAATAAGATGGATAATAACAGTGTTACAATACAACGACGTAACGTCATGGAAACACTTAACAACGTCTTGATAAGTCCCCTGAAGGATAAAAGCGCTAAACTTTTAACATTTGTGTTTATGTTGATGTTTATTTTATTTCAAATATATAAACATTTTTCTCTAATTCTTCCCCGATTGTATCTTTCTCTGACCTATTTTATTAAATTTTTTTTTTTATTTTTATCAAATCAACGTGTGGTTCGTTTAATCTCAGTTATTCATTGGTCTTAATCTGATTATGACGTCAAAATTTCATGCCTTCATCTAAATTTTCTATTGTGATGTCATGAAAAGGCGACCATGCCTGATGACGTAATATGGAAAGAACACATCTTTTATCTATATATTTCAGGGAACAGGAGATGATACAATGGCAACCTATGTAAGATTTAAGTGCAGACAAATCAATGGTGGGACCCATAGTGACTTAGGTAAATCTGGATCTAGGGGGAAATTTGGAGCTTGGAGTAAAACATGTCCGCAAAGATCCGCTATATGTGGCATGACAGTTAGAATGGCACCACGCCAAGGAGTAGGAGATGACACGGCACTGAATGACGTACGGTTTTATTGCTGTAAATAATACAAACTTGTTTATTTACAAGTATGACCACTTATTTAGACACTGTTGATTTCCATAATTCCTTCGTGTAATTAAATGAAAGGACTTGTTTTCCTTTTCTTGTGTAGAATAAACACATTTGCCTCTGAATTTATTTTCGTTACAGGGATTTTTCACTAAGTCATAAATGAGCTGTTGTTTCGGAATTCAATGTGATTGTCAGAACATAAGATCCCATGTGTAGTTATATATTCTGATTCTAACAGTTATGTTTGTGGTGCTTTTTGGTGGCAGTTATATATTAAATTATCATACAATTCATTAGATGTGGTCTGAGTAAAAAGAGGTACGAGTTCCGAATTGATACAGATTTACCTTATACAAAGTTGGTATGATACTTTTCACCATTTACTGATTCAGTGGATCCCTAGAGATTTGAATACAGAGACAGATTTTTGGATAAGAATTGTGTATTATGATACCTTTGGTGTTACTGTGGATCCCTCTCAATTCATGGATATATGTTTGACCCTAACACATGTGATAGATTGCTGATACCAATAATGATAAAATTGTTTTCAGATTTCAGATTTTGGACAACGGGTACATCTGATGTGGATGCATTTGCATCTAACCATGTTTTCTAACAGTTTAAAAAATCAACTAAGCGATATAACTCGTCAGTGCAGTGCAAGGTACCAAAGTACTCGCGATATATCACAAATGACAATGAGAAGAATTTCGTATTAGACATGTTAGATATGGTGAATACCGAACCTGTAATATGGTTGAACCCGCCCGTTTAACCCCAGTGAAAGACGTGGCCCAGGATATTAAGATGATACCTGGAATCAAATAAATCTATCTTTAACATACCCACCACTACTGAAAGCTTAGTATATAATATGGCTATGATGAAAGCAAGCTTGATTGTTTTCTTCTAATCTCTTTTTTTGGCGGATTTATTTCGGAACAGTTTGCATACGGTCATCTTAAGACAAGTGCAGAAAAAGCACTTTTCTGGATTCATATTCATCAGGAACGCTCAAAGCCTAATTTTTTAAAGCCAAAAATGTATAAGAACCGAAAGAGTTGAAGAACCTTATGACCAAATAATATCTAAAATAAAAGGCCAAATTCATCTGAGGTTGAAACTTTAGTGAGCTGATAATACACTCGGGGACTGATAGTCCACAAGCAACGGTATCGACCCAGTGTTGTAAAAAAAGAAAACAACAATTTACAAATGTGTACGCGTTCAAAAGCCTTTGTTGGATTTACTTTCATGCGGTGCTCTCAAAGCCGAATATTTGAAAGCCAATGATGTATAAGAACCTAAGCAATTTAAGAGCTATACGAGCAATAAGAACATAGAAATCCAATAAAACAAACACATTAGTAGAAATATGTAATCTGTGCTTTAAAGTATACATAAGTAATTTGTTACCTTATCATGTTTACTAACAGTGTTCTAGTAGTTAAAAGGCTGTCTTCCTCGATAGAGATTAAACTCCTACTGTTTAAGTTTTTTTCCAGAAGAAGACATATATGTGATTCATGCATTTTATGATATGGTACTTTTCAAATGGTATTTTTATTTGGTTGCAATTTATCTACGAGGAAACAAAATATATCCTAATTCATGTTACTTAAGTGATCAAATGTGATAAACAATTTTAACCAGTTTTTTTAGAATAACAATTGACAGTAAGAAAAGATATGGTGTTAATGAAAATATCACCAATTAACGAAATACCGACATTACCACCACCAAAAGTATGTAGTAAACATTCAATGAATCACGGGTAAGTTAAGTCACTCGGAAGGGATAATTAAAACTTGCTCTTCCATTAAATATGCGACAGATCTAAAATGGAAAAGAAAAATCATATGTCGACTAGAGACCAACAAAACCATGTCTAAAAACAAACAATAAAAAAGTCACCAAAACACTACATAGAAAATAAAAACTGAGCAACACGAATCCTACCAAAAAGCTGGGGTGATATCAGCTGTTCCCTTACAGTAGGTGAAATCTGCTCCCTAAGTGGCACCGTATATACAAATGCGTTGATTCTTCCATTTCATGAAGTCACAAATAAGGGAAAGAGGACGCGATTGTGTCTATGATGATCAGTCATCTGTGACACATTCCATGACGATCAATTAAAACATGTAAAATATGATTGCGTTCGCAAACGGTTCAAATGGATGTCTTCAATTTTGCCACTGAGAATCCTTGATCCAAACGCATTTTTGTAAGCAGCAATCCACAATAGAAGAAGTCATGATCACATAGAAATGGGAGTTAGTTACTCCATATGCTGTTGCTGCTGAAATTATGCTATAAAGAAATGGTAAGTTCACAATAAGAAAACTTAAATGTATCACTTGAAAAGCAGGTTCTATCATAACTATGATGCATTGAAAAACGCAAGGAGTAAAATACGTTTTTAATAACTGGACAGGTACAAAGTATTGAAAAATATAAAACCATTTTTTTTTTGTAAAACCACTTTGGTCTTAAGAGGTATTTTCCGTCAAATTGTATATAGATTTTATTGTGACTTTACGAGTTGTCTCCCTTTTGTAACGCATTATATGCAATTTACATCTCATATCATTAGACATATATTTTGTGTGTGATAATCAACCATTCCAAAACTATAGTACGCTTACTGGCGATTCCATGACATGTGCCTACCCTGTCTTGCTCTTATAACTGACTGTCCGAAAAATCTTCGACTTATGGATGCCGGACAATTTAAAAGGTGATGCAAAGTGAAGAAATGTAATAGATTGCTTATAACAATGATAAAAAAAATTGTTACATTCGATTTTAAGATTTTGAATAAAAGGTACATCGGATGTTAATGCTTTAGCATCTAAGATTTTTAACAGCGTGGGTTTAGTGGTAAATAGGTTAGTCAGAAGTTATATATTTTGCATTGCTTGCATGGACACACAGTATCGCTAGATACAGTTATCAATGTGCAATTGATCTTATTTGACATGTAACCGAACGTGCAAAGAGACTATTGACATCTTTTTCACGAATGATATCAGGGACCACTAATTGACGAAATGTTAAAATATTGTAGGAAAATTTCCCACATTTTTTGTTTTTATGAATAGCATGAAATTTTATTCATCATACCAGATGGGATACCTAGAAGTGACTACAGTTTGATGCACTAGAGACTTCGAGAGTGCAATATCTTTTAAAAACAAATATCGATGAAATAATTTATTTCAGTATGTGTCAACGCTTGTATTGGCATTTGAGGAAATGCTACCAACACATATCTATCCTCTGTAAAAGTTCACCTTGCGACACAAGGTTCAAAGGCGGTTGTTGCAATCATAAAATAAACAGTGAATGAAGCTCATTGATTTTTTTTTTATATTTTACACACTGGATGCATTATATTAGCTTGTGTGTTTGAATAGATATTCATGATTTATATTTTGTCTGATATAGACACTTCTATTTATTTATAACAAGCAGTCCTTTTGCTACCATCATTATTTTCACGTTTATACCTTTCCATTATTTTTTCGAGACATTTAGTTTTGACCTATGGCCATAATCTTGATCTTCCGAAATATATCAGTTGCCTTGACGTTTTTCTTTTCTTACGAAATAAGCCGTATTTCGGTTTTGTTTTCCTATTGTTAAACTTTTTCTTCTGAAGTTCATGTCCCTTTAGTTCTTTGCGTGGCATTTCAGTAACTGCTAGAAGTCCTTTGGTAATTTATGTATCATTATCATTTTGTTTAGTTTCTTTTGTTACCTATTCTGACATCGGATTCGGACTTCTTTCAAACTGAGTTTTACTGTGCGTATTGCTGTGTGTTTGTTTATTCTACATTGGCTAGAGGTAAACGGGAAGGTAGAGATCTCACAAAACATGTTTAGCCCCGTCGCATTTTTGCGCGTGTCCCAAGTCAGGAGCCTCTGGCCTTTGTTAGTCTTATATGTTTTTTAATTTTAGTTCATTTATGTTTTGGAGTTATGACGTCCATTGTCACTGAACTAGTACACATTTTTTTTTGTTAAGGAGCCAGCTGAAGCCCGCCTCCGGGTGCTGAATTTTCTCGCTGTGTTGAAGACCCATTGGTGGCCTTCGGCTGTTTTCTGCTCTTTGGTCGGGTAGTTGTCTCTTTGACACATTCCCCATTTCTATTTTCAATTTTATTTTAGATTTCTAATGTGATATGAAATGTGTATTTTGAATTTTACATCATCAGTACCAACACAGATAGCATAGATTTGTCTAAAAGTTTACTATATTTTACAACAAATATACTTTGCAATTTCAAACATTTGACATTGAGCGTTCTCAATTGAAGGTAAATTCAGAAAAGCGCTGCAGACATTTTTAAAGTGTTGCTTTCAGTTTTCTATGTAAAATATGTTAAAAAGTTTTGAAAGTTGGTTTGATCGGAAAAGATTTTATTTATGGTTTAAAAGATATTTTTATCAATACAGTTATTTTCCAAAATATCAGTCTATTTATGGGTGCTGTGGCTCGATCTTTGTTCTACTGATCCATCAATTCATAAAGGGCAGTACGAAAGGTCGTGTTTACTATAGGTTCCTGGAGGGAATTAATTTTGTAATATTTTTAGCTCTCAGCCAATTCAAATTTAAATTTTTCAAATGTATTCAAGTATATAAGGATAATAAAATGACTTTTGATACCGTGATCTTAAAAAGTATTTCAGTTTTTCAGCGTCATTAATGGCAAGCGTAAAACCCGTAACGTAAGCCAAGGAAAGCCCTGTGCATGTTTTCAATTGATCTGTAATGGACCCAGAAATATTATTCTACTGAATATTAAGAGCGGTGCAATTAACTAGTAGTAATAGGGCAACATGTTTGCTTTTAGATGTGGCCCTAAATAAAGAGATGTTTTTAAAGTGTAACATATAAAAGATCATGTCTTATTCGTACGGGATAATAAACATCATCACATCCATTAAATACAATAGTATACAGCTGTTATTTTCGGAAGGACCATTACATATATTTAAAAAGTTACAAAAAACATAATGCTATGTTGATCAAATTCAATCTTTGCAATTTAACGCTAATTGTTTGTTTTGAATACATTTTGCTTTACCCTCATAGTATTTTAATACTTCTCATGGGCCACCACTTCAAAATGGGGTGTCCAATTTTTCTGATTATAGATCTTGTACTGCTGATCATTTGATCCCCCAGAACCATTACTCCATCTGCTATATTTTTTGAGATAATGGCCAATCAATGCAAAAATGATGTAAGATTGACTTTTCAGGGGCTATTACTCTGTATTGGTTCTTCTGTATTATCTGTAAATTTTAGGGTTAATAGATCTTGACCTAATTTACATGTACCTGTTGCCAAATTTTACTCTATCGCCTTTAGTTTTTGAGTTATAAGCAAAAACCTGCAGTTTTACCCTTAAGTTCTATTTTTAGCAACAACAGCCATATTTGTTGGTTGGCGTACATAATCGACACTATTTTTGAAAATAGATACCCTAAGAATGATCGTCGCTAAGTTTGGGCCTAATCCGATTGAGACTGTATCCTCTATCAAACTTACCAGAACTATAGATCTGATACAAAATAAATAATTGTGCATTCACTTAATCATATGGAATGGTTTGTAAATATACTGTCATACTTTTCAGCAAATTTCAGATGATCAAATGAAGCAGTATAAAATGTGTCTATAACACGCGGGATGCATTAAATGAAAATGAAACAACACCTACCTCAAAACTCCATTTTAATGCAATATTGTCCGAACTTGGGGCGTATACGTAACGGAAAACCTTCAGTTTGGGTGTTTTCATTCGTATGACGTCATGTTATGACATGACGTTAATGCGCCAAGATCATTTATGAAATTTCGCGGAACTTTATTCTGTTTTGATTTTATACATTTGTAAGCTCTTGTGCATTAATTCTTTTCTCTTATGGTTGTGGCCTGTTATCTTTTTCTTCCATGAATAGATATTTCTCGTATCACACTGCACGGAGTGTGATACGAAAAAGTGATACGAAAATCTGCGTTAATTTGATTGGCTTATCCAGCATCATGAGACGATATTACGGCATTTCCATTGGCTATTCGTTAGGTTATTGATGACTTTCAAAGGTTAAGACGATGAACATTATCCATGACAACGGACATATGTGAGTATTTCAATAATATACAAAACAGTCACACTTTTCACCTGACAAACTTCTTTTTGACAAATTTTATTACATTCTGAAGCGTACAAAAAGTCTTAAAATGTCTGATGTTAAAGTTTGACACCGGAAAAGGACATATGACGTCATACTGGCATGTGCAAAAGACTAGATACACGATTCGCGGTATTTTTGATTTAAGACAATGAGAGTGTTAACCATAAGAAAAATGGGTTTAACAACTTGTGAGAATTGGATATCGGTTGATATCAACTCTCGTTATTTAATTTAAATAGTAATGATAAACTCGACGAAGGCTCGTTTATAATATTGAAATTAAATGACTCGAGTTGATATCAAGCGATATCCCATTCTCACTCGTTATGAAACCTATAATTGTTATGCATAAGAATAGCAGTTCTGTAGTTTCTTTTTCAATTTCAATTTGAAAACAACGAAATCGACATAGTGTTTGCACATAGGTTACGATACATGTGGATTTACGTATGAGTTAAATAGTAACAGCAACCAATATGCATTTCTCTGAGTCTGCGCTAAGTATAGATATATCAAGAATTTCATCACGGTGTTGTTTACAAAGCAAATGACGCACGTCAAATTAGAATTAATATATATATATATATTTCTTGACTGCATAAATGATTAATGTTCAATTTATATTTCATTGATATGTATATGTGTAGGTATCAATAAAGATTAATATCTATTTTATCATGATTATAGTTCGCAAGATGTATAACAATATGGATGCATTTTACCCTTATGTTCTTTTTTTAGCCAGGATATTTCGCTAAGAATTTTGTGGGAAAAATTTACCAAATTTTACTGCTCTTCAATTCTGGAAATCCATGCATTTTTTTTCTATTTTTTTTTTTTTTTTAGTTCTGTCTAAACATGCTATATTTCTATATATAACATGCGATCATGGAAATGCATTTTGTGATAACGAAAGAAAAAAGTCAGGTTTTTTTTAATGAGGTTGATATGTCGTAAACTAAAGATTCCAAAGGTATGTATTTGTAAAATATTTTAGTTTAGTTTAAAGAACAAAATTTCCACTGATGCTTTGTTTTTAAATGACATCGAAAGAAAACAATATTTTATCAAATTTTATCAACATTCTGAAACACCAAAACGTCCATTGCGCAGATATGAGCTCGATGACGTGATTTTACTTTGATTTTTAATTGTTAATTCTGTAATCCTTCTAACTGACTTGTTTTTGTACTTATATGAAGCACCAAAAATCTTTTCAATGACAAACAGAAAAAGCATCTTGTCACGTTTTTTAAAATACTTTCTGATATATATATCTAAGACCTGGGTCAATTACATGCCAAAGTAATTAATTACATTTCAATTACATTGATTTTAAATGTAAATAATTACATCACAATTACATTGATTTTCAAATGTAATTAACTACATTACAATTACATTGCCAATTTAATAATTACATTTCAATTACTTTTATCTAAAGACATGAGAGCTTTATCCTTTAGAAACAAAATTATGAATATGACTTTATATAGAATGAAACTTAAATATACGTATATACCGGTACTTCACTTTTTAACAATGAAAACATTTGAACAAGATCTGTTTAAAAAAAAAAGTTTTCAAATTTCTAACGTCATTGTTACATTTAATCACCATTAGATTTTTAATGCTGATTATTTGTTTGCATTTCTTATTTTTATAGGAAAACAATTTATTAAGATTTACATATAAGTCTAAAGATTTGCACAACGGTACTAATATAAGATGGTAATATACGAAGATGATGTTATAAAATCGTGTTGACAAATATTTCGGCTTAACAAATAGCCTTCGTCAGTGTCAATAATATTAACAATACTAATTGTATGTGTAAAATAGCTCAATAATACAGGTAAGTTTTGGTCTATTGATTTAATCCCAAATCTTGAACATCATAATATAAAACAAAACTCGATACTAAATAGACTTGACTGTGTATATATACATCCCAAAATGAGTGAAAAATAAAATTGATAGTATTTCTTATTAATGCCGTTTGAATGATGTACATTTAGTTCCTGTATGCAAAAGCTTTCCCGAACCTGTCGCTGGGCATCACTCCAGTGAAAGTTCTGTTCAATCACTAGGATTTTCATGCGATTGAAGTCATCAAGTTTGTGACCCGACTGTCTGAAATGCTGACTAACTGGGAGAAGTGGTTTCTTGGAGATATCACTCCTATGGCCATTAAGGCGTTTGTGGAAAGGCTGCTTTGACTCACTGTGTAAAGATCCAGATAAATATATTTTTTATTCTTTCAAGTTTCTACTAAAAATATTAATTTATATTTTAAAGGTTTTCATATGTACCTGATGTGAAATTTGAAGTAACATTTAAGCTTCCATTTATTACAGAAGAGTAGTGGTAGCATTTTCAAGACTTGTTTTAAGAAATGTCAAAATTATCAAGTATATTGGATTACATTCTTGTATGTTTTGACTGTTATATTTAAAATTTTGTAAAAGTGTTTGAATAATATCCATCTATACAGGTTTTAACATATAAATATGATGGTTTAAAAAGTATTGCCTTCGGCATTTTAATCATGAAAATTTGGACTTAATAATTAATTAAGTGAAAGGAATAACCTGAGGCTAAGATTATTGTTAATTGTTAGAACAACTTATTTACAAATTATATGTAAATTTGTTGGTGTTGTTTTTAATTTTAGATTTTTATGTAAATATGTAATATAATGATTAATAAAATATCTTGCGAAATGTCTTTTTTTTTCATCATGATAAATGTTTAAAAAGTATTCAGAAAATTGAAAGTACCAAGTGCATACTAAATGAAGGAAAAACATATTTACATGTTGCATCAGAAAAGCCATTTATTTTTAAATTTCCATACAATTATTTAAATGTAATTCAAAGGAATTAAAAGTAATTCATAATTACATGGCAAAAGGCAATGTAATTCATTACTTTCAATTACATGTAACTAAAAATATGCTCAATTACACATTACATTGAATTACTTTCAAAATAGTAATTAATTACAGCTAATTACAATTACATTTTAATTACCCCAGGTCTGATATATATATATGTGTGTGTGTGTGTGTGTGTGTGTGTGTGTGTGTGTGTGTGTGTGTGTGTGTGTGTGTGTGTGTGTATAACCCTATTTATCTTTTCCTCGATACTGACATAGACGGACGAGTTAAAATTTATTATATGTCAAAAGTGATGATTTCAATTTTCCAATTGTCAATTTCCAATTTCTGAACAGTACCATACCCTTTGCTATATCGGTATGATATATCTCAATTAATACGTTACGCTGTGCATGTTCAAATGTATGATTGCATTAACTAGGATTTGCTCCCTTAAACTGTTCCATTTGGGTTATGAGGAAGAACGAATGTTATCGACACCACATAAGTTTAACCATCACCAACATAAATTGGTTGAATGATACGATGTGTTTGTTTCTTATCCACTATCGACATGTTTCGCTGTCTTAAATCTTCAGATATTTCCGACTGATCTGTATTTTTACCGATTGTGACATTTTGATTGAGTGTAGATTCGCATGGCATGTGCTGCATGCATAGCGAGAGACGCTTACCCTGTCGACGCACCTGGTATAGTATCTTTACGATGTCTCGTGATTCCTGCAGTTATTATTTATAACCTGGATTTTTGTATTTGTATCGTGTTAATCGATTTATGATATTAAACGTCGATGAACTACAGTTGCCTGAATTAGTACCCTCTGTTCCGTTGTATAACGTTACAATAATCTAAGAAATGCGCTAAGCTGATAACTTCTCTAACAATGGTGTTCTCCAGACACAAAACCTGATCAAGCAGAGTAGTCAGGAAGAACGAATGAAATCGACACAAAAAAAGGCTAAAAATACCAAAGGTATAATCAAATTCATAAGTCGAAAACAAACTAACAATGCCAAGACAAAAAACATAAAAAAGAAAAGACAAACAACAGTTCACAAAGCACAACATAGAAAACTAGAGACTGAGCAACACGAACCCAACTAAAAAATAGGAGGTCTCAGGTGCTCCGGGAGGGATAGATCCTGCTCAACATGTGACGCCCGCCACGACATTGTTGACCGATACAATGTGTTAAAGTCTGCAATAACTAGAAACATGTTCTTTGTGAAATGTTTTGTTATTTCTGTGTTTCTTTTTGTCATATTTTTCTTGATGTCGTAGTACTATTTTTTTATATTGTCTCCATTGTATATTCTATTTCTTTTTATTTCAAAATAAGGTCCGCCTATTCACTTCAATTCAAAGTGTTAATCTTTGCTACAAATCATCGAAATAGTAGATATTTTCTGAAAGTACGTAAATTGTGCGTTATTTTGAAGATAACAGGCAGCAGAAAAAAGTCAGTGTTCAGTTTGGTTTTTTTTTTCCGTTTGATGTTCAGCAGTTTATTAAGTAATGCGCAGTAATTTACATGTTTTGAGGCAAAACGAAATACTTCTAGGGATTCCAACGTAATATCACTATTGTGTGAGCAAGAAAAAAATCATTGAAACTGTACTTCTAGTCTTAGACCAGGTATAACAATCTAGTTGTTTGATTTTCCAATAGTTTAAAACTCAATTTCATTACTAGGTCAGTACTCATACTACTTTTGTGTTGCCATCACCTTGCTAGATACCATAATGATTTGAGTTGTTTATCAAACATTTGAACTCGCTATTGTATTGTTATTTCCAGATAAAATAACTACAAAATGGTTCAAATAGATACCACGAAGTAACTATTGCCGCTGACAACTATGAACCAACACCTTCTTCGTATTGTTTAATATTTCATTTTATCCAGAGATATTATAGATAAATTCAATAGACAGCCAGAAAATCATCATATTGTTAACAAACATATTGCAATTCTGTTTTAGGGGATTATTTGTAAGGTGGCATAGCTAAATAACGCTTATCCTTGGAAGACATGGTTTGTTGTATTTGTGCTTCTCATAACGTCCAGCCCTTGAAAACTGAGTGCGGCTGTAACATCACTGTCTCAGGTTTGAGGGAGGGTGTTTTCATAAACAAGTTAAACACTGTTGCATTCTATATGTGCCCGTCCCGCGTCAAATGCCTTTAATTCAATGTATGTCCATTGTTTACTGTCTATATTTTCTCGTTTATTGTATTTAGATGTTCAGCAATTGTTTTTTCCTCTTTTCGTTAATTCACATTTTGTAATGTTGGGTCCTTTTAGCCGACAAAGCTGTATGAAATTGCTCATAATTGAAGACCGTACGGTAACGTATAGCCGTTAATATATTCGCCCTATTGTCACTGGTAGATTGTGCTTCATAAGCAATCCTACCACATCTCCTTATTTTAGCATACTCAAACATTGGCTTTGAAAACATTTACTTCTAATACATGTATAAGGGGTAATATGTAATAAATCAAAATTGCAAACAACAAAACAAAGGATGTGAATTAGGACATATATCTAAGTTGAGGAAAATTATCTTATTATTTTAATTTTGTATCACAGATATGTACCTATTTTCCACCGCGTTACCCTGTTAAAGGACGAAAATACAAGATACTGAATTGAAGTGAATGCTTAGTGGAAACCGTTGATTAATCTGGCTTTAAAAAACACATGATATTGATTTCAAGAGTGATTTCCTTAAACAACTGATTGATTAATTGGTGTTAAACTCCACTTTCAGCACTATTGTGCTATTTAGTGGCGGTTATTTTTTTATTGATGGAGGTAGCCGGAGTGCCCGGAGAGAACCACCGACCGTAGGTATGAAAACTGGCAATTCTTGTCAATAAAGATTAGAGTCGAGTATGCTGCCATGTGCAGTATT
Source organism: Mytilus coruscus (assembly GCA_017311375.1). Lineage (NCBI taxonomy): Eukaryota > Metazoa > Mollusca > Bivalvia > Mytilida > Mytilidae > Mytilus > Mytilus coruscus. The sequence goes on from CM029598.1 coordinate 47,492,423, forward strand.
CGAACTTACAACCTCAGTACCGATAGGCTATTGATACAGTAGTTCGATTGCTGACGCCATCAGGCCACCAAGGACAAATCCTAACCAAAGATCATTTTAATTCAACGGAAATCATTGAACATCTTCTTCACGCTTATTCAAACAAGCGCTAGAAACAAAACAATCAAGAGATACCAACTAACAAGTTCCAGACTTGAACATATATTGTCAGTTCAGAATAGTTTTTCCTTTTTTTGCCAGCGATATATTAGAAATACAGGATATGATAGTTTATTTTATTTCATTTGAGGTTTCCTGGATTCTCTATCTCTCTCTTTTGTTTACTCGACATACCACGTTAACCACTACCCCTGAAATTCAAAAACAAAATTGTCTGAATAATATATAGAACGACCTCATGATATATCAGCTAATTTGATTATATCTGGTAAATTCTAATTTTACAGAATGATCTCGAAAAAGTGATCATATATCCAATAAAGATTAAAAGTAGTTATACCAAAATGATTTTTTTCAATATTTTAGAAATAATATTTGATCAAAGCAACATAAAATTGCATTAAAAGGACTATTACAAAATGCTTGAATTGGGATGTGAATTTACACACCCGAGAAGCAATATAATTATTATTTAACTTTTGAAATGAACTTCTTAAACATGCATTCAAATATAAATATATATAATCCGATAGTAAAGAGATAGTTTTCTTAAATCTTCAACAGAAAGCATAACATGTTCTATTAGCCAATATAAAAGGCATTACAAATTTAAAGTCCAATATTGTATTATAACCGCAATTCACGTGAACAACACATGTATGTTTATTGTCACGTTTCATCACTACTTATATGAATAAAAACTAATTGCTTTTACTTTAAATATTCCTATGTAAATACATAAAAATGAGGCAATGTATTATGCTTACGACATTAAGGATATACAATATATCGAAACTTGCAACCTATTAACAGTGCATTCCCTAATATTCTTACCAGTTGCATTGTTTCATGCATTGTCCACGATTTTCTGCAATTCAAAATGTACAAAAATGTAATGATTACATGTTCAACATTTTCAACTGGGAAAATAATGCTCTTAATTTAGTTTTGCTTTCTGTAAATTAATAATATTAGGAACAACTAAACTAACCTCATAAACTGCATTGCTGCATTTTGTAAGGCTTAAATATATGTTAAGATATAGATTTTTTATAAGTTGAAACGTTTAGATACTTTAATATGTTTTTGTTTCTAATCTTTATATCGTAATCTTGTATAATTTAACTTTTACATTCTTACATTTATTTTATGTTCTCGTAATGAAAATGATGAAAGTATCATGGATTTGTGGTATCATAGATCAAGTTCCAGAAATGTATGCAAATGATTAAATTTTGAACTTAAGGTGGTACCAAACACCTTGACTAAAATTAATTGGACTCTTTTAATTTTCATACAATTTTGACAAAATATTTACTTTGACCCTTTGAAAAAAATATAAAAATTTCAAAAAACTTGAACCACACACTTTATAGGAAAAATGTCATTAGGTATATAACAGATTGACAAACACTAATTTTTATCATTGAGAAGCTTAATATTTCCTAAACAATAGAACGTGATTAAAACGTTCAGGTCATTTTTACAGAGTTATTTCCCTGTAGTGTAATGTACCATCTTAAACGTAACAAAGTTGTAAAACACTTACCGCCGAAACGCATGCATCTCATCACACATCTTTCATCTTTAATATAGAAGTGAGATTGTAAATTATGTACGCCTACATAAATCAATAAATAATTATAAAAAATTTCTCTTATACAAATGTAATAAGATTGTTTAGTTCCCTTCATTCATGTTAAATAACTGCTATTGGGTATTTACTTGTTCTTCTCTCAAAGTAGGATACCAATACATGTATCAATACTAGTTACTATGTCTGAGAGGTTTATAGGACAAAATAAAGTTATAAAGGAACTAAATTAGAATAATCAATTTAAAATCAAAACAAGATTAGGTTTCTTCCCAAGTTTTGTTGCGCAATTTAAATATTAAGTATACTACTGAGAAAAAGAAATTGTATATTTCGTAATATATTTGCCATGTATTTATGTTACATGTCAAGTTCAAACTAACCTTGTAAAAGTAAAAAAAGCAAATGGTAATCCATTCAATGGGAACAAACTTTGCATATATGCATATCAAAAAAAAAAAGACTCATCATTGACTTTCTCTGATTTTTCTTCTTTTGTTTCATTATAAATTAAATGAAACTAACCCGGTGAACTAACAATCCGATTCAATTCTCAAATATCAAAAGCATAGTGTATGTTTTCGATTTTTTATCGCATATATATTTAAATTTGTAATGCTAGTTTGTACTGGTAATATGAATACATGACGGTGTGGATGGGGGTTTTGCAGAACGGAAAAAAATGAGCACAAATTATAAAGAATAGAGAAAAATGGACCAAAAAATAAAGAATAGAGAATAATGAGGTGCTAAAATATAAAGAATAGAGATTAATGGGCAAAAAGTATAAAAAATATAGAAAAAATGCATAAAAAATTAAAGAATACAGAATAGGGGCCCATCCAAACCCTATAGCTACTACAATTAGAAGTATAACTATAAAGTAATATTGATAATTGACTTACGCCGAAGACAACGTCTGTAACATCTGCGATATTCAAATCCTACAAGAGCAGTTGAAAAGCTGTACACCATATTTAAGAAAACACTTGATTTCTTTATCAATATACATATATACCAATAGTTATATACTCTTTAATATCTAAAACGTCGTTTGACTTAATCAAATCCATCGTTTATTTGATACTTATTTAAAATTCATACTCAAATGAAACGGGTAATAAAACTTTTCATCCTCTAATCTTCCAAACTACGAAACAGTGGTGACATCTTCCTTGCTACCCTACATTGACTTTAGTTTAGCGAAGCTAGGTCACCGATATTTCGGAGTTTGCCAATCTTCCCGTTATTTTACCGCTTTAATTGTTAAAAACATTTCCTATTTAACCTACTTCTATTGTCACGTGGTTCTGTTTTCCTTTGATACGGTTATTGTATTTTTCTCATAGTTGTTCTTTTGTATGAAAGTTGTGTAAGTCTGAAGGAATCTTATAACAGTTCTATCAAACTAAACTACTATTTCATTAATTCACCAATATTTATCATTAAATCACCTGTATTTATCATTAAATCACCAATATTTATCATTAAATCACCTGTATTTCTCATTAAATCACAAATATTTATCATTAAATCACCTGTATTTCTCATTAAACACGACGTTAGAATATAATATTGAAATGTAAATCACACTCAACATTATCAACAAACAATACAATGTTCGTACTAGCAAGAAAATTTACCTGTATGACATGAACGACAACATTTGTTACACATTTTACCATATTCTGTAAGTATGAAATAATATAAGTATGAACATGTGTATATATAAATATCAGTAGTAAATCAAATATTGAAATTCAGGTAAATAAAAGATGTCTGAGTTTAATCAGGATCTTTTTCAACGGTCGTAAGCTCCAGTTAAACTGTTGGAATTCTTTAGTTTTAGAAAATGCAAATTGCGTTGTTCATTCATTATGAAAACAAAGATGTTACTTTAGTGAAATTGAATCAGCAGATGAGTACCTTACCTCTTAAAACTTATTTTACCACATCAAAAGGAACGGAACTATAGATAATCGTTATTGTATTCAAACGGGATTTTTAGTAAATTAAGGCAACAGTTGTTTACTGATGATCAGATCTATCAAATTGATAAAGAAAAGATAAATCAATGTACATGTAACAAACAAAAACTGAGGGAATTGTATAAACTCCAAAAGAATAATGACTGTGTGCGACGACGGGTAAGCCTCTCCTGCTATGAATGCACCACCCGCCATGCGAATTCACATTCAGTCAAATGTCAGTATCGGGAATAGGAAACAATCGGTAATTTACGGGTTAGAAGACTACACTGGTATTTAAAGATCTATGACCTCTAGTGGGTAGAGACATCGACACATCGTATCGGTTAACCAATTTGTGATGTTAAAACATATGTTGTGTCGATTTCAGTCGTTCTAGTATTTGAAGAAGTATGGTTACTGTAACGAATAATTATAAAGATACTATACATGTTTAGCAAAAGAAAAAAAACTGAGCATGGTTCATAAAGCCGTCTGTTATTAAACTGTCTAGAATTTTTACAAACATTGATACATACTAGTAATTATAATGAAGAAATTATTACTTACTACGGTAGCTTAAGGCCTGTTGAGTAAAACAAGACAGTACGACTAATATCAACAAGATTGCAAATAGCTTCATGACGTCACAGTAGCTGGATATCTGGAATGGATGTTCAAAGGCTTTACGATTAATTTTGAGTAAAGGATAGTGTCTATTTATACTTCATTTCTGCTGCAACATCTTTACTTGTCTTTCTTGCTTCACTAGGTTTTGAAACAAAAACTAGAAAATCACCTTACATTTACAAATTTGTCCTTGTCAACCATGTTTTCTCATTATTTTGTTTTTTAAGACAACACATTTGACATCGATTTTCAATTTAAGGATTGAAAATGTCTTATGTTGAATTGTAGTAAATGAATATTATTCTTTGTGTCTATATAAATAATTCTTCAGATCATCTTTATGAAGAATTCAATAGTATACTTGCCATTCCGTTGCTCAATAAAATTGGTTAAATGCCTATATAAGACTGTCAACTTATTATGCTTTGCATGGGCAGCGGCTCATTTTTCCGGTTCAGAACCATTAACTATTTGGCAAAGAAAATCAAATTGTGCTTAAAGTGTATTATATCAAAATCGATTTAGTAATTTGTATATAGACCAGTGATATGTAACAGCGTATTCGACTGCACACATCCGATGTTACACTAGTCACTGAAAATTAGATGCGTTATATATTTGTCTTTTAACTTTCCTTTTTTGATTTCTTGTTTTTGTAAGGCAACTACTAGTATTAAATGCTTGCCCTAATTTTTCGGCAGCCTGCCAGACAAGAAAATATCTTCTGTAGCATAAAGTCTTTTATAAAGGATCGAAGGAAACCCAATATATACAAACAAAACATAATTAGCCGGAACATTAGCGTAATATATACCACGTATTTCATTTATTTCAAATTGATGGACCAATGGACCATACATTTGAGCGTGTGCCTCAAGGGATTCTAGAAACTTGGACATACAGAATAACATTTGCAGGTGTCATGCAAAAACAAACAAAAAAACATTTGATAATTTTAGGGCCAAATTATGATATAGATAAATGCAATACTGTTCGGCCTAAGTTTCAGTTATCGAGCTGACATTTTTTTCACTAAACTGAGCCAATGTCCAATCATCCCAAAGCGAGCTCAAATTAAAGGTAGTATGGATTCAAATGATGTCGAATTATAGTTTTGCAAGTCAATTATACATCACCAATATTTTAGGGCTTATTTTGACGATATTGAACCAAATGAATGCTAATAATTATTCAATATACCGTTCTGGAAAATGTTTGAAGCTAAGAAAAACATATTTTGACTTTTTCAACGTATTGTAACGGATTCGTCCTCATTATTTGGCAGTATGTGTCCCCTCCCCCTTTTCACTTTTATCAACAGTTCGACCTCCGTGTAACAGCATTGGATACAAATGAATTGTTAGATATGTTTTCTTTTATTAAAATAAGTTATCTTAGATATTTAGTACTTAAACAAATTTTTTTATAGACAATAACTTGAGCAAAGATAAAAATAACGTTAGGTCCTATCTGAAACTGAGTCGCTTTTCCATTTATTTTTGTATAGTGTAAATACGGGATTTCCTTATTCTTGACCTACCTTTATATATTTGTTGATGATTGTATTATGTTGTTTTAATCTCTATATATAATTATATTCAGTGGATTAGTTAACCTCGTCAAGTTTCTAGAGACTCAGAGTCTCTCTTTTTCTGTGTAATGTCCGCCATGTTTACGTGAGTTGCTTACCATAAACCAGTCTAAGTGCACTGTCGTGAACGGCGATATTACGTCGAGATAGAGTCTTTTGAGTCGCTTTTGACGTCAATATGAAGTCTTTCGAGTCTCTTTCATTGTATATATAGTGGACTGCTATTGAAAGCGTTAGTCGTGATCGGACTTCCGTGGCAAAAGGTTGCTTACAATCACAAGCCTAAATATTAAAATCCTTTCGTCACTGTAGCTAGCAATTTAAGCTTGCACTTTAAAAGGTTTGGAAATATTTTCTCAGAGTTTTACTTTATGTAAAACATAGATTTATAAGTTTCATATTATAAGAGACTCTAAAGATTAGACGTACAAATTATATACTGAAAAGTACACAAAAAGTCGGAAAGATAATTTATTTCATATTTTATACAGAGACTCAACGACGCAGACTCGAGTCTTAAAGTCGCTATTCAAATAAGACATCAACATAGTTTTTCTTCAAAGAAAGTTACAGTTAAAGTGATTCTTATATTATTTACTTGAAATACCAATAGTATAGAAATTATTATTAATTTCTAACGATTCTTTACATATTACGAAGTCGAATCTTCACAAAAGCACAGTAAAATCAGGAGTCGCAACTTATACATTTGAAAAGTCGACATAACTTATATAATTATAGAGATTTCTATAATTACTTGTTAATAAGATTGTTTATTTAATACATGTGTATATAGAACTTGACCAGAGTTACTCACTAGCTTGCATACTATTAAAGTGTTATTTATTGTGTTGATCTGATCTAAAAAGAGATACTTGATACTGAAATTGTCTGAATTACATATCTATAACTGATCATTACAATACTTCATTAAATCATTAACTTTATACGAATGAGTTACTTCTGAAACAACGCATCTTTAAATATACCTATTGGATTACGGGGTTGAGTTGACCCAAGGGAGCAGTCATTTGAAATAGTATTTATTGCCGCTGAGTATTAGTTTGTCTGACGGATTGTCTAGTTTTGCCAGTGGGTCATAGTTTCACTTCAGGGTAACGAAAACGCAATAGCAACACCGAGCGAAAACGTTACATTTGGTGGCCAATGTGGGGAGTCCCAAATTCTAAGGGGCTCTCCGAACTAAGCTGAAGTGAAATTCATATAAATATTTAAATAAATATAATTAATTCCGTTTAATAAATAAATATGTCAAAATCAAATGTCAGACAACCCAGTTTTGTTGTTTTAGAAGAAGAGGAAAATGGTGCAAGTCCGTTTGGGGTTCGATCACGGCTCCCCGCAATGTCCGTGAACCTAGACTCGGATATGAACAGGAGTCTTATTGATTTGACACCATCAGGGGAGGTTCAAATGCGGGTTAATAGGGAAAAGGATGATGAATTCACTACGCCACGAGCTCAAGCTGGAGCTACTGAAAAGTCAATACAAACTTCAACAAAAAGTATAGATATACTTAAACTTAAACAAGAGATAAATGAAATAAGGGAGAGGGAAAGCATGTTAATGGGTTTATTGGAGAGTCATTCAGGCGACGAGTGTCGCAAATCACGGGAATCCTATGGAGGGGGAGATAGTTTTTGTAATAAGGTTTTCCCTGGTCTCCTAAATGACAGGAGGCGGCAACAGGCAGATCTCCGCGGTCTAAGTAGTGACCAGTGCTATGGGCCCAACACTAACTCTCTATGGCAGGCACCTCCTAACATAACTGATGAGGGGTGCAGTACTGTCCGAGTGGACAGAAACGGGTGTGTAGACACCATGACTCCTCCTGTAAGAAGGACTACTAATGCAGTAGCAGGGAATGGAATCTATAGTGAAAACTCCCATCCAACTTTAAATATAAATGATAACACAGTCAATAATTGTGTATCTCAAATGACTGAACCTTCAGTCCATTTCAAAAATAAGAAAACAATCACGTTTGACGGAACAGGTAGTTGGCAAGATTTTTTAGTTCAATTTGAACTAATATCTACCGTGAATAAGTGGGATAACGGTATGAAAGCTTATGAACTTGCAACTAGTTTACAAGGAATAGTGACCGATATTGAGCCTAAAAGGTTAAATTATGACTATCTTGTATCTGCTTTGACATCTCGTTTTGAGCCTGCAAATCAAGTAAATATGTACAAAGTACAAATGAATTCTATTTATAGAAAGCCTGGTCAAACTTTGCCAGAAATGGTACAAGAAATTCGTAGGGTAACTAGACAAGCTTATCCGACTTCACCTATTGAAATTAGGGATCAACTAGCCAAATAGATATAAGAAGATGTGGTATGAGTGCCAATGAGACAACTCTCCATCCAAGTCAAAATTTATAAAAGTAAACCATTATAGGTCAAAGTACGGTCTTCAACACGAAGCCTAGGCTCACACCGAACAGTAAGCTATAAAGGGCCCCAAAAATTACTAGTGTAAAACCATTCAAACGGGAAAACCAACGGTCTAATCTATATACAAACGAGAAACGAGAAACACTTATGAACCACATCAACAAACGACAACTACTGAACATCAGATTCCTGACTTAGGACAGGTGCAAACAAATTCAGCGGGTTTAAACGTTTTAATGGTACCAAACCTTCACCCTTTTTCTGAAACAATAGTGTAACATCACAACATAGAAAGACACACTATAAAATATCAACTGAAATAGCTTAACTCAATCAAAGGACATATTAACACCATTGAACATACACTGAACAAATAAATTTGACCTATGATACAATGTAAATTCAAAATAAATAAACTAAGGGAAGAATAATAAAAGTAACATGTTATATCGGTATGAAATGTTAAACAATTTAAGAAAAACAATATGCTCGAACAAAAATATCAGCCATTTGCAATAACTTTAAACACAGGTAAATGAAAATAATTTTGTTGTTAGGTATATGTGTACAGTTCCAATAGAGAAAGGAAATATTTGAACAAAATGTTCATAGTACGAAGTGGAAATTTATATTAGTACTAAACACTTATCAAAGCTGGTATATAGACCAGATATAACCCTGAATAATATTAAATAACAAAAAAAGCATTACAATTAGTATCAACAGGTCAAATAAACAAGAAAGTACGATTTGAGAGTACTCGCAGTTACTGACAGCTAGTTAAAAGCCAAAACAATTAATAATAAAAAATCATGCATCAGAGACTAAAATCAACTAAAACACATCCCAGGGATTTAGTATTTTAACGTCATGGACAGTCAAAGAAGATATGACTTGTGCAATGCCAAAAATAAATGTATCGACAGACAGTAGGATAGTTAGGAGTTTAACCTCTTTATAGATCAAAATGAACGTGGATGTGTCTTTAAACATCCCGTTTGAAAAGAATACAAATTTTGTTATGTTTTAATTTGCTGATGACAAAATCGATATTAGTGCCAATGTAAACTATATTCAAAGATCCAGTTACAACATTGGTAAGATAACCTGAACTTATAAGTTTATTTAAAGGTTCGATGAGTTTACACGGATCACATAGTAATTTCCGCGCTTTAAGTACAATATTACCGTAAAATTTAGGATGTGAAATACCGTTTTAATCAGTTTTCTACAGGTACAGCCAAATTTACTAATCAAATCTTTGTATCTATGAAAGAACTTAGCAAAAGTTTTACGTAATTTATGGTAACGAAATCCCTGACTTAATAATTTACTAGGAATGCATTGATTACGTTCGTTAAAATCTATGACATCACTACACACACGGGCATAACGAACGAGTTGGGATATATAAACACCGTATGATGGAGCCAAAGGAACGTCGCCGTCTAAAAAGGAAAATTAACAATAGGGAATGAAAATCGTCTCTTTTGTCGTAAATTTTCGTATGGAGTTTTCCTTTAGAGATTGAAATGTCCCAAGTCCAGAAAAGGACAACTACTGCTGTTTATGTTAGATTTAGTTAAAGTAAGTTCTATTGGGTAAATTTCGGTAGTATATTTAGAGAACTCTGGATTATTTAACGAAAAAATATCATCTAGATAACGGAAGGTATTGTTGAATGTATCAACCAAATGTAACAATGACGTGTCTTTACTGAGTTTGGTCATAAAGACTGTTTTGTTCGTGCAATTAATGATCCAAAAATACAATTATCAATATTTCAAAGAGAACCAAATACAATCGATGATTGTGTCTTGTTTGGTCTTGAATATGTTGATCAAAAGACATTAAATAATGCAAAACCGGCAACACGCATGTTGTCCGAAAATGTTGATTCTGCCGAACATGATGTAGTTACCCGCTTGGCCAAATAAGTGAACAAATGGAGAAATTGACAAATAATCAAAGTCAAAATTTTAGTAGGGTGACGTGTTTTTATTGTGGGAATAAGGGTCACATTAAGAAAGAATGCAGAAAATATGAATGGGACAAAAGACATAATTGTGTCAAAAGTGGAAAATTTTTTCCAAATTTTGATAATCAAAATCCACAGTCTAACGGCACAAATAACAGTTTCCAAAGACAGGGAATCTGGTAAATGTTGGGGTTAAGGACCGTTCACCAGCAGTTGAAGAAGGGGACTCGAGTTCCATTAGTTTAATTAAGTCCAATAAACAAGACAGTTTGTTTGTTAAATGTTTTATTGTTAATGTTGTCGTTAATTGTTTAATTGATACTGGTTCTATAATTTGTGTTATACATCCTAGGAAGTATGAATTACTTCCAATTGAATTTAAACCTGAAATTCAAAGAAATAACCAGCGGCTTTGTTTGGCCGATGGTAGTTTTGTAAATACAATGGGTCATGTAGAGTTACCTATTAAAATTGGAAATTATACAATATTTCAAAATTTACTGTTGCAGAGATTGACGTGCCAGCAGTAATTGGCTTTGATTTTTACATAAAATAACTGTACCATAGACATGGGTTAATGGGTGCTAACATTGAAGGACTCCAGAATAGATTGTATAAAAGAAAGTCAAATGAGTTCAACGTTTAAGATTAAACTTAGTGACAAACTTACTATCCCAGCAAATACAGAAATTATTATATCAGGAACTGTTGAAGGCGATTCAAGTAGTATAATGAATGCTATAATTGAACCAATACCATTAAAACATACAGAGACTTTACTAGTTGCTAAAGCACTAGTGGACCCCAGTGGTGGTCAAGTACCTATAAGAATGGTTAATTTAAGTAAATATGAACAAATAATGCAGCCTTTCACACATATTGCCACATGTGAACTTATTGACATAGGTTCAGTCTCCAATGAACCAAGGACAGAAAAACTTAGGCGGCTGCGTTCATGTGATGAAGTAAAGGAGTTACCTAGTCTTTTACAAGATTTAAAATTAAGGAGTAGTGAGCTTTTGAATGAGGGTCAAATAGATCAGTTAGAGAGTCTTTTAAAAAGACATGATCAAGCATTTTCTAAAAATAAAGATGATTTAGGAAGGGCTACTGTCATTAAACATAAAATTGACAATGGTAATGCCAAACCAGTTGAACAACCCCCTAGGCGTTTTCCCCTAACAAAAAGGGATGAAGTGGATAAAGAAATCCAACGTCTTTTGGACTTTAAAATAATTGAGCCTTCAAAAGTCCCTGGGCATCTTGTATAGTGCCTGCGACTAAGAAAGATGGCTCAACCAGAATTTGTATAGATTTTAGACCAGTAAATGGACTTACAATAAAAGACTCATATCCTTTATGTCGCATTGACGATTCTCTTGATGCTCTGAAAGGCTCTAAATGGCTGAGTGTACTTGATCTTTCAAGTGGATATTGGCAAGTAGAGATGGATGAAAATGATAAGGAGAAGACAGCTTTTACTAGTACAAAAGGGCTATTTCATTTTAATGTAATGCCTATGGGTCTGTGTAATGGAGTTGCCACTTTTCAACGCCTAATGGAGTATACTTTGGCTGGCCTTAATTGGCAGACATGTCTGATATATATTGATGACATAATAATATTTTCAGATTCATTTGAATCTCATTTATCAAGACTTAGTGATGTATTATATAGAATAGCACAACAAGGACTAAAGGTTTCACCTAAAAATGTAGTTTGTTTCAGAAACAAGTTTCTTTCCTTGGACATATTGTCTCAAGTGAGGGTATAGCAACAGACCCTGATAAAATTGCTTGAGTAAAAACATGGCCATTGCCAAAATCAATGACAGGTGTTCGATGTTTTCTCGAACATGTTCATATTACCGCAATTTTATTAAAAATTTTGCTGAAATTGCAAGGCCACTGCATAAATTAACAGAGAAAAATTATACTTTTGGTTGGACCAAAGAATGTAATGAAGCTTTTTAGAAACTCCAAATGACTTTAATGTCTGTGCCAATTTTAGGCTACCCTGATATGACAAAACAATTCATACTAGATACTGATGCTAGTGGTTTCGGGATTGGCGCAGTCCTTTCTCAAATTCATGAAGGCAAGGAAATTGTAGTAGCATATAACAGTAAATCCCTCAGTAAAGCGCAAAGACAATACTGTGTAACAAGACGAGAACTTTTGGCTGTAATATTAAGCATTAAACATTTTCATCACTATCTCTATGGTACACATTTTAAAGTACGCACAGATCATGGAGCTTTAACATGGCTTCCCAGGTTAAAAAATCCTGAAGGTCAAATGGCCAGATGGCTTGAGTCCTTAAACACATATAATTTTGAAATTCGTCACCGTCCTGGTCGACAACATGGTAATGCCGACGGTTTATCTCGCCGACAATGTTTTCTATGTAGTTATTGTTCAAAACAGGATAAAAAAGAAATTGATAATTCAGATGAATCTTCAGTTGAGTTTTTAAGAATGGCTAAAGTGCAGGACACTCATTCAAATAAAACAGACTCAGCTATGTGGTATGAACATAAAACAAATCAAGAAATGTTCGAAGCTCAAAAGAGCGACAATGTGTTGTTCAATTTATACCGTCTCAAGTCTGATAATAATAACAGACCTGAATGGGCCGATGTGGCTTTACAAGATGTAAAACTTAAGAAATACTGGTATCAATGGGATCGCATTGTGTTAATAAACAATGTGTTGTACCGAAAATGGATAAATGCTACCACTGAAGAAAGTAACTTACAATTCATAGTCCCTGAAATCTGGAAAGAAAATATTATGAAAATGTTACATGATGACATACAATTTGGCCATTTTGGTATACACAAAACTGTAGCCAGAGCACAAAATAGATTTTATTGGGTTGGTCATAAAGACGAAATTACCAAATGGGTGCAAAGCTGTATTGTTTGCAATTCACGCAAACAGCCTCCCAGAAAAGCTAAAAGTAAATGAAACAATATAATGTGGGTGCTCCAATGGAAAGAGTTGCTTAAGAAAGAATGCAGAAAATATGAATGGGACAAAAGACATAATTGTGTCAAAAGTGGAAAATTTTTTCCAAATTTTGATAATCAAAATCCACAGTCTAACGGCACAAATAACAGTTTCCAAAGACAGGGAATCTGGTAAATGGGGTTAAGGACCGTTCACCAGCAGTTGAAGAAGGGGACTCGAGGTCCATTAGTTTAATTAAGTCCAATAAACAAGACAGTTTGTTTGTTAAATGTTTTATTGTTAATGTTGTCGTTAACTGTTTAATTGATACTGGTTCTATAATTTGTGTTATACATCCTAGGAAGTATGAATTACTTCCAATTGAATTTAAACCTGAAATTCAAAGAAATAACCAGCGGCTTTGTTTGGCCGATGGTAGTTTTGTAAATACAATGGGTCATGTAGAGTTACCTATTAAAATTGGAAATTATACAATATTTCAAAAATTTACTGTTGCAGAGATTGACGTGCCAGCAGTAATTGGCTTTGATTTTTTACATAAAAATAACTGTACCATAGACATGGGTTAATGGGTGCTAACATTGAAGGACTCCAGAATAGATTGTATAAAAGAAAGTCAAATGAGTTCAACGTTTAAGATTAAACTTAGTGACAAACTTACTATCCCAGCAAATACAGAAATTATTATATCAGGAACTGTTGAAGGCGATTCAAGTAGTATAATGAATGCTATAATTGAACCAATACCATTAAAACATACAGAGACTTTACTAGTTGCTAAAGCACTAGTGGACCCCAGTCGTGGTCAAGTACCTATAAGAATGGTTTATTAAAGTAAATATGAACAAATAATCCAACCTTTCACACATGTTGCCACATGTGAACTTATTGACATAGGTTCCGTCTTCAATGAACCAAGCACAGAAAAACTCAGGCGGCTGAGTTCATGTGATGAAGTAAAGGAGTTACCTAGTCTTTTACAAGATTTAAAATTAAGGAGTAGTGAGCTTTTATATGAGGGTCAAATAGATCAGTTAGAGGAGTCTTTTAAAAAGACATGATCAAGCATTTTCTAAAAATAAAGATGATTTAGGAAGGGCTACTGCCATTAAACATAAAATTGACACTGGTAATGCCAAACCAGTTAACAACCCCCTAGGCGTTTACCCCTAACAAAAAGGGATGAAGTGGATAAAGAAATCCAACGTCTTTTGGACTTTAAAATAATTGAGCCTTCAAAAGTCCCTGGGCATCTTGTATAGTGCCTGTGACTAAGAAAGATGGCTCAACCAGAATTTGTATAGATTTTAGACCAGTAAATGGACTTACAATAAAGACTCATATCCTTTATGTCGCATTGGCGATTCTCTTGATGCTCTGAAAGGCTCTAAATGGCTGAGTGTACTTGATCTTTCAAGTGGATATTGGCAAGAAGAGATGGATGAAAATGATAAGGAGAAGACAGCTTTACTAGTACAAAGGGCTATTTCATTTTAATGTAATGCCTATGGGTCTGTGTAATGGGTTGCCACTTTTCAACGCCTAATGGAGTATACTTTGGCTGGCCTTAATTGGCAGACATGTCTGATATATATTGATGACATAATAGTATTTTCAGATTCATTTGAATCTCATTTATCAAGACTTAGTGATGTATTATATAGAATAGCACAACAAGGACTAAAGGTTTCACCTAAAAATGTAGTTTGTTTCAGAAACAAGTTTCTTTCCTTGGACATATTGTCTCAAGTGAGGGTATAGCAACAGACCCTGATAAAATTGCTTGAGTAAAAACATGGCCATTGCCAAAATCAATGACAGATGTTCGAAGTTTTCTCGGAACATGTTCATATTACCGCAATTTTATTAAAAATTTTGCTGAAATTGCAAGGCCACTGCATAAATTAACAGAGAAAAATTATACTTTTGGTTGGACCAAAGAATGTAATGAAGCTTTTTAGAAACTCCAAATGACTTTAATGTCTGTGCCAATTTTAGGCTACCCTGATATGACAAAACAATTCATACTAGATACTGATGCTAGTGGTTTCGGGATTGGCGCAGTCCTTTCTCAAATTCATGAAGGCAAGGAAATTGTAGTAGCATATAACAGTAAATCCCTCAGTAAAGCGCAAAGACAATACTGTGTAACAAGACGAGAACTTTTGGCTGTAATATTAAGCATTAAACATTTTCATCACTATCTCTATGGTACACATTTTAAAGTACGCACAGATCATGGAGCTTTAACATGGCTTCTCAGGTTCAAAAATCCTGAAGGTCAAATGGCCAGATGGCTTGAGACCTTAAACACATATAATTTTGAAATTCGTCACCGTCCTGGTCGACAACATGGTAATGCCGACGGTTTGTCTCGCCGACAATGTTTTCCATGTAGTTATTGTTCAAAACAGGATCAAAAAGAAATTGATAATTCAGATGAATCTTCAGTTGAGTTTTTAAGAATGGCTAAAGTGCAGGACTCTCAAGAGACCTCTTGTTCAGATAAAACAGACTCAGCTATGTGGTATGAACATAAAACAAATCAAGAAATGTTCGAAGCTCAAAAGAGCGACAATGTGTTGTTCAATTTATACCGTCTCAAGTCTGATAATAATAACAGACCTGAATGGGCCGATGTGGCTTTACAAGATGTAAAACTTAAGAAATACTGGTCTCAATGGGATCGCATTGTGTTAATAAACAATGTGTTGTACCGAAAGTGGATAAATGCTACCACTGAAGAAAGTAACTTACAATTCATAGTCCCTGAAATCTGGAAAGAAAATATTATGAAAATGTTACATGATGACATACAAGTTGGCCATTTTGGTATACACAAAACTGTAGCCAGAGCACAAAATAGATTTTATTGGGTTGGTCATAAAGACGAAATTACCAAATGGGTGCAAAGCTGTATTGTTTGCAATTCACGCAAACAGCCTCCCAGAAAAGCTAAAAGTAAAATGAAACAATATAATGTGGGTGCTCCAATGGAAAGAGTTGCCTTGGTTATAATAGGCCCATTACCAATTTCATATAAAAGTAACAAATATGCTTTAATTTTAACAGATTAATTTACTAAATGGGTAGAAGGGTATCCCATGCCAGACATGGAGACTACTACCATAGTTGATAATTTAGTAAACCATTTCTTCTGTAGATTTTGAGTACCTTGTCAAATGCATTCGGATCAAGGGAGACAATTTGAGTCTGGTTTATTCAAGGAACTTTGTGCTAAGTTAAAAATTGACAAAACAAGGACTACATCATTTAGGCCACAAAGCAATGATCTTGTGGAGCGTTATAATAGAACCCTTGAAAATACAAGTAGTAAATATATCAGTAAAAATCAAAGGGATTGGAATGAGCAACTTCCCTGGGCTTTAATGGCTTACAACTCATCAGAACATAAAACGACTAAGTTTAGTTCTAGTATGCTTATGCTAGGCAGAGAAATACAATTGCCAGTTGACTTGATATATGGTCCCCGCCCCCAGAAAATTGAATACCCTGACGAAACAGGATACCCGAATGATTATGTTAGAAATATGCAGGAAGGCGTATGGAAAGTGTCTACTAAAGCACGACAAAATATTTTTAAAAATAGTGACAAACAAAAACGACAGTATGATGTTAAGGCCTATGAGAACACATACAAGACAGGCGATGTAGTATGGCTTTATACTTTCAATCGAAAGCCAAAACTGAGTCCAAAGTTACAAAGGAATTGGGATTGCTCATACTCTGTTGTGGAAGTTATATCTGATTTAATATATAAGCTTAAAAAGATACCGACGTCTAATATGCAAATTGTGCATCATGATAGGCTAAAACCATTCTTTGGTGATATTCAAAACTGGGTCAAAGAACAAGAGAACACGTGTCAATTGCCAATAAATCAAAGTACTGACAATACTGTTGACACTTTGGTTGCTGCTGGGATCTGAAAAATAAATAAAAGATGTTTCAAGTTCGTAATTGAACTTTGAAAATTAGTAAATGTGTTTGAATAATTTAAAAGAACGCATTTTGTGTGTTCATATATATTTATCATAGCAAGGTTTATTGCTGTGTGTTAATAAAAAGTAATGTGTTTCATTTTTAAATAGAATGAAAAACAGAAATTTAAGTATAAGTACTTACCAAAGTATGTAAGCAATGGGTACTGGTCGGCTGTGCTGTGTGTTAAAATTGATATATTCTCAAAATAGTATTCTTATACTTCAGATGACTTTCTTCTGTTTCCAATGTGGTTCAGAATATAATCTGAGAAGACAATTGACAAGACATGTCAGGGACAAACATCCCAAGAAGATGCTACAGTGTAGATTCTGTTCTTGCTTAGTGCCAACCAGCAAAAAGTTTCGCTTAGTAGAACATGAGAAACATGTGCACCGACACATAATGAATCCTAGGACTAAGGACAGGAAGCTGATCATACCAGAAAACCCTACCAGAACAACAGTGCCAACTACAAATTTTCATCAAAGACACAACAAGGAAAACTGTACTATTACCCGGCCAAGAACACCTCCATTAACACCAATTCTAACTAAATCTATCAAACCTATATCACCACTATAAGAAATATCACCATGTAGCATATCTTTGGGCATTGAAGACGATGGCTCCCTGTCGCCTGTGAAGAAAAGTTTGGTTGAACTGTTTGACTCGCCTACTAGACAGTCAGTAGAAGAGTTAATAGTAGAAGCACCCATTATTGTACCAGAGGAACCAATTGTGACAGCCACAACAGAAACACATACAGCTATCATGAGGGATAGTAGGCATTTGGAGTTGCCTGCTATTGGGGATGAAGTCTGTCCTGAAGACAGATTTCAGGCCCCACCCTCCCGCTTTCAATGTTCTTATGAAGCCTCTAAATGCATGGTAGTGGCTGAGAAGGCAACGAAGACGGGAAAATACACAGGCAGTGTATTACCCACAGGATATGGTGCCGTTAGGAGAGATGAAACATGCATTCTGCCTGATGGCACAGTTTATAAACTATCAGCTACTTGGATACAAGACCCATCTTTTTGCAGTTTGTAGGAAAAGGAGACACAAACAGAGGAGCTACAACAACAACAAATATCTACACAAACTGAGGATAGGCGGGTTGTGCTAGTAACAACAGCCACCCAGACAAGGAGAGTTGTAAAGATAGAGAAAGAAGTTCAAACTACAGAAGATAGCAGAATAGTGGTGGACAAAGACACAGAAGAAGAATTCTATTTGGACCTTGAAGAAGAGAGTATGGACTTCGATTTTTACCATTAGAACTGTGTTTATATTTCGGACAATAATAGGTTTTAAGAAATTGGTTAATTATGTAAAAATTTATATTTAAGGTAGAATAATTAGGAAAATTTTTGGGTTGGGTAAAGTTTTCGACAGTTTGGGAAGGGATTGGTTATTTAGAACGAATATTAATGAAACTTTAATGTTCATTCCTACTTACAGTGTTGTGTGTTGAGAGTATGTATATATGTATAGTTTTTATTTTTTTATATACAAAGTGCATTTTTATTGTATTTATATGAGTCAGTTTTAAAAAAAAATGTTTATTAAACAGTATTATATTGATTAATGCTCAAAATATTTTTGGTAAATAAACTTGTCCGAGGTCGAACAATTTTTCAAAGAAGGGGGCAATGTAACGGATTCGTCCTCATTGTTTGGCAGTATGTGTCCACTCCCCCTTTTCACTTTTTATCAACAGTTCGACCTCCGTGTAACAGCATTGGATACGAATAAATTGTTAGATATGTTTTCTTTTATTAAAATAAGTTATCTTAGATATTTAGTACTTAAACACATTTTTTTATAGACAGTAACTTGAGCAAAGATAAAAATAACGTTAGGTCCTATCTGAAACTGAGTCGCTTTTCCATTTATTTTTGTATAGTGTAAATACGGGATTTCCTTATTCTTGACCTACCTTTATATATTTGTTGATGATTGTATTATGTTGTTTTAATCTCTATATATAATTATATTCAGTTAACCTCGTCAAGTTTCTAGAGACTCAGAGTCGCTCTTTTCTGTGTAATGTCCGCCATGTTTACGTGAGTTGCTTACCATAAACCAGTCTAAGTGCACCTTCGTGAACGGCGATATTACGTCGAGATAGAGTCTTTTGAGTCGCTTTTGACGTCAATATGAAGTCTTTCGAGTCTTTTTCATTGTATATATAGTGGACTGCTATTGAAAGCGTTAGTCGTGATCGGACTACCGTGGCAAAAGGTTGCTTACAATCACAAGCCTAAATATTAAAATCCTTTCGTCACTGTAGCTAGCAATTTAAGTTTGCACTTTAAAAGGTTTGGAAATATTTTCTCAGAGTTTTACTTTATGTAAAACATAGATTTATAAGTTTCATATTATAAGAGACTCTAAAGATTAGACGTACAAATTATATACTGAAAAGTACACAAAAAGTCGGAAAGATAAGATATTTCATATTTTATACAGAGACTCAACGACGCAGACTCGAGTCTTAAAGTCGCTATTCAAATAAGACATCAACATAGTTTTTCTTCAAAGAAAGTTACAGTTAAAGTGATTCTTATATTATTTACTTGCAATACCAATAGTACAGAAATTATTATTATTATTTCCAACGATTCTTTACATATTATGAAGTCGAATCTTCACAAAAGTACAGTAAAATCAGGAGTCGCAACTTATACATTTGAAAAGTCGACATAACTTATATAATTATAGAGATTTCTATAATTACTTGTTAATAAGATTGTTTATTTAATACATGTGTATATAGAACTTGACCAGAGTTACTCACTAGCTTGCATACTATTAAAGTGTTATTTATTGTGTTGATCTGATCTAAAAAGAGATACTTGATACTGAAATTGTCTGAATTACATATCTATAACTGATCATTACAATACTTCATTAAATCATTAACTTTATACGAATGAGTTATTTCTGTCTTCTGAAACAACGCATCTTTAAATATACCTATTGGATTACGGGGTTGAGTTGACCCAAGGGAGCAGTCATTTGAAATAGTATTTATTGCGGTTGAGTATAAGTTTGTCTAACGGATTGTCTTGTTTTGCCAGTGGGTCATAGTTTCACTTCAGGGTAACGAAAACGCTATAGCAACACCGAACAAAAACGTTACAGTATATTGTCAAACTAATAACTAAAGCCTTTTAATCCCAAGTCTTTCTACAATCTCAAATAACAAATCGATTCAGATTATAAACCTTTCTTATGTATCTTGACGATATGTCGTTATAAAATAAAATGTATACACTACATAACTTGCCACGATTTGAATGCCATGTGTTACAATGAATTTTACATTAATCGATATTCAGTATCCCAACTGTCGCATAGAAATTACTTGATTGTGGGGTTGTGTCCATGCTATCTGAGGAGGACAAATATTTCCAGGTAAGGATATATCTTTAAATTTTAACTTCATTTGGATGTCCTTGAAGGTTGGTGGCGTTTAACAATTGCACGAACAGTAATGGCTAACAGATAGATTCAAATAAAATGTATTTCGCAGTTTTAGCAAATTTATCTTTATTTGAAAAGTATTAGCATTGTCGAGAGAGAGAAATTCGAGTAGTGACATGTATGGTTTTACTATAAATATTGTATTTTTGTTTTATTTAGTGGTATGATTAAGTAAGATCAGCGTTATTAAACACTTATGCATTTTCCCTTGAATACGCTGTCTTTTCTACATTTTCGACCACGTCTGGTTAAAAGAGTGAATGAAATTTAACTTTAATTCATATAACGTTTACATCATGTATATTTAACAAAAAATGAGAGATTAAAATAAAACACGATGAAATTTGTACTAAAAGATCAGTATTTTCACTTAGGCTAAAAATAAGGGAAAATAGTGAATTTTATTTATCAGACTTACATGTATAAAACATTCATACATTTCCTTTATAAATGGAGGTACATTGTATGCTTATTCATTTTTTCCCCATTTTTAAAATAACAATATTTGCTTTATACAAAAACATAAATGTTACGTTGTCTTACTTTATTTCATTTTGTATTATACAACTGAAATTCAACATAAATCGAGTACAAAAAATATAACACAAGACCTTGAATTTTAGCGTTTTACAAGAATGTTTAAAATCAAGGGGAAAGTGACATTAATTAAAGCATCTTATTGTTCCATAGGATGATCTTTGGAGACCCAGTTTGATTCCGGCAATTACATTTTAGAAATGATTTATACTGTTACCTCGTGGACCTAAATGTCATGGCTAAATGAAAATTTAAGGGAAGATACAATTTTTCAATGTTGAATTTTTTTTGTTATGCCATGGGAATGCCAATTTTAACATTACAACTTTGAATTATATTCATGAACACATTTAAAGGTCAAATCAAATACGAAGTTCAAGGGCATTAAAATCCCAATATTCCGAAAAAGTAGTACCAATTACAACTAGTTGTTTCGAATAATTCAATTTTAATAATAAACATTAAATTTTCAGAAGGTATCAATGATTTTTCTATATTCAAAAACGGAAGACGATAAGTTTCAGTTCAAAATATTCAACTGTGAAAAATATGATTTTTCCTTGTTCAATCTGAACAGGGAATTTTTTCCCCTTAAGGGTCCAATACAACCCGATTTCAGACTGTGATTTTATTCAATAAACGCATTATCCTTAATCATAGAAAGCCGACAGTGTCTCTTAATTTGACAATTTGCTATATCCCATGCCTTATAGTGGTTCGATCATTCTAATAAATGTTTGAATATTCCTCAGTGTGATATACTTGCATGTATCAACTTTTTAGAAGCGCGAATATTATTTTAATAATACATACTTAGTAGAGTATCAAATTATGGTGACGAAAACTCCTGATAGGATAAGTAAGAGCTATGAATGGAAATAAATGTACAAGCCTACATAATGTTGTGTATAAAGTGAACATTTTAAAGTCATATATTTATTTTTGTAATTTTACACTACATATCATGATTATTTGTTACATATTAAATTCTTGTGTCAGACCATGGTAATTAAAATTAAATCATCTTAATAAAAGTGTTGTGTAGTTCGAACTAATAGTTCTATTATGATTTATTGCATTCTTGATGCATTATTGATCAGCTGCCAATTTCAAAAATGATGACTCTTAAGCATGACAATGGTATTTGTTATTCAATAAAACAAAGGTTGTTGTTTTATAATGAATTCATTGACAAAGGTTTTCATAAGTTGAAGTCATCTCTCCGATACATTTTTAACAACATTTTGTTTTGGTTGACTGTTATGGAATATTTGTATTAAGGAAGACCAAGGTGATCTCCATTTTGTAGTTTCATCAATCCTGTCTTTCTTGTATAGTTCATTTGATCTTCTAATGCGACTCGTCGTCGAGCCTTCACTTGCTAGGAACAACAAGGATGCAAATAATGTAGTAGGGACTTTTTTGTGTAATTCAACTTATGGTTTCTATGTAACTTTTGTGGCCTGTTGTTTGTCTAATCCTACGTGTGTCTTCTCACCATCATCTGTTTTGTTGTGTCTGAAACCGCACTTTTATACAACGATCTATTTGAGAATTGTGATTGAGACCTTAAGCCAGAAGCAATTATGGCTACCAACATTATTGAAAATAAATAAACAATGATGAAATAAACATATTTTGTAAACATCTGAAAAATCATGCCATTTGCAAGAAAATACAATACGTGTAACTTCCCATGATAATTCAAGCCGTATTTTCATACTTTGACATTGTTTTTTTTATTTTTTTTTTTTTATTGCATACACATTAACTATTCAACATAATACAAGTTGTTTTCGCAATTAAATGGATAATTATTTTTATTGTTTTGATCGCGATGTTCTACATGTATGTGAAATCTGCTCGGAGATAACAGCAAAGTGTAAGAGAGCATGATTGATGTTGTCGTCCAGGGTCATCATATTGAAAATATCATATTTTTTTCCTATTCAGAACAATACTATATTTTAAAAGTATACTTTGAAGTGAAATGGCCACTAAAGAAATTTAGGTGGACATATCTGTAATTATAGTTTTTATCCTGCAATCAGCCTTGTATTGTACAAATAACAGGTACACAAATAAAGTTTTGCTTTATTTGTACTTGTACAAATAAAGTCTCCTGTTACCCCACTTCCATGTTGAGCAAGCAGTAATGTGGATATTTCTTTATACGTACCAGTTCATTTTGGGGCCCTCTTCGCGGTCCGCGTTTACACTTTGTCGATTTCTTTGAAAAGTTAGAGACAATGATTTAGATTTTAACAACTAAAGCTTCAAGTGTTTGGAGTAAATTTCAGGATAAAACATTATATGTACATTGTCGGAAAATATGAAATTTATTTGTACTGCTGCGAAACAGGAGAAAAGCTCGGCAAGCCTCGCTTTTCGTCCTGTTTCTAAAGCTCATACAAATAAATTTTATATTTTCCGACAATGTACATATATTGTATATTTATTCGGATATTTATTATTGTTTCGAATGTTGACATGATTATTATTGTTTATTCTTTTTTGTACCTTTTATATCCCTTTAACTAGGAAAACCGAGGTTACGTAACATAACAACTATCGACAGCGGTTTTCTTTGTCGATATTTTATGTTTACCTTTGATGTATTTACTAAATTAAACGGGACTTTTGTAATCTCTGTTTATGTAATTTATCTAGTTTGTTTAATATGGAACGCCACAGCTGTCTTATGTGGTACTCTGATATTACGTTATGTTGTATTATTATTACTTGATGATATTTTGTCTTTACATAATATGGTTTTGACATTACGTAATGATGTTCTGATATTACTCAATATGGAATAGTCATTACTTAATGATATTTGAGATTACATGATATGGTTTCGTATGGACTTGATATGGTTTTGTCATTACTCGATGTGATTTCATCATTATTTAATGTGGTTGTGTTATTAGGCAATGTGGTTTAAACATTTCTTGATGTGTATGTGGCTTAACGTAATGTAGTTGTTTCATTAAATGATGTGGTTTTGTTATTTCGTAAGGATGATTTGCCATTTCCTCATATGATAATGATGTTTCAAAATTTGACAATTTTACACTACATGATGTGTTCGTTCCAGTATTTGATGTGGTCCTGTCATTCTTTGATGTGGTTATCACATTACTTGATGAGGTAAAACCACGTGACTATTTGGGAAAAACTAGTTCTATTTTTAAAACCGATTTCCATGTTTATTTGCCTCGAATGAGTGTGAAAATCCATCGAGTTAGAGTTCAAATTAAAGTTCAGGTTACTGTTCGAATAAAACTTCGAGTTAGTCTTCCATTTAAACTTCGAGTCATTTTCGATTTCGAGTTAGAATTCAAGTCATAGTTCGAATTAGCATTGAGTTTCGAGTTGAACTTCGAGTTTGATTTACCTTTTGAGGTAGAGTTCGAGTTAGACATCGAATTTGAGTCTCATTTAGATTAAGATTTCGAGTTGAAATTGGAGTTATCTAATATGAGTTCGTATTTAAATTTTCTATTGCGAATCAAGGGCTTTTGCTCGGGCTTCCGAAAAAAAGGGTTAAGGGTATGCGTACAAAAGATAAACAATGTTACAGTATACAAAACACCACATAGAAATCGAAATAAAGTTAGATGTGGTGTGATTGCCAATGAGACAACTATCCACCAGAGTTCAAATGCAGTGGATGTAAGCAATGATAGGCACCCGTAACTGATAACTAAACAACTTACGAAAAACCAATATGACACACATGAAACAAAGACAACCATTGAATTACAGGCTCCTGACTTGGGACAGGCACATAAAGAATGTGCACGTGGCGGAATTAAACATATCTGTGAGCGCTAAACCCTAACCCTACCATGGGTGATTAGTGTAACAGCACAACACAAGAATGAAAAGTATTAGCATTGTCGAGAAAGAGAAATTCGGGTAGTGACATGTATGGTTTTTACTATAAATATTGTATTTTTTTTTTATTTAGTGGTATGGTTAAGTAAGATCAGCGTTATTAAACACTTATGCATTTTCCCTTGAATATGCTGTCTTTTCTACATTTTCGACCACGTCTGGTTAAAAAGAGTGAATGAAATTTAACTTTAATTCATATAACGTTTACATCATGTATATTTAACAAAAAAATGAGAGATTAAAAATAAAACACGATGAAATTTGTACCAAAAGATCAGTATTTTCACTAGGGCCAAAAATAAGGGAAAATAGTGAATTTTTTATCAGACTTACATGTATAAAACATTCATACATTTCCTTTATAAATGGAGGTACATTGTATGCTTATTCATTTTTCCTCATTTTAAAATAACAATATTTTCTTTATATAAAAACATAAATGTTACGTTGTCTTACTTTATTTCATTTTGTATTATACAACTGAAATTCAACATAAATCGAGTACAAAAATATAACACAAGACCTTGAATTTTAGCGTTTTACAAGAATGTTTAAAATCAAGGGGAAAGTGACATTAATTAAAGCATCTTATTGTTCC
Organism: Mytilus coruscus; assembly: GCA_017311375.1. Lineage (NCBI taxonomy): Eukaryota > Metazoa > Mollusca > Bivalvia > Mytilida > Mytilidae > Mytilus > Mytilus coruscus. The sequence goes on from CM029598.1 coordinate 47,518,263, forward strand.
ATAGGATGATCTTTGGAGACCGAGTTTGAACTGTTACCTCGTGGACCTTAATGTCACGGCTAAATAAAATTTAAGGGAAGATGCAATTTTTCAATGTTGAATTTTTGTTATGCCATGGGAATGCCAATTTTAACATTGCAACTTCGAATTATTTACATAAACACATTTAAAGGACCAATCAAATACGAAGTTCAAGGGCATTAAAACCCAATATTCCAAAAAGTAGTACCAATTACAACTAGTTGTTTCGAATAATTCAATTTTAATAATAAACATTAAATTTTCAGAAGGTATCAATGATTTTTCTATATTCAAAAACGGAAGACGATAAGTTTCAGTTCAAAATATTCAACTGTGAAAAATATGATTTTTCCTTGTTCAATCTGAACAGGGAATTTTTTCCCCTTAAGGGTCCAATAAAACCCGATTTCAGACTGTGATTTTATTCAATAAACGCATTATCCTTAATCATAGAAAGCCGAGAGTGTCTCTTAATTTGACAATTTGCTATATCCCATGCCTTATAGTGGTTCGATCGTTCTAATAAATGTTTGAATATTCCTCAGTGTGATATACTTGCATGTATCAACTTTTAGAAGCGCGAATATTATTTTAATAATACATACTTAGTAGAGTATCAAATTATGGTGACAAAACTCCTGATCGGATAAGTAAGAGCTATGAATGGAAATAAATATACAAGCCTACATAATGTTGTGTATAAAGTGAACATTTTAAAGTCATATATTTATTTTTGTAATTTTACACTACATGATTATTTGTTACATATTAAATTCTTGTGTCAAACCATGGTAATTAAAATTAAATCATCTTAATAAAAGTGTTGTGTAGTTCGAACTAATAGTTATATTATGATTTATTGCATTCTTGATGCATTATTGATCAGCTGCCAATTTCAAAAATTATGAGTCTTAAGCATGACAATGGTATTTGTTATTCAATAAAACAAGGGTTGCTGGTTTATAATGAATTCATTGACAAAATTTTTCATAAGTTGAAGTCATCTCTCGAGCCTTTACTTTCTAAGAACAACAAGGATGCCATTAATGGAATAGGGACTTTTGTGTAATTCAACTTATGGTTTCTATGTAACTTTTGTGGCCTGTTGTTTGTCTAATCCTACGTGTGTCTTCTCACCATCATCTGTTTTGTTGTGTTTGAAACCGCACTTTTATATAACGATCTATTTGAGAATTGTGATTGAGACCTTAAGCCAGAAGCAATTATGGCTACCAACATTATTGAAAATAAATAAACAATGATGAAATAAACTTATTTTGTAAAAATCTGAAAAACCATGCCATTTGCAAGAAAATACAATACGTGTATCTTCCTATGATAATTCATGCCATATTTTCATACTTTGACATTGTTATTTTCATATTGCATACACATTAACTATTCAACATAATACAAGTTGTTTTGATCGCGATGTTCTATATGTATGTGAAATCTGCTCGGAGATAACAGCAAAGTGTAAGAGAGCATGATTGATGTTGTCGTCCAGGGTCATCATATTGAAAATATCATATTTTTCCTATTTAGAACAATACTATATTTTAAAAGTATACTTTGAAGTGAAATGGCCATTTAAGGAATAACAGTACTGTAGTTGAAGATTGCCACCGTCAATTTAGATTTGACGGTCGCAATCAGTTTTACTGGCGACGCGTAGCGAGACAGTAAAACGGACATTTGCGACCGTCAAATCAAAATTGACGGTGGCAACTCTTCAACTACAGTACTGTTATTCCGATTCTAATGCAGTACAAAAGAAATAATACGTTAGAGCTTGAAAAATGTACAAATTTGACATACAAAAAAATCCGCGAATCTTCATGAATGATTTTGGCGCAAAGACGTTGTAGCTAAACGTGACGTCATACAAATGAAAACTTACAAACTGGAGGTTTTACGTTACCTCTACGATTCAAATTCGGATAAAATCACATTAAAACGGGGAATTCGAGGTAGGTGTTGTTTTATTTCGATAATATTGTAGTAATCGAATATTTGTTGATCCTTTCAATTCAAAATGGCGGATCCTCCTTAGTTACGCCTGGTCAACTGTGGATTTGACGGCAACTTTTAACCAATGAAAAAATTGTTACATAAAATAGCATTAGAATAATGAATTTATAGTTTATATATTTTAAAGGATATTTATTATTGTTTTGAATGTTGACATGAATATTATTGTTTATTCTTTTTTTGTGTACCTTTATATCCCTTTAACTAGGAAAACCGAGGTTACGTAACATAACAACTATCGACAGCGGTTGTCTTTCTCGATATTTTATGTTTACCTTTGATGTATTTACTAAATTAAACGGAACTTTTGTAGTCTCTGTTTATGTAATTTATCTAGTTTGTTTAATATGGAACGCCACAGCTGTCTTATGTAGTACTCTGAGATTACGTTATGTTGTATTATTATTACTTGATGATATTTTGTCTTTACATAATATGATTTTGACATTACGTAATGATGTTTTGATATTACTCAATATGGAATAGTCATTACTTAATGATATTTCGATATTACATGATATGGTTTCGTATGGACTTGATACGGTTTTGTCATTACTCGATGTGGTTTCATCATTATTTAATGTGGTTGTGTTATTAGGCATTGTGGTTTTAACATTTCTTGATGTGTATGTGGCTTAACGTAATGTAGTTGTTTCATTACATGATGTGGTTTTGTTATTTCGTAAGGATGATTTGCCATTTCCTCATATGATAATGATGTTTCAAAATTTGACAATTTTACACTACATGATGTGTTTGTTCCAGTATTTGATGTGGTCCTGTCTTTCTTTGATGTGGTTATTACATTACTTGATGAGGTAAAACCACGTGACTATTTGGGAAAAACTAGTTCTATTTTTAAAACCGATTTCCATGTTTTATTTGCCTCGAATGAGTGTGGAAATCCATCGAGTTAGAGTTCAAATTAAAGTTCGGTTACTGTTCGAATAAAACTTCGAGTTAGTCTTCCATTTAAACTTCGAGTCATTTTCGATTTCGAGTTAGAATTCAAGTCATAACTAGAATTAAAGTTCGAATTAGCATTGAGTTTCGAGTTGAACGTCGAGTTTGAGTTAACTTTTGAGGTAGAGTTCGAATTAGACATCGAATTTGAGTCTCATTTAGATTAAGATTTCGAGTTGAAATTGGAGTTATCTAATATGAGTTCGTATCTAAATTTTCTATCGCGAATCAAGGGCTTTTGCTCGGCTTCCGAAAAAGGGTTAAGGGGTATGCGTACAAAAGATAAACAATGTTACAGTATACAAAACACCACATAGAAATCGAAATAAAGTTAGATGTGGTGTGATTGCCAATGAGACAACTATCCACCAGAGTTCAAATGCAGTGGATGTAAGCAATGATAGGCACCCGTAACTGATAACTAAACAACTTACGAAAAACCAATATGACACACATGAAACAAAGACAACCATTGAATTACAGGCTCCTGACTTGGGACAGGCACATAAAGAATGTGCATATTAAACATATCTGTGAGCGCTAAACCCTAACCCTACCATGGGTGAATAGTGTAACAGCACAACACAAGAATAAACTGTAAAAATCAGATGCAATTGGCTTAACTCTATAGATCGGTATGACTGGGCAATATAAATCCATCAAAATACTGGGGTGATCTCGGGTGCTCCGGAAGAGTAAGCAGATCCTGCACAACGTGTGGCACCCGTCGTGTTATTCGTGAAAGTACAAACCCAGTGATTTGGTCTAATTCGGTAGGTCACATTCGAGGAAAAGAGGACGGGATTGTGGTAACGACAACTGGAACATACCCGTGAAACAGATATTCCAAAAGTTAAGTTTTTTTCAATTTAGTGCGAGTATATCAGAGAATGGAATTTATAAAAATATATATTAAAAGATTGGTATTCTTATATGTTCAAATGATAATACAAGCTAAAAAAATCGGAGAATTCTTATTTTATAGAATTGATGCTTTGTCGCTTAGTCCGATCACCCCATTTCCTGTAATTTTAGTGTGAGTTGATTTAAAGTGTCTCATTTGTTGACATTAAGTACAAGTCATTTGATGTGTGTCCAGCCTGTGATATTAATGTCGCGGAAGTGAGACACAACAAACCTATATTCCGTCGTCGGCGTCTTTATTATTTAGATCGTTCGGTTACTCGTTTGAATTGTTTTACATTTGTCATTTCTGGACCTGTTATAGCTAACTATGCGGTATGGGTTTTGCTCATTGTTGAAGACCATACAGTGACATATAGTTGTTAACTGCTACGTCATTTGGTATGTGGTGGAGATTTATCTCATTGTCAATCATAACACATCTTCCTATTTTTATATAAGTTTTATTTGCATTAAATATTACCAAATTAAACTATTTTGTCATAATAAATTTGTAAACCTCCATGAATTGTTATAAAACTTGTATAGGAGTTAATCTTCTATATCGAGATAAAGCATGTACAGAAAAAAATTTTTTTTTTAATTTTGTTTTTTACCGATAAATGGACGTTTTACAGTCAACATTACACTTTTACAATGACAGCAGCAATCTCAGGCGAGACACAGGGTTCCGTGGAATTCTTCACGAATTTATTGTAATACTGCTTCCATTTGAGAACTAAGGAAAAAACGGCAGGACCATGTGGTTTGGGGATATCCCCCTTATGTCCGAAATATTGATATTTTTTGTACTTTTTTCTTATTTTTGTCTGCCGTTCCCCTTTTTCATACCAAATAACTCTAAACAACAACTCGAACTTTAATTTGAACTTCAACTCAATGGATAGCGACACTCATCCGAAGCACATTAAACAAACGACATATGGAAATCGGTCTAAAAATAGAACTATTTTTTTCCAAAATGGTCACGTGGCTTTACCTCATCAAGTAATGTGATAACCACATCAAAGAATGACAGGACCACATCAAATACAGGAACAAACACATCATGTTGTGTAAAATCGTCAAATTTTGAACCATCATTATGTAATGTTAAAGCCATATGAAGAATTGGCAAATCATCATTACGAAATAACAAAACCACATCATGTAATGAAACAAATACATAACGTTAAGCCACATACACATCAAGTAATGTTAAAACCACATTGCCTAATGACACAACCACATTAAATAATGATGAAATCACATCGAGTTATGACAAAACCATATTAAGTAATGAAACCATGTCCATACGAAACCATACCACGTAAAATCGAAATATCATTAAGTAATGACTATTCCATATTGAGTTATATCAAAACATCATTACGTAATGTCAAAACCATATTATGTAAAGACAAAATATCATCAAGTAATAATAAAACAACATAACGTAATATCAGAGTACCACATAAGACAGCTGTGGCGTTCCATAGTTTAAGGTCTATCAATCTTCAGAGATAAATAAAATCCTATATTTTTATCGTTTTAATACGAACTGTGACATTTGTTTCCTAAATTATTAGTCAATCAATGAAAACGTTGTCCATTAGGTCTCTATAACAAAAAATGTATATCACATTCCAACAGATGCGCAGTTTATTACCAAAACGGTCGTGTACTTGTCCCTCGCAGTACTATTTACTCAAATACAAATGAAAGACCCTTGACCAATATGATGTTCATCTATATTTGAATTATGTTGACAGTCAGTTTAGAATTATGAATAAAACACTTGACCAGTCAATATCACAGTCAATTTATTCACTGTAGTACTTGTTGTGCTTAGTAAGTAGTTTTTCAACATTTGACCTAATTGACAACTTTTTCATCACAAAATATTTTTTTTAAATAAATTGCCAGAGTTCTTATACTTAATAGATAAATATACACTGCAAAATGAGCAACGTTTTGAAAAATCTTATTTCACATAATTTATTTTTGAAGATTTATAGAACTTAAAGAAATTATATTCCCTGTAAATAGGCATTTAGTGGGATGTTAGGTCATGTTATGGTACAACAAACGAAACATTTATTCTAATTTGCAAATAAAGTCCTTCAACTCTGGTAAGCAAACCGGAAAAATCGAAAACTCGAAAGGAAACTTTCTGTTTTAGGTAATCAATCCAGGCATACTAGATGTGCAAAATTGCATGAAACCTGGTGGTTATATAAAGTCCCGTTACTCTGGAACGACAAAGCAACAATTTTCAAAAGCGATAGGGAGCTTTCTGTCGTCAATCCTAATGTTCTTTTAAAATTACATAATTGGTTCAAGCAAATTTGAGTTATCGTAGGAGTGTTGACAGACGAACGGACGGACTTTGGTATACAATTTTGCATAGGCGTATAACAACTATAATATATGAGACATCAACATCAAATTCCCAAACGAATAGAGATAACAAAATTATAAAAGAAACCAAAGGTCACTCAAACATCATGAACATATATATGGAAAAAAACAACCACAAAACAAAACAATAGTATACAAACACAACATAGAAATCTAACGACTGTACAACGCGAACACAACCAATAACCTGAGGTGATCCCAGGTGCTCCAGAAGGTAAGCAGATCCTGCTCCACATGTAGTGTTGCTCATGTATCCGGTAATAAATCTTATTCAGTAGGTCACATTTGTGGAAAAGAGGACGGGATTGTCGTTACAACAATTTGAACATATCCGTCGTCATATGTGAACAGATATTCCATAACGGTCAACCAACTCGTGATGGCGTCCGTAAAATTTTAGAAGGGATGATTTCAATGTCACCACTTGGAACATGTGGAACTCTTGGTTTAATAGTTTCCTTATGAGCAGCAACACTATATTAAGGGAATGCAAGCCCTGGAATATCGTATCAATTGGAAGATATATACCCATATGCAGGCGCTGCTGGAATGTTGCCAAATAGAATTGGAAAGTTGGTATCATCTCTTTTGTCGCAAAGGTTTGTTCTCAACCGACCCTCATTGTTTTTTTTATTCATTCATATGACTATCACGATGATCTCAGAAAAAATTGACATAAACATGGTGAACATACTGATATATTCACTAGCTAACAAGATTGTGTCATAATAAATGCTTTCAAAAGAGAGGCGTAAGATACCAAAGGGACATTTAAACTCATAAGTTTAAAAAGGCTTCCACTATTTATTAAAGGAGAAAAGTAGACATAATTATATGAAAAGGAAAACAAATCTGGATATTCTTGAAACATACAGCTGCTTGAAAACATCTTTACCAAATGTTTGGGTTTGAGTATTTCTGGTGGAGTTTAATACAGAAAAGCTCTTCGGAAGCACCAAACTTATTATCACAACAATACTGTTCCAGTTAAACGGTGTGGTGTTGCACAGTCACTGTTAATGCTGTCTATTGAGTCTGTACTATGCATAAACACATGTAAGCAATTTCAATTTAAGTTACTCGATAACCATTTTTTTTTTTTTATTTCAGTAATTTTATCAGACCAGATTGTGTTATTGGAGGAATATTTCAAAGAATGAGAGTATAATGAATAGCCAGAAAATGTGACTACAACAAGAAATCAGGAACCCAAGTCTTTAATAAGGCGGATAGTTTGGATACGATTAAATAATTAAAAAAAATAATTAAATATTGTTTTATTACATCCCTGGTTAATGTAAAATAAGAAAACAATGCCATATGCATTTCTAATTCCACGTCCTTTTTGAAACAAGTTTAGTAAAAGCGACAACAGTTTCTACATAGTAAGCGAGATTACTGATTTAGCAAGCACATGTTGGCCCTGTTTTCCAAATTAAATCATTTGTATATTCAAGTTAGTGGTTTCTTGTCGGTATATCGACTGTTCAGGTTTGTGTTGTGTGTTTTATTTTTACAACATATGACCTAAAAATCCAAGGGAGCAGTCATTTGAAATAGTATTTATTGCGGCTGAGTATAAGTTTGTCTAACGGATTGTCTTGTTTTGCCAGTGGGTCATAGTTTCACTTCAGGGTAACGAAACGCTATAGCAACACCGAGCGAAAACGTTACAGTATATTTTCAAACTAATAACTAAAGCCTTTTAATCCCAAGTCTTTCTACAATCTCAAATAACAAATCGATTCAGATTATAAACCTATCTTATGTATCTTGACGATATTTCGTTATAAAATAAAATGTATACACTACATAACTTGCCACGATTTGAATGCCATGTGTTACAATGAATTTTACATTAATCGATATACAGTATCCCAACTGTCGCATAGAAATTCCTTGATTGTGGGATTGTGTCCATGCTATCTGAGGAGGACAAATATTTCCCGGTAAGGATAGATCTTTAAATTTTAACTTCATTTTAATGTCCTTGAAGGTTGGTGGCGTTTAACAATTGCACGAACAGTAATGGCTAACAGATAGATTCAAATAAAATGTATTTCGCAGTTTTTAGCAAATTTATCTTTATTTGAAAAAGTATTAGCATTGTCGAGAAAGAGAAATTCGGGTAGTGACATGTATGGTTTTTACTATAAATATTGTATTTTTTTTTTTATTTAGTGGTATGGTTAAGTAAGATCAGCGTTATTAAACACTTATGCATTTTCCCTTGAATACGCTGTCTTTTCTACATTTTCGACCACGTCTGGTTAAAAGAGTGAATGAAATTTAAATTTAATTCATATAACGTTTACATCATGTATATTTAACAAAAAATGAGAGATTAAAATAAAACACGATGAAATTTGTACTAAAAGATCAGTATTTTCACTTAGGCCAAAAATAAGGAAAATAGTGAATTTTTTTATCTATGACAGAATCAGACTTACATGTATAAAACATTCATACATTTCCTTTATAAATGGAGGTACATTGTATGCTTATTCATTTTTCCTCATTTTAAAATAACAATATTTTCTTTATATAAAACATAAATGTTACGTTGTCTTACTTTATTTCATTTTGTATTATACAACTGAAATTCAACATAAATCGAGTACAAAAATATAACACAAGACCTTGAATTTTAGCGTTTTACAAGAATGTTTAAAATCAAGGGTAAAACGACTTATTAATTAAAGCATCTTATTGCTCCATAGGATGATCTTTGGAGACCGAGTTTGAACTGTTACCTCGTGGACCTTAATGTCACGGCTAAATGAAAATTTAAGGAAGATGCAATTTTTCAATGTTGAATTTTTGTTATGCCATGGGAATGCTAATTTTAACATTGCAACTTCGAATTATTTACATAAACACATTTAAAGGACCAATCAAATACGAAGTTCAAGAGCATTAAAACCCAATATTCCGAAAAGTAGTACCAATTACAACTAGAAGTTTCGAATAATTCAATTTTATTAATAAACATTAAATTTTCAGAAGGTATCAATGATTTTCTATATTCAAAAACGGAAGACGATAAGTTTTATGTAAGTGAATTTCAGTTCCAAAATATTCAACTGTGAAAATATTATTTTCCTTGTTCAATCTGAACAGGAATTTTTCCCTTAAGGGTCCAATAAAATCCGATTTCAGACTGTGATTTTATTCAATAAACGCATTATCCTTAATCATAGAAAGCCGAGAGTGTCTCTTAATTTGACAATTTGCTATATCCCATGCCTTATACATGTTATAGTGGTTCGATCATTCTTATAAATGTTTGAATATTCCTCAGTGTGATATACTTCCATGTATCAACTTTTTAGAAGCGCGCATGTTATTTTAATAATACATACTTAGTAGAGTATCAAATTATGGTGACGAAAACTCCTGATCGGATAAGTAAGAGCTATGAATGGAAATAAATGTACAAGCCTACATAATGTTGTGTATAAAGTGAACATTTTAAAGTCATATATTTATTTTTGTAATTTTACACTACATATCATGATTATTTGTTACATATTAAATTCTTGTGTCAAACCATGGTAATTAAAATTAAATCATCTTAATAAAAGTGTTGTGTAGTTCGAACTAATAGTTATATTATGATTTATTGCATTCTTGATGCATTATTGATCAGCTGCCAATTTCAAAAATTATGAGTCTTAAGCATGACAATGGTATTTGTTATTCAATAAAACAAAGGTTGCTGGTTTATAATGAATTCATTGACAAAATTTTTCATAAGTTGAAGTCATCTCCGATACATTTTTAACAACATTTTGTTTTTGTTGACTGTTATGGAATATTTGTATTAAGGAAGACCAAGGTGATCTCCATTTTGTAGTTTCATCAATCCTGTCTTTCTTGTATAGTTCATTTGATCTTCTAATGCGACTCGTCGTCGAGCCTTTACTTGCTAGGAACAACAAGGATGCCATTAATGGAATAGGGACTTTTTTGTGAAATTCAACTCATGGTTTCTATGTAACTTTTGTGGCCTGTTGTTTGTCTAATCCTACGTGTCCTACCATCATCTTTTTGTTCTGTCTGAAACCGCACTGTTATACAACGATCTATTTGAGAATTGTGATTGAGACCTTAAGCCAGAAGCAATTATGGCCACCAACATTATTGAAAATAAATAAACAATGATGAAATAAACATATTTTGTAAAATCTGAAAAATCATGCCATTTGCAAGAAAATACAATACGTGTAACTTCCCATGATAATTCATGCCGTATTTTCATACTTTGACATTGTTTTTTTTTATATTGCATACAAATTAACTATTCGACATAATACAAGTTGTTTTTAAATGGATAATTATGTTTATTGTTTCTGGTCGCGATGTTCTATGTGAAATCTGCTAGGAAATAACAGCAAAGTGTAAGAGAGCATGATTGATGTTGTCGTCCAGGGTCATCATATTGAAAATATCATATTTTTTCCTATTTAGAACAATACTATATTTTAAAAGTATACTTTGAAGTGAAATGGCCACTAAAGAAATTTAGGTGGACATATTTGACGGTCGCAAATACAGTTTTTATCCTGCAATCAGCGTTGTACAGTAAAACGGACAGGCGACCGTCAAATAAAATTGACGGTGCAACTTTATTTGTACTGTTATTCCGATTCTAATGCTGTACAAAAGAAATAATACGTTAGAGCTTGAAGTAATGTACAAATTTGACATATAAAAACCAGTTCATCTTCATGAATGATTTTCGCGGTCCGACGTTTAAACTTTGTCGATACAAATGAAAACTTACAAACTGGAGGTTTTACGTTACAACTAAAGCTTCAAATGTTTGGATAAAATTCACATTAAAACGGGGAATATAGGTGTTGTTTATTTTCGATAATATTGTAGTAATCGAATATTTGTTGATCCTTTCAATTCAAAATGGCGGATCCTCCTTAGTTACGCCTGGTCAACTGTGGATTTGACGGCAACTTTTAAAGCTCATATGAAAAAATTGTTATAAAAATAGCATTAGAATAATGAATTTATAGTTTATATATTTTAAAGGATATTTATTATTGTTTTGAATGTTGACATGAATATTATTGTTTATTCTTTTTTTTGTGTACCTTTATATCCCTTTAACTAGGAAAACCGAGGTTACGTAACATAACAACTATCGACAGCGGTTGTCTTTGTCGATATTTTGTGTTTACCTTTGATGTATTTACTAAATTAAACGGAACTTTTGTAGTCTCTGTTTATGTAATTTATCTAGTTTGTTTAATATGGAACGCCACAGCTGTCTTATGTAGTACTCTGAGATTACGTTATGTTGTATTATTATTACTTGATGATATTTTGTCTTTACATAATATGATTTTGACATTACGTAATGATGTTTTGATATTACTCAATATGGAATAGTCATTACTTAATGATATTTCGATATTACATGATATGGTTTCGTATGGACTTGATACGGTTTTGTCATTACTCGATGTGGTTTCATCATTATTTAATGTGGTTGTGTTATTAGGCATTGTGGTTTTAACATTTCTTGATGTGTATGTGGCTTAACGTAATGTAGTTGTTTCATTACATGATGTGGTTTTGTTATTTCGTAATGATGATTTGCCAATTCCTTATATGGCTTTAAAATTACATAATGATGTTTCAAAATTTGACAATTTTACACTACATGATGTGTTTGTTCCAGTATTTGATGTGGTCCTGTCTTTCTTTGATGTGGTTATTACATTACTTGATGAGGTAAAACCACGTGACTATTTGGGAAAAACTAGTTCTATTTTTAAAACCGATTTCCATGTTTTATTTGCCTCTAATGAGTGTGGAAATCCAACGAGTTAGAGTTCAAATTAAAGTTCGGGTTACTGTTCGAATAAAACTTCGAGTTAGTCTTCCATTTAAACTTCGAGTCATTTTCGATTTCGAGTTAGAATTCAAGTCATAACTAGAATTAAAGTTCGAATTAGGATTGAGTTTCGAGTTGAACTTCGAGTTTGATTTACCTTTTGAGGTAGAGTTCGAGTTAGACATCGAATTTGAGTCTCATTTAGATTAAGATTTCGAGTTGAAATTGGAGTTATCTAATATGAGTTCGTATTTAAATTTTCTATTGCGAATCAAGGGCTTTTGCTCGGGCTTCCGAAAAAAAGGGTTAAGAGGTATGCGTACAAAAGATAAACAATGTTACAGTATACAAAACACCACATAGAAATCGAAATAAAGTTAGATGTGGTGTGATTGCCAATGAGACAACTATCCACCAGAGTTCAAATGCAGTGGATGTAAGCAATGATAGGCACCCGTAACTGATAACTAAACAACTTACGAAAACAAATATGACACAGTCACATGAAACAACGACAACCATTGAATTACAGGCTCCTGACTTGGGACAGGCACATAAAGAATGTGCACGTGGCGGAATTAAACATATCTGTGAGCGCTAAACCCTAACCCTACCATGGGTGAATAGTGTAACAGCACAACACAAGAATAAACTGTAAAAATCAGATGCAATTGGCTTAACTCTATAGATCGGTATGACTGGGCAATATAAATCCATCAAAATACTGGGGTGATCTCGGGTGCTCCGGAAGAGTAAGCAAATCCTGCTCAACGTGTGGCATCCGTCGTGTTATTCGTGAACGTACAAACCCAGTGATTTGGTCTAATTCGGTAGGTCACATTCGAGGAAAAGAGGACGGGATTGTGGTAACGACAACTGGAACATACCCGTGAAACAGATATTCCAAAAAGTTAAGTTTTTTTCAATTTAGTGCGAGTATATCAGAGAATGGAATTTATAAAAATATATATTAAAAGATTGGTATTCTTATATGTTCAAATGATAATACAAGCTAAAAAAATCGGAGAATTCTTATTTTATAGAATTGATGCTTTGTCGCTTAGTCCGATCACCCCATTTCCCTGTAACTTTAGTGTGAGTTGATTTAAAGTGTTTCATTTGTTGACATTAAGTTCAAGTCATTTGATGTGTGTCCAGCCTGCGATATTAATGTCGCGGAAGTGAGACACAACAAACCTATATTCCGTCGTCGGCGTCTTCATCATTTAGATCGTTCGGTTACTCGTTTGAATTGTTTTTACATTTGTCATTTCTGGACCTGTTATAGCTTACTATGCGGTATGGGTTTTGCTCATTGTTGAAGACCATACAGTGACATATAGTTGTTAACTGCTACGTCATTTGGTATGTGGTGGAGAGTTGTCTCATTGGCAATCATACCACATCTTCTTATTTTTATATAAGTTTTATTTGCATTAAATATTACCAAATTAAACTATTTTGTCATGATAAATTTGTAAACCTCCATGAATTGTTATAAAACTTGTATAGGAGTTAATCTTCTATATCGAGATAAAGCATGTACAGAAAAAATTTTTTAATTTTGTTTTTTACCGATAAATGGACGTTTTACAGTCAACATTACACTTTTACAATGACAGCAGCAATCTCAGGCGAGACACAGGGTTCCGTGGAATTCTTCACGAATTTATTGTAATACTGCTTCCATTTGAGAACTAAGGAAAAAAACGGCAGGACCATGTGGTTTGGGGATATCCCCCTTATGTCCGAAATATTGATATTTTTTTTGTACTTTTTTCTTATTTTTGTCTGCCGTTCCCCTTTTTCATACCAAATAACTCTGAACAACAACTCGAACTTTAATTTGAACTTCAACTCAATGGAAAGCGACACTCATCCGAAGCACATTAAACAAACGACATATGGAAATCGGTCTAAAAATAGAACTATTTTTTTTCCAAAATGGTCACGTGGCTTTACCTCATCAAGTAATGTGATAACCACATCAAAGAATGACAGGACCACATCAAATACAGGAACAAACACATCATGTTGTGTAAAATCGTCAAATTTTGAACCATCATTATGTAATGTTAAAGCCATATGAAGAATTGGCAAATCATCATTACGAAATAACAAAACCACATCATGTAATGAAACAAATACATAACGTTAAGCCACATACACATCAAGTAATGTTAAAACCACATTGCCTAATGACACAACCACATTAAATAATGATGAAATCACATCGAGTTATTACAAAACCATATTAAGTAATGAAAAAACCATATCAAGTCAATACGAAACCATACCACGTAAAATCGAAATATCATTAGTAATGACTATTCCAAATTGAGTTATATCAACACATCATTACGTAATGTCAAAACCATATTATGTAAAGACAAAATATAATCAAGTAATAATAAAACAACATAACATAATATCGGAGTACCATATATGACAGCTGTGGCGTTCCATAGTTTAAGGTCTATCAATCTTCAGAGATAAATAAAATCCTATATTTTTATCGTTTTAATACGAACTGTTACATTTGTTTCAGAAATTATTAGTCAATCAATAAAAGCGTTGTCCATTAGGTCTCTATGGTAAAAATGTATTTCACATTCCAACAGATGCACAGTTTATTACCACAACGGCCATTTATTTGTCCCTCGCCGTACTATTTACTAAAATACAAATGAAATACCCTTGACCAATATTATGTTCTTCTATATTTGAATTATGTTATTTAGAACTATGCATAGAATACTTGATCAGTCGATGTCACAGTCAATTTATTCACTCTAGTACTTGTATTGCCCTGTTAATATTTTTTCAACACTTGACCTAACTGACAACGTTTTCATCAAAAAATAAAAGTTTTGAATAATTTGCCAGAGTTCTTATACTTCATAGATAACTATACACTACAAAATGAGCAACGTTTTTGAAAAGTTTTATTTCACATCATTTATTTTTGAAGATTTATAGAACTTAAAGAAATTATATTCCCTGTAAATAGGCATTTAGTGGGATGTTAGGTCATGTTATGGTACAACAAACGTAAAAATTATTCTAATTTGCAAATAAAGTCTTGCAACTCTGGTAAGACAAACCAGAAAATCGAAAGGAAGCTTCCTCTTTTTAGGTAATCAATCCAGACATACTAGAGTTAGTGCGCAATATGTGCAAAATTGCATGAAACCTGGTGGTTAAAGTCCCGTTATTCTGGAACGACATAGCAACAATTTTCAAAAGCGATAGGGAGCTTTCTGTCGTCAATCCTAATGTTGTATTAAAATTGCATAATTGGTTCAAGCAAATTTTAGTTATTGAAGGAAGTGTTGACAGACGAACGGACGGACTTTGGTACACCATTTTGCATAGGCGTATAACAACTATAATATATGAGACATCACCATCAAATTCCCAAACGAACAGAGATAACAGACTTATAAAAGAAACCAAAGGGTCACTCAAACATCATGAACATATATAAGTCGGAAAAAACTGACAACTCCATGGCAAAAACCCAAAAAACAATAGTATACAAAACACAACATAGAAATCTAAAGACTGTACAACGCGAACACAACCAATAACCTGAGGTGATCCCAGGTGCTCCAGAAGGGTAAGCAGATCCTGCTCCACATGTAGTGTTGCTCATGTATCCGGTAATAAATCTTATTCAGTAGGTCACATTCGTGGAAAAGAGGACGGGATTGTCGTTACAACAATTTGAACATATCCGTCGTCATATGTGAAACAGATATTCCATAACGGTCAACCAACTCGTGATGGCGTCCGTAAAATTTTAGAAGGGATGATTTCAATGTCACCACTTGGAACATGTGGAACTCTTGGTTTAATAGTTTCCTTATGAGCAGCAACACTATATTAAGGGAATGCAAGCCCTTGAATATCGTATCAACTGGGAGATATATATATACTCCATATGCAGGTGCTGCTGGAATGTTGCTACATAGAATTGGAAAGTTGGTTTCATCTCTTTTGTCGAAAAGTTTTGTTCTCAACCGACCCTCATTTTTTTTTTTTTTTTATTCATTCATATGACTATCACGGTGACCTCAGATAAAAATTGACATACACATGGTGAACATACTGATATGTTCACTAGCTAACAAGATTGTGTCATAATAAATGCTTTCAAAAGAGAGGCGAAAGATACCAAAGGGACATTTAAACTCATAAGTTTAAAAAGGCTTCCACTATTTATTAAAGGAGAAAAGTAGACATAATTATATGAAAAGGAAAACAAATCTGGATATTCTTGAAACATACAGCTGCTTGAAAACATCTTTACCAAATGTTTGGGTTTGAGTATTTCTGGTGGAGTTTAATACAGAAAAGCGCTTCGGAAGCACCAAACTTATTATCACAACAATACTGTTCCAGTTAAACGGTGTGGTGTTGCACAGTCACTGTTAATGCTGTCTATTGAGTCTGTACTATGCATAAACACATGTAAGCAATTTCAATTTAAGTTACTCGATAACCATTTTTTTCTTTTTTTATTTCAGTAATTTTATCAGACCAGATTGTATTATTGGGGGAATATTTCAAACAATGAGAGTATAATGAAGAGCCAGAAAATGTGACTACAGCCACAAATCAGGAACCCAAGACTTTAATAAGGCAGATAGTTTAGATACGATTAAATAATTTAAAACAAATAATTAAATGTTGTTTTATTACATCCCTGGTTAATGTAAAATAAGAAAACAATGCCATATGCATTTCTAATTCCACGTCCTTTTTTGAAACAAGTTTAGTAAAAGCGACAACAGCTTCTATCTAGTAAGCGATGTTACTGAAATAGGAAGCACATTTTGACCCTGCTTTCCAAATTAAGAGCATTTGTATATTCAAGTCAGTGGTGTTCTTGTTGGTATATTTACTGTTCAGGTTTGCATTGTGTGTTTTACTTTTACAACATATGACCTAAAAAGGTAAAAAAGGAAGTTTTGGTGCATGTGAGACTGGATGAAACTCGTCACATTTTTGCTGTACAAAGTCGGGCTATCTCTACCATGTATTGCTAATTGTTGGTTGTCTATATTTATATTTTTTTGTCAGAGGAGTCGGGTTTTGGTGGTTGCTGTTGTCTCACATGTACGTACCGTCAAATATATGTGGTAGTTGCTAATATCTATTTCATGTTATGATAACTACCGGAGAAAGATAAGATGTCAAGGTGTTAAGGAAAAGTAATATTTTGATTATGGGCGATCATATGATTATCGGGGAAGGTAGGAGCAAGATGATTTTTGAGGATGGAATATTCATTTACACTAGTTGAAAGTACGGCTTGTTTATTTTCACTAATTACAACCACAACTATTTCTTGCATTGTAATGTATTATATATTAATGAAACGTTCATTGTCATCCTATCGTGGGAAAGAATATTTTCCCAAGTCATTACAAGGTCAGAATATGTATCTAAAGAATAATCTCGCCACTACAACCACCATGTTCATTCCTTTATGTCACAAGTCGTTATTCGTGTTTAAGAAGGATCAAATTCGCTGCTTGTATTGTTGAAAGACGAAGTGTAACAATATCTTGCGTTGATAATTCATCAAATTTGTTATTGATGGCGCAGTGACCATGAGTTTACAATGAATTTAACATCTTTGGTGTGGTTTTGTCTCAACTGCACTATGAAAATCATCCCATGAATTTATATCTATATTATTGAGACGCACTGAACGTACATTTACAATGAATTTAACATCTTGGTGTGTGTTTTTTCCCCAACCGCACCTAGAAATTCATCCTGTGAATTTATATGTATGCTATTGGAGACGCAATGACCACACAATTAAAATGTATGTAACATCTTGGTGCGTTTTTCCATCCGCACTTAAAAAATCATACTGTGAATTTCTATCTCTAATATTGGAGACGTAATGAATGTAACATTCGGTATCTGTTTTTCGACCGCACTAGGAAAAGCATACTGTGAATGTCTATCTCTCATACTGGAGACGTAATGAATGTAACATTCGGTATCTGTTTTCGACCGCACTAGGAAAAGCATACTGTGAATGTCTATCTCTCATACTGGAGACCCAATGAATGTAACATTCGGTATCTGTTTTTCGACCGCACTAGGAAGAGCTTACTGTGGATGTCTTTTCTAATATTAGAAATACAATGACTTAAAATTAACACGTCAACATATTGAAGTCTTGTTCACTGAACTACTGAAACAAACTGTAAGTTATGTTACTGAACGAGGGTCTGGTTGGAGTTATACGCGTATAATTGACTACAGAACCATGTGAAAAAAAGGAGAATAAAAACAAAAATAAATGATAGAGAAAAATAGTGGAAAAAAATAATAAATAACGGAGTGCTTAAATATAAAGAATAGAGAATAATGGACATAGGGATTTCGGAAATGAAGGACCCCCATTTAGACACTCCTCTATTCTGTAAATGATAATTATAACAAAAGATTATCATGTACTCACGATGATCCTAAATTGGTACAAGCACATGGATATGTGGCTATGTTAACTATTTTTATTGAGATCTGAACCCTTCCCCTCTATGAACTTGGTCAGTAAAGAAGGTACAACACAATTAGTATAGGAGGCGTAATTAACCCTACACGTAACAAAAAACCCCAAGTACATTCGAAACAATGCTTAAATCTTATATAGTATAAATTGTTCAAAACAATGATTTATTGAGGTCTGATCCATTCCCCTCTATGAACTTGGTCAGTAAAGAACGTACAACACAATTAGTATAGGAGTCGTACTTAGAAAACTTATTTCAAACGGGACATATAGAAATAAGTTATTGCTTCGCATCACGGTGCGGAGCTATTAGTTTCAATCGAAATACACGCCATCTTGAATAAATTATTTTTCCGTATAGATTCTGATTGGATGCGGCTGAGATACAGCAACAGCTATTGGCTTAAATGAGATAAAGAATTACAGACTTTTCTCGGCAAGTTAAGACATTAAATGCCGGAAAATTGACTATGTATTTCAGTTCCGATCAACTGTCATTAATTCATGTTCGTTTTATTATGCATACGTTTCACAGATGAATTCAATATTGAAATATCAATTATTAATACGTGTTTATTTGTTTTGTTACTCTGCAATTCGCACGATTTGCTTTGCTAAACAATGTTCATATACAATGTTTACAAAATGCATTATCTGTAGTTTATAACTTCTGACAATCTAGGCACACCTCCAGAGTCGTGTCTATTTATAATTGTTTTAATTTTCAACAAGAAATTTAGATTTTTAAAAGCATGGGTATAAAGAACATCAATTTTTATCAATCAATATCTAAAATACCACATTTCAATACTAATTAACAACCACATGCACACATATTATCTTAAAAGGGGACGAAAGATACCAGAGGGACAGTCAAATTATATATATATATCTTAAATTAGGGTAGAGCGCAGCAGTCCATAGCTTTTAGAAAGCTAAAACTTGTATAAAGTTGTGATTACAGCTAATCCGCTTATCGCCATCGGATGGGTCACTAATCCGGTTAATTATTTTCTTCAGTAAAATTAGTCAGTCTGCATTTTAATTTCAATATTTCTCCAACGACCACAATTTGCAGTTCGTTTGTCGTAGTTTCGTCATTTGAACAAAATTATTTTCCGGCAGTTCCTTTTAATTTCAATATTTCTAAAACGATCATAATTTGCAGTTCGTTTGTCGTAGATTCGTCAAATGATCGTATTTTCGTCATCTTTGATATAAAACGTTCAATTTCGATTAAAAGATAGAACTTTATTCAAAACGTTCAGAAATGTTTTCACGTTAAAACTTCCATCATCATCGAGGAGTCAAACAGATGCTTCCTTTACGATATACTGCGCATGCGTGAAAGTATTCTATGAATTTATAGCCGACACTAAAACGTAAAATACGAAATAAAATTAGTGCCAAAATAAATGAGAAAGACAAATAATGTTCTTCGGCTGTTGTCTGCTCTTTGGTCGGGTTGTTATCTCTTTGACATATTCCCCATTTCCATTCTCAATTTTATTTTTCACAGAGTTTGTCTATAGTGCCGTGTGGAGACAGTAGAGTGCCTCCCGTGCTTCAGGTTTATGTCTTATAATATACTAGCCTTCGGCTGTTGTCTGCTCTTGGTCGTGTTGTTGTCTCTTTGATATACCGGTATTCCCCATTTCCATTCTCAATTTTATTCTTATTATAAGAAGATGTGGGATGAGTGTCAATGATACAACTCTCCAACACGGAGCCTAGGCTTAAACCAAACAGCAAGCTATTAAGGGCCCAAAATGACTAGTGTATAAAACTATTCAAACAGGAAAACCTGTGGTCTAATCTATATATAAATAAAAAACACAAAAAAAAAAAAAAAAAAAAAAAAAAAAAACGAGAAACGAGAAACACTTATGAACCACATCAACAAACGACCACTGAACATCAGGCTCCTGTCAAATGCAGCGGGTTTAAACGTCTTAACAGGTACCAACCTTCACCCTAACCTGAAACAGCAGTGCAACGTTACAACATAAAAAGACACACTATAAAATAGCACATCCTCATTTTTAACTAGATATTGTTTACCGAGTCAGGAAAGTAGAAACGATCTGTCATCCTAAAATGTTATCAATTCAATACTGTAATTAGATATTTGAATATTGTTTTGATTGGTATTAATATTGGTTTTGTTACCAGTAAATTAATCAATTAATGAAGAAATAACAAAACTCAGAGATGCACCATGGGATGCCCAGACCCTGGAGACTGCACAAAAACTGCCTACCTTCGAATAAGAGATCAGCACTCTATCGTACCAGACAAAAACTGTACCCAGGCATACCAAATACTAGACCAAGAATACAACTTGAAGGACAATTTCGCCAGACCACAAGTAGAGAATCATTTCTATAAGCTGATGATGGTGACATCAACAAGCTACTCATATTTACAACTGCTGAAAATCTACGACAACTGTGCACTGCAGACACTGTGATGGAACTTTCTACACAGCACCACCAATGTTTGACAGCATTGAGGCGAAAGATACCAAAGGGACATTTAAACTCATAAGTTGAAAAGGCTTCCACAATTTATTAAAGGAGAAAAGTAGACATAATTATATGAAAAGGAAAACAAATCTGGATATTCTTGAAACATACAGCTGCTTGAAAACATCTTTACCAAATGTTTGGGTTTGAGTATTTCTGGTGGAGTTTAATACAGAAAAGCGCTTGGAAGCACAAACTTATTATCACAACAATACTGTTCCAGTTAAACGGTGTGGTGTTGCACAGACAGTGTCAATTTTCTCTATTAACTCTGTACTATGCACAAACACATGTAAATAATTTCAATTAAAGTTACTCGATAACCATGTCCTTTTTTTGTTGATTTCAGTAATTTTATCGAACCAGATTGTGTCATTGGAGGAATATATGAGAGTATAATGAATAGCCAGAAAATGTGACTACAACAAGAAATCAGGAACCCAAGTCTTTAATAAGGCGGATAGTTTGGATACGATTAAATAATTTAAAAAAATAATTAAATTTTGTTTATTACATCCCTAGTTAATGTAAATAAGAAAACAATGCCATATGCATTTCTAATTCCACGTCCTTTTTGGAACAAGTTTAGTAAAAGCGACAACAGCTTCTACCTAGTAAGCGATATTACTGAAATAGCAAGCACATGTTGGCCCTGCTTTCCAAATTAATTGCATTTGTATATTCAAGTCAGTGGTCTTCTTGTCGGTATATCGACTGTTCAGGTTTGTATTGTGTGTTTTACTTTTACAACATATGACCTAAAAAGGCAAAAACAAGGAAGTTTGTGTGCATGTGAGACTGGATGAAACTCGTCACATTTTGCTGTACAAAGTCTGGCTATCTCTGCCATGTGTTGTTCGTTGTTGGTTGTCTATATTTATATCTTTTTGTCAGAGGAGTCGGGTTATGGTGGTTGCTGTTGTCTCACATGTACGTACCGTCAAATATATTTGGTAGTTGTTGTTATCTTTTTGATGTTATATTATCTACCGGAGAAAGATAAGATGACAAGGTGCTGAGGAAAAGTAATATTTTGATTATGGACGATCATATGATTTTCGGGGAAGGAAGGAGCAAGATGATTTTTGAGGATTGAATATTCATTTATATTAGTTGATAGTAAGGCTAATTTATTTTCACTAAATACATGCACAACTATTTATTGCAGTATAATGTATTATATATTAACAAAACGTTAATTGTCATCCCATCGTGGGATAGAATATTTTTCCCAAGTTATTACAAGGTCAGAATATTCATCTAAAGAATCATCCTCCCCACCACAACCACCATGTTCATTCCTTTATGTCACAAGTCGTTATTTGTGTTTTAAGAAGGATCACATTCGCTGCTTGGATAGTTGAAAGACGCTGTATTCTTAAACCGAAGTGCAACAATATCTTGCATTGACAATTCGTCAAATTTTATATTGATGGCGCAGTGACCATGAGTTTACAATGAATTTAACATCTTTGGTGTGGTTTTTGTCTCAACTGCACTATGAAAATCATCCCATGAATTTATATCTATATTATTGAGACGCACTGAACGTACATTTACAACGAATGTAACATCTTGGTGTGTGTTTTTTCCCAAACCGCACCTAGAAAATCATCCTGTGAATTTATATGTATGCTATTGGAGACGCAATGACCATACCTTTACAATGAACGTAACACCTTGGTGTGTCTTTTTTTCCAACCGCACTTAGAAAAGCATACTGTGAATGTCTATCTCTCATACTGGAGACCCAATGAATTTAACATTTGGTGTCTGTTTTTCGACCGCACTAAGAAAAGCATACTGTGAATATCTTTTCTAATATTGGAGATGCAATGACTTAAAATTAACAAGTCAACATATTGAAGTCTTGTTCACCGCACTGCAGAAACAAACTGTGTTATGTGACTGAATGAGGGTCTGGTTGGAGTTAATAGACTACAGAACCATGTGAAAAAGGAGAATAAAGAGAAAAATAAATCATAGAGAAAAATAGTGGAAAAAACAAAGAATAACTGAGTGCTTAAATATAAAGAATAAAGAATAATGGACAAAGGTATTTCGGAAATGGAGGACCCCCATCCAGACACTCCTAAATTCTCTAAAAGATAATTATAACAAAAGATAACCATGCACTGGCGAGGATCCTAAATTGATAAAAGCACATGTATATGTGGCGATGTTTAACTATTTTATTAAGATCTGAACCCTAACCCTCTATGAACTTGGTCAGTAAAGAACGTACAACACAATTAGTATAGGAGGTGTAATTAACCCTACACGTAACAAAAAACCCAAGTACAATCGAAACAATGCTTAAATCTTACAGGGTAAAAAATGTTCAAAATAATGATTTATTGAGATCTGATCCGTTCCCCTCTATGAACTTGGTCAGTAAAGAACGTACAACACAATTAGTATAGGAGGTGTACTTAGAAAACTTATTTCAAACGGGACATATAGAAATAAGTTATTGCTTCGCATCACGGTGCGGAGCTATTAGTTTCAATCGAAATACACGCCATCTTGAATAAATTATTTTTCCGTATAGATTCTGATTGGATGCGGCTGAGATACAGCAACAGCTATTGGCTTAAATGAGATAAAGAATTACAGACTTTTCTCGGCAAGTTAAGACATTAAATGCCGGAAAATTGACTATGTGTATTTCAGTTCCGATCAACTGTCATTAATTCATGTTCGTTTTATTATGCATACGTTTCACAGATGAATTCAATATTGAAATATCAATTATTAATACGTGTTTATTTGTTTTGTTACTCTGCAATTCGCACGATTTGCTTTGCTAAACAATGTTCATATACAATGTTTACAAAATGCATTATCTGTAGTTTATAACTTCTGACAATCTAGGCACACCTCCAGAGTCGTGTCTATTTATAATTGTTTTAATTTTCAACAAGAAATTTAGATTTTTAAAAGCATGGGTATAAAGAACATCAATTTTTATCAATCAATATCTAAAATACCACATTTCCAATACTAATTAACAACCACATGCACACATATTATCTTAAAAGGGGACGAAAGATACCAGAGGGACAGTCAAATTATATATATATATCTTAAATTAGGGTAGAGCGCAGCAGTCCATAGCTTTTAGAAAGCTAAAACTTGTATAAAGTTGTGATTACAGCTAATCCGCTTATCGCCATCGGATGGGTCACTAATCCGGTTAATTATTTTCTTCAGTAAAATTAGTCAGTTTGCATTTTAATTTCAATATTTCTCCAACGACCACAATTTGCAGTTCGTTTGTCGTAGTTTCGTCATTTGAACAAAATTATTTTCCGGACAGTTCCCTTTTAATTTCAATATTTCTAAAACGATCATAATTTGCAGTTCGTTTGTCGTTGTTTCGTCAAATGATCGTATTTTCGTCATCTTTGATATAAAACGTTCAATTTCGATTAAAAGATAGAACTTTATTCAAAACGTTCAGAAATGTTTTCACGTTAAAACTTCCATCATCATCGAGGAGTCAAACAGATGCTTCCTTTACGATATACTGCGCATGCGTGAAAGTATTCCTATGAATTTATAGCCGACACTAAAACGTAAAATACGAAATAAAATTAGTGCCAAAATAAATGAGAAAGACAAATAATGTTCTTCGGCTGTTGTCTGCTCTTTGGTCGGGTTGTTATCTCTTTGACATATTCCCCATTTCCATTCTCAATTTTATTTTTCACAGAGTTTGTCTATAGTGCCGTGTGGAGACAGTAGAGTGCCTCCCGTGCTTCAGGTTTATGCTCTTATATATACTAGCCTTCGGCTGTTGTCTGCTCTTTGGTCGTGTTGTTGTCTCTTTGATATACCGGTATTCCCCATTTCCATTCTCAATTTTATTCTTATTATAAGAAGATGTGGGATGAGTGTCAATGATACAACTCTCCAACACGGAGCCTAGGCTTAAACCAAACAGCAAGCTATTAAGGGCCCCAAAATGACTAGTGTATAAAACTATTCAAATCTTAACAAGTAATATTAGAAAACATTTAGATTTAAATAATATTTTAAATGATTGCCAACATGGCTTTAGGAGTAAACGTTCCTGTGAAGCACAACTTGTTATCAGCATCCAGGACATAGCCAAATACTTGGCAGAAGGTAATCAAGTTGATGCAATACTTTTAGATTTTTCTAAAGCTTTTGATAAGGTCCCCCATGAAAGATTAATAACAAAACTTAATTATTATGGTATACGTGAAAATAACTTACTTTGGATAAAAGATTTTTTGTCAAACAGGCAACAGCAAGTCCTGCTTAACGGTGTTCAATCTTCCAAATTAGCTGTTGACTCTGGTGTTCCTCAGGGCACAGTATTAGGCCCAACTTTATTTTTGTTATTCATAAACGACCTACCTGAGCATGTCTCCTGTAAGGTTCGTCTTTTTGCTGACGACTGTTTACTTTATGAAACATCAAATAATATAAATGAGTCTCAAGCACTCCAAAAAAATCTATCAAGCCTTGAAAATTGGGAATCTGAATGGCAAATGAAATTTAATCCTGAAAATGCTATGTCATAAATATTTCTAAAAGTCGAAAAATAATTTATTTCAATATAAATTACATAACATGTACTTGAATCTGTCAAAGACAGCAAGTATCTAGGAGTTACAACAAGCAATGATCTTGATTGGGGCCCCATATTAATAATATAACTTCAAAGGCAAATAAAACACTAGGATTTTTACGTAGAAACATGAAAACTGTACACGTAAGGTTAAAACAAAACCTTACGTACACATCACTTGTGCGTCCGACCGTCGAGTACTCCTCACCAGTTTGGGATCCGTACAAACAAAGCCAAATAAACCAAATTGAGCAGATACAGCGTAAGGCAGCAAGATATGTTTTAATGACTATAACGATAGATCACCAGGTGCTGCCACTGACATGTTATAAACAAACTAAAATGGGAAAACTTGCAATCCTCAAAAGCTAAGCTTGTCTTGATTTATAAGATTAATGGGGTTGGTCGAAGTCACTAATGACGTCCTGACACAATCTGACAGGCGAACTAGAGGCCTACATAAATTTCGACAAATATACAAATAAAGACTTTTTAAATCATCTTTTTCCCAAGTACTATTGCTGTCTGGAACGATCTCCCAGAAACAATTTGCATGTCACCCTCCTAGAATCCTTCAAAGGTGGTATCTCCACCTTAACATTTGGAGGTTCTAGTCCGGCTAATTAATTAGTGTATTTAGCCACTGCATGTACATAATGTGAATACGTTTAACATTAAGCTACAACTAATGTTATTTTTAAATTGTAATTGAACTGTGGGAAATTTTTTATTTTATTATAACAAAATTTTCGACATCCATTTGCATGTACATAGCGCCACAGTTCCGGGATATTCCACACTCCGGCACCGGAGTCTTTCCAGTACCAGGAAGAAGAAGAAGAAGTCAAACAGGTGCCCTTTACGATATACTGCGCATGCGTGAAAGTATTCCTATGAATTTATAGACACTAAAACGTAAAATACGAAATAAATTTAGTGCCAAAATAAATGAAAAGACAAATATAGTTCTTCGGCTGTTGTCTGTTCTTTGGTCGGGTTGTTGTCTCTTTGACATATTCCCCATTGCCATTCTCAATTTTATTTTTACAGAGTTTGTCTTTAGTGCCGTGTGGAGACAATATAGAGTGCCTCCCGTGCTTCAAGTTTATGCTCTTATAATATACTAGCCTTCGGCTGTTGTCTGCTCTTTGGTCGGGTTGTTGTCTCTTTGACATATTCCCATTTCCATTCTCAATTTTATTCTTATTATAAGAAGATGTGGGATGAGTGTCAATGATACAACTCCCCATCCAAGTCACAATGTGTAAAAAGTAAACAATTAAAGGCCAAAGTACGACATTCAACACGGAGCCTAGGCTTAAACCCAACAGCAAGCTATAAAGGGCCCCAAAATGACTAGTGTAAAACTATTCAAACAGGAAAACCTTTGGTCTAATCTATATAAAAAAAAAAAAAAAAAAAAAAAAAAAAAAAAAAAAAAAAACAGAAACCAGAAACACTTATGACCCACATCAACAAACGACCACTGAACATTAGGCTCCTGTCAAATGCAGCGGGTTTAAACGTCTTAACAGGTAACAACCTTTACCCTAACCTGAAACAGCAGTGTAACGTTACAACATAAAAGACACACTATAAAATAGCATATCCTCATTTTTAACTAGATATTGTTTACCGAGTCAGGAAAGTAGAAACGATCTGTCATCCTAAAATGTTACCAATTCAATACTTGTTTCGATTGTACTTGTTTGTCTCTGACTGTTTATAACGTTTTTACACTAAATCCATTGGATGTTGGATGTGTACTGATTGATATTTTAGTCTAAGATGCATGTTTTTTTTTTATAAGTTGTTAGTGTCTTTGAACTAGCTGTCAGTAAATGCGAGTACTCTCATATCTGTACTTAGTGTCTTTTTGTTGTGGGGATGTACAAGTTCCCGTCCACGTCCACTCTGTGTTTTTGTTAGACGTATTATATTTCTATTCGACGTATCCATCTGATGAGTTAAGCCTTTGTCAACTGATTTTTATATTCTGTATGTACCTGTCCCTAGTTAGGAGCCTGTTATTCAGTGGTTGTCGTTTATTGCTGTGTAACATATTGTTTTTCGTTCATTATTTGGTACATACATTAGGTCGTTAGTTTTCCCGTTTGAATTGTTTTACATTTGTCATTTCGGGGCCTTTTATAGCGGACTATGCGGTATGGGGTTTGCTCATTGTTGAAGGCCGTACGGTGACCTATATTTGTTAGTTTCTGTGTCATTTGGTCTCTTGTGGAGAGTTGTCTCATAGGCAATCACACCACAGTTTCTTATTTTTATATTAATAAAACATTAATAAAATAAATAAACATTTATTTACATATAAAAAAAAAAAAAACACCAAAAAAAAAACCAAGTACAATCGAAACATTGCTTAACATTTACTTATAAAATAATCCAGTTTAACTTTAACAGTTACCATTCGCAATGTTAAAGTACGTACCCTGATGATGTGATATAAAGTTGTCCAACTCTCTTATATCGATCGTTGTTCTCTAGAATATGCATGATTCGCACAAGAATTCATAACCAGAAGGCCACAATCTTTTGTATAATCAAAATACCAGGGATTCATTATTATTCGTGTGATACCAATTTTCGAGGATTTCTTGACTACATGTGAACCGTGAATTTAAATCTTCAAGGAATTATATGTTTTCAATAGGCTTGTATGCAGACCATAAGTAATTGTGTTCTCATGGGTCATTATATATATCAAATGAAATTTGGTAAAATGGCAAAAGTTTAATAAATTGTTCAAGACATGAAGAAACCAAAATTATCCTCGCATTTCATTCTTTCAATAGCTAATGTGACCTTGCTTTTTGACTTATTAACCCCATAGGGCATAAACGCTTCAATTTTAGTGATAGTTGAACATGCAGTTCAAAACATAACATCCACAAACTAAAATATGTAATATCTAAGAAAAGGGGCTATGAAATTGACCTTTGACTTTTGACCCAAAAATCAAGAGCAATATTTGTAAACCTATGGGGTATTGCCAAGCCATAAAAATTGGACATATTTTTCAAAAGATAACATCCAGAAATAAAATGTTGCCAAATTGCAGTTTGCTTATAGCTGCTGTGTGTTACAACTATGATAAATATACATTTTTTACAGTTATGATAAGTACAAAAAGTAAAATAACAATATTACCGAACTCCAATGAAAATTCCAAACGGAAAGTCCCTTATCAAATGGCAAAATCAAAAGCTCAAACACATCAAACGAATGGAAAACAAGTGCCATATTCATGATAAGCTTGTTAATGTAGATTTCTATTCTAACAATCATGTTTTATGTATTTGTTAATACTGAACAGTATCAAGATTTTATGTGTGTAAAGTGGCATACTTCTCCATGATGACATACTAATAAACACATCTTCGTGTTAGAATCCTACAATGTACAAAGTTTCATGAACATCTGATGAAACATGAGAGGGAGTTGCGTATTGAAAAATATTCAACATTTCAGGTGCAAAGGGACATAAAAGAGAGGCGGAAGATGCCAAAGGAATTATTCAAACTCGTAAGTCTATGACAAACTGACAACGCCTGGCCAAACAAAACAAAAAAAGGGATCAAGAGACAAACAACAGTCTATAAAACACGTACATTATACTTACAACATCGAAAACTAAAGACTGAGAAACCAATCTGATTAAAATCCGATGTTGTGATCTCTGTATCGTATCGAAAACTAACAGTTGATTTTAATGAGATTGCCGAGAAACAAGAAAACAACCAAAAACCAGAAGTGGTCTCATGTGCTCGAGAAGGGCAAGGAGATCCTGCTCCACATATGGCAAACGTCGTGTTTCTCATGCAAGTACAAATTCAGTGATTTTACATTTGAGGAAAAGAGGATGGGATTGTAATTTACGAAAATTGGAACATGACCATTGTCCTCTGAGAAACAACTGTGGGATTTATAAACTTACGCAAATACCCTAGCTTCTTCTTTTCAAATGTTCATGTTAGTGAATAGTATAAATATATTTAATGTATTACTGGTAAATTATCAAGTCAGGAATTTCAGTACCACAAATTACTTGACACTTTTACTAAATTCGTCAATAGATACAAAGAATATGTGTGGCAGTTTGGTTGTACCGGGATTTATATAACACATCCTAATTTTTATGGAGATCTTGTTTAAAGAGACTGAAAATTTAGATACCATCTGGGTTATTTTTTTAGATCCTTTCAATAAACTTATTCTAAAAGGTAACCATTTCAACACTGTAATTAGACCTTCATATACTGTTTTGATTTGATTTTGGTGTTTTAACGCCACTTTTAAGCACCGCTTTTGGGCTATTTCGTGGCGGCCAGTTTTATTGGTGGAGGAAGCCGGAGTGCCCGGAGAAACCACCGACCTTCGATAGGAAAACTGACAATCCTAGTCAATTAAGATTGAGTCGAGTGCACCCGCACGAGCGGGGTTCGAACTCACAACCTCAGTGTTGACTGGCTAGTGATTACAGTAGTAACTACTTAGACCACTCGGCCACCGAGGCCCCTCATATACTGTTTTAAACGGAGACATAATATATTGTTAGCATAATGGTCCCAGGTATTAACAAAGATTTATATAGGGGGGGGTATAAATTCGCTGCCTTGTCAGGTATTTGTTTTTGTTAGTTGTTTTTCTTCTTTTATCGATCTAATGAGTTAATAGATATAAGAAGATGTGGTATGAGTGCCAATGAGACAGCTCTCCATCCAAGTCAAAATTTATAAATGTAAACCATTATAGGTCAAAGTACGGTCTTCAACACGGAGCCTAGGCTCACACCGAACAGTAGCTATAAAGGGCCAAAAATTACTAGTGTAAAACCATTCAAACGGAAAACCAACGGTCTAATCTATATAAAACGAGAAACGAGAAACACTTATGAACCACATCAACAAACGACAACTACTGAACATCAGATTCCTGACTTAGGACAGGTGCAAACAAATGCAGCGGGTTTAAACGTTTTAATGGTACCAAACCTTCACCCTTTTTCTGAAACAATAGTGTAAGCCCTTTTCAACTGATTTCTATACATGTTATTTGCTCTTATGTTGTACTGTTACATCACTGTCCAAGGTTAGGGGAAGGGTTTGGCGCCTGCAAACATGTTTAATACTGCCACATTCTGTATGTGCCTGTCCCTAGTCACAAGCCTGTATAATTCAGTGGTTGTCAGTAATTTCTGTATATCATATTTGTTTTCCATTCTTTGTTTTGTACATAAATCAGGATGTTAGTTTTCTCATTTGAATTGTTTTACATTTGTCATTTCAGGGCCTCATATAGCCGACTATGAGGTATGGGTTTTGCTCATTGTTGAAAGATGTACAGTGACCTATTGTTGCTAACTTCTATGTCATTTGGTCTCTGGTGGAGAGTTAACATTGTATCATTGGCAATCATATTACATCTTCTTCATTTTATATTTTAAGTTCTAAGGGAATTACTCCAGAAATACTGATTGGAGAAATCCCAAGTGCTGCAAAGCTAAAACCTGATTACAAGTAATTGTGCAAATTTTGGTTCAAACTGGACATGAGACTCAACATTAAGTTTGGACAGATTGATGGACAGACAGGCAGTTTCCTATAAATTCCCAAAAACTTTTTTTGCCGGGGTACAATACACTTATAATGTAACATGAATGCAATCTCAAAGGTACAAACAGAAATGGGTAAACATTCAATTTTCAGGTGCATAACTCTTTAAATCTTTTAAAATTGCATATTAGTATTTTTCCCTGTTCAAATCCACGAAATTATGATAGAACAATACCTTAAGTTTTGTGAACATAAACAATAACATGACTTTGTTTTATTATGATGAGCTGTTGTGTTGCTGTCTCAATGAAGTAATTATACCTCTACCCGATGCATTCAGAAATTTTGTTTAGTGAAGGTGGGTGCTAGACAAGTAAAAACTCTCAAAGTTATTGTGATGACAAGGTATGTGGTCATTGATCAAGACAGACAGAAAAAGTGGTAGATTTCTATATATCTGTATATATACACTATATACTGAGGTGGAAAAGGTTAAAATTTCATATAAAAATATTTATTATTAAATCACAAGTAATTTCTTATGCCATGTATGCGTTGAGGAACCTTTCAACATTCTGTCTACAAACCGGACACTTCATTGGTCGAGGTAATGCTTGGACACAGTCAATACACACACATATATGTCCACAATTTAACAAAATTACTTCCCTTGGATTGGTTAGACAAATAACACACTCTGAGTCTGAATTATTAGATGATTCACGATTATTTGCAGCAGCTCTTGCTGCCATTCTTGCATTCTGAGCCTCCTGGGCCATTCTTTGGATTTGTTTTCTACTCTGCCATTGTTTGTACCATTTTTTTAAAATGTATGTGGCCAGGCCAACACCTATAACACATGTAATACCAAGCAAAATTTTAATTATTTTGATTGTGACGAGAAATGTTTAACGACTTCTTCTTTGGTTTGTGTTGTTAGTATGAATCGAGACCCATTCTCTGGAGGTGACATGATTATCTTATCGTTTTCCAGCTTTATCTGCCCAATGCCCAGCAATGGAGTTCCTAAAACAAGCATTTTCTCATATTCATGCATGCCTTTGATGACCTCACCAAAAAATCTATCCATTCCACGCTGCAACAAACCAGCTTGTTCTGATTTATAACTGTCATAGGTGACAGCGAGGTCGTCCAATAGAAAACCTGCACTTTTTGGTTCTGTGACATGAACCCTGACATCATTTGCACCATCTTTTTTAACTTTGTGCAAATAAAATGGCACTGCATCTACAACATCTCTGATAACGTTTTGGACATCTGACCTGAAAAAAAAAAATGTAGGACAGATTTTAAATGTATGATTTGACGTTGTTTTCTGTCAGTTTCAATAGAATGGATATAACAATAATTTGATGGTCGCAAATACCTGTTTACAGGCTCCGCTAGTGCATCGCCAGTAAACTTATTTGCAACCATCAAATCACCAATTGATGCAGTCGGAGCTTAAAATACAATACAGTTATCTAAATAACATATCAATAACATCATATATAATATATATACCGGTAGACATCAATCCATTCACAAAGATTTATACAGTGTACTTGAAAAAATAACAGTAAAGAACCATAGAAAATGGAAGGATATGGAGTAAATGTACATGGGACAAAATCGCACACAATACATAGAAAACATAGAAAATTATCAATGAACAGAGCTTTTATTCCTGTTCTTCATCTTGACAGTTGATGTAGGGTCTTCAACAATGAACAAATCATTCATACCCCACAACAAGGTCAAGACGGCCCCTAGTGTCGACTTAAGCGGTACTATTGATAAAAATAAAGTAATTTTGAAAGACATCGATCGCCGCTAAAATATGCCTTGAAGTTACACATGTCGGGAGCGGTCAATGAATTACATAATTTATTATTACAGGCGAGGTTTTTGAACATATATTTGTTATACATTGACCAACAAAAGACCAATAATTTCGAAACAACAAATGATAGACAATACATATAAAACTAAACAACAAATGATAGACAGCACGGGGCACATCGAAATATTTGTAAGAAAACCTAGCAGTTTAAAATAGTATGAAAGGGCAATATACAAAACAGATGACCAGACCAGTATTTTGAAGAAATTTAACCAAACATGAAATTTTGACGGTGTATTAATATTAGAAATTCTCACATGAACAAGCACACCATAACTGTAAATATTATAAGAGCATACACCTCAAGCATGGGGAAACGTTCTACTGCCTCCACACAGCACTAGAGACAAACTCTAGAATCAATAGAAAATGGAAGGATATGGAGTAAATTTCCATTTGATTGATTGATTGATTGTTGGTGTATAATCCCACTTTCAACCCTCTTGGTTATTTCCTGCCAGCCAGTTTTTATAGGTGGAGGAACCCAGTGTACCCAGAGACAATAACTGATCTTAGGAGGAAAACTGTCAATCCTACTAGTCAATTAAAATAGGAGTCGAACGTACATGGTTCGAGTGGGGTTCGAATTAACAGCCTCAGTGTTGACAGGCTTGTGATAACTGTAGATGAACTACTTAAACCACTTGGCCACAGACACCCCCACTTGCATTGAAAATTATGTTATTATATTTTCACCCAGGGCTACGGGCAAAACTGCTGTTCCTAAAAAAATCAATATATGGTAGAATATTTTGTTAGTATCATGCTCACAATTTCCCAACATAATTTTATTTTTAAATTTTACAGTTTTCAATTTTTGTTGCAACCTTTTCAAAATTATTTTAATTTAATTGGTAAATAATACATGTACTTTTTCTTCCGAAAGGATGTACAACTCTGAGGAACCAAACATTTCTGGAATTAAACTTTTTTTCTTCACCTGATTTTTTTGGTTTATATGACTGCATGAAAGAAATTGATGAAGAAAAAATCATATGGTGGTGCACTTCTTTTTTTTGCAATGGCCATTTGAAAGTACCCCATTTTTAATGATTTTTCCATTTTTCATCAATTTTTACCCATTTGTGGCCTATTAAATATATTTAAGTTCAAAACATCATGACGATAAGTATTAAAAAAAAACAGAAATAGATCTATAACCAAAATAAAAAAAAATAAATAACTATGCGAATCCGGATCTCATAGACATTGCATTATTATTCTCCATTGACCCATGATCGTCGATAAGTTTTATCAGCCAATCTAACGGAAGTGGTATTTCAATTTTTTTATGATTGAGTTTTATCGAGATGGATAAGATTATACCTGGTAAAAACACCTTGACCGGGTAATCAAGACAAAGAGAATGAAAATAACAATGATGAGTCGAAAAAAAAAAAAAAAAAACGGAAAACGCAGGCTGAGAAAGACGGGGAATGTGGAACAAAACGGCAACAAGAATTCCACACGTCGTGGTTTACAAATTGCACCTGGCTTTCCAGTGAAGAAACCTCTGAAAATAAATTAAATTGTTGCACAATTTGTAGGAAAGACCATCAACTTGCTGATCAAAGTCTTACTCATTTGTTGACAAATTAATAGATAGAAGGGACACTTTGGTGGCCCATCAATGCTCTGCAAAACACCATGCAAGCTTGTCAGATGATTAAACAGGTGTCTGGGGGAAAATGGACAAAACATTAGTTGCCTTCTAGATGTTTTTTTTGTTGTTTTGCTTTAGGGTTTATGTCTCATTGATGTAAACCCCATACCTCCTTTTATTTATACACATAAACAAATATCACAAACATCACAAACATCATTTACATTGTGATACAAAACAGTTTTACTGTTCGGTGTGAGCCTAGGCTCCGTGTTGAAGACCGTACTTTGACCTATAATGGTTTACATTTATAAATTTAGACTTGGATGGAGAGTTGTCTCATTGGCACTCATACCACATCTTCTTATATCTATTAAGAATTATACAAGCTTACAGTAAAATAGGACTAAAATACTTTAATATTTATTGGGAAATTCAGGGCAAGTAACTTGTTTTCCGGACAAGTAAAATTTACAGTTTAACTTGCCCAGGGACAAGTGCTCACAACAAATATTTCCACACTCCTGTAAGTGCACAATTT
The DNA here is from genome assembly GCA_017311375.1 of Mytilus coruscus. Lineage (NCBI taxonomy): Eukaryota > Metazoa > Mollusca > Bivalvia > Mytilida > Mytilidae > Mytilus > Mytilus coruscus. The sequence continues at coordinate 47,553,739 of CM029598.1, forward strand.
TTTCACAGAGTTTAGTTGATTATGATATTTTTGAATTCCATTGATATTTTCCACTTGTGTTTCACATGTTTTGGAAATAATTCCTGAACAAGATTTCAATGAGTTTGAAACATCAGAAAAATACATCCTTAATTCCAGACGAGGGCATTGAGCATAATAAGCAAAAATTCAATAAGAAATTTCGGTATAAGATAATTGATATCTGACAATCTAATTGTCTCTAAAAAAATCTGAAATATATGTTATATCGATATCTGGTCTAAAATTCAAGGTGCTAAAAACTGATTCTTTAACATTGCTAATCATGCCTTTTTCCTTTTGTCGAGCCTGCGAAATTTATTTCGCAAAAGCGGGACATAGCAATCCTAGGTTCCATCGTCGGCGGCGTCAACATTAAGGTTAGTCTGTGGTTAAAGTTTTTTTGGACATCAATAACTTTGTCACACCTACATGGAATTTGATGAAATTTGGACAGAAGCTTGTTTATGATCATGCATATATCAAAATACAGTATCCAGAGCAAAATTTTGAAATTATTTATTTTCATTTTTACGTATTTTACTGATAAATGGATTTAGTTTTTTTTTTACATTTAACAAATAGATACAGTCTTGGGTTAAAGTTTGTTACACATCAATACTTTGTCAAACCTTCATAGAATTTTATGAATTTTTTTTATGATTAAGAGATAATGTCTGAAACACACTTTTGAAAATATATTTTATTTTCAGTATTTTTCTGACAGATGAACTTTTTTTACAGGTGACATTCATATTCAGTCTGTGGTTAAAGTTTTTCAGTCATCAATAACTTTGTCAAACCTACATGGAATTTGATGAAATTTGGACAGAAGCTTGTTTATGATCAAAATACAGTATCCAGAGCAAAATTTTGAAAATATTTATTTTCAATTTTTCGTATTTTACTGATAAATGGATTAATTTTTTTTTTTACATTTAACAAATAGATACAGTCTGGGGTTAAAGTTTGTTACACATCAAATACTTTGTCAAACCTTCATAGAATTTTATGAAACTTTTTTATGATTAAGAGATAATGTCTGAAGCACACTTCTGATAGATGGACTTTTTTTGCAGTTAACATTTACATGATTTACTGACAGTCAGGGATTAAATTTTTTTGACATGATAAGTTTGTTAACCTTCATGGATTGTTATGAAACTTGGACAGAAGCTAATCTTCAAGACCAAGAAATAGCATCTAAAGAGAAAGTTTGAATCTTTTTTAACATTCTGTATTGTACTGATAAATGGACTCACTTTTTAAGTCAACATTATACTTTTACACTGACAGCAGCAATCGTAGGCGAGACACAGGGTTCCGAGGAACCCCTTACAAATTTTTGAATTGACAATCTTACCATATGCCATTGTTTCTTTTTGACTTGTGTTCGATCAATGCAATGTTTCTAATAACACCCTGAACATCATCTTCATAGTGACTCCTCAGACTCCTGGTGCTGGCTGTTATACCTTCAATGCATCCATAAGGAATTGTTTGTTCTGGTAGCTCTTTCAGTTTCTTTATCAAATCTTTGTCTAAGCCATACCATTCTGCTTTCTTCATAAAATATAACAGCCATAAGATTATTAAAATACAATTTTTACCTCTAATTTCATAAAAAAAATGACAGCTTTCATTAGAAATGATTCATGAGACATGTGAGATGGCCAAAAAATTAGAAACTATCCGAATCATATATACATGTACTGATTGTGTTTACTCACTCAGTATATTTGGGAATACACTGTGTTTGTTGTCCCCCTTTTCATATATTATTAATATAGTGATAAGTTTTAGTTTATTTTAATTTTTAAATAAATACAAACATCACAATTTTTTGTATTCTTTAATTTAAACTGTAATTAGTCTGCTCATTGGGGTGTCTTAATTGACAAACAAAAATTGTTGTTGTATAAACATTCATATTCTAAAAAAAAAGGGTCTTTAAAGCTCAATTGCTTGTTAGCAGATCCAAAGCAATGTGTCAATTTTAAAGCAATTTGTTCATGTTGTTTATAACACAGATTTTTTTGGGGCAATGAAAGGTATTTTGAGGGGGTAAGAACCATGGTTTACCTGGTTATACTTGGGGAACTCACCATTTTGAATTCAGGAATTGTACTTTTTCCAAATTATTACGAAAAATAATCACCTTTTTTTTCCCTGAAGATTTTCTTTTTCAAACTTTATTACATTCTGCAGTGTATACAAATATTGCATAGCTATTTCCTATATCATTTTGAGATGCCAAGGGTCACTACCCAATGACTTCATACTGCCTGAGGTGCCAAAGGTGCAAATCTTTTATACTTTAACCCCTCTAATAATTCTATTACAAATCTTTATATAGCAAGTCACCCATCTATAAGACAAATAGTTATACTACTTAACACTATAGCCAGTTACTCATCTGAGGCAAATCTTTTACATGTTTTATATTACTTATACTCATCACTGAACCTGTAGAAACAGTAGAATATCTGTTGGATCTTTGTGTGGCTCATATGGAAGGATTCAATTCTTTTTAGCCTACCATATTTTGGTAAACTTTTGAAAACTAATTACAGACATCAATCTTATAGTGTTTGCTGCCATGCAATATTTCACAACAATTTTAGCTTTAAATACACTGTTAATGTTCAAATCAGTCCCTGAATTGGTATGTCAATGTATATCAATGACAGTTTAAATTTATTATAAATTGTAGTTTTTGAAGAAATTACCGGGGTACATCAACCATGTCAACTGGTATTTTTATGACTTTATAAACATATTTTATTCAGTGTTTTTTAAATTTACTAGCACTGGGTGGTTACCACTGTTTGTGGACTGCTAGTCCCTGAGGATACTATCACCTTAGTAGTCAATATTTTGGTTCTGACAAGATTTATAACAAACCTTTTTGAATTCTCTGTTGACAAATTAAGAAATTATTTAGAAACTAAGGTTCCAACTACATGTACCTCAGGCAAAGTTGATCTTGGGATTTGGCTACTCTATTTCAGTCTCTTTTGGTCATAGCTCCTTACCTGTACAAGTATTTGTCATCCCTAGATTTTAAATTGTTGGGTTTTTGTGTTCCTGATGAACAGAAGGTAACTCCAGAAAGACGCTTTGTACAATCAAAATTCATTAAGTGTTATTTTTATTTAATTGTTCATAAGCTATACCAAGGGATAAGATACAAGTTTTACAAGTTAGTAATTGTCTTCTCCGAATGTCTTCAACTGGTAGATAATAATGTTCTGTTGTAAAATTCATTCATTCATATTCATATATTCCTTGGTTATCACTTGTCCCATGTACAGTACATAATATCTTAATTAGATTTCAATGTATCAATCATATCAATAAAAGTTTCAGCAGATGATAAATGTTATCCACTTTGATTTATTAAACGAATCTGGGACTTACTATTACATGTTATAATAGATCCCAGAACATATTTATAAATCAGATATATATATAAAGAGTGATACACAGTTTTCATACATTTAAATGAGATGAAAATTTGTGATCATTTAGCATATCAATTACTATCCATTGATATACATTGGATCATCTTTGTGAAATGATACCCCATTGGTATATATATTTGATATATAAAAAAGTCATCCAAACCAGCGGCATGTCTGTGTATACCATCAAATAGGAATAGATCCCTCGTGGTCTTACAGTCCCATGTATGACTATGATAAAATTGAGAATGGAAATGGGGAATGTGTCAAAGAGACAACAACCCGACCATAGAACAGACAACAGCAGAAGGTCACCAACAGGTCTTCAATGCAGCGAGAATTCCGCACCGGAGGCGTCCTTCAGCTGGCCCCTAAACAAATATATATACTAGTTCAGTGATAATGAACGCCATACTAAACTCCAAATTGTACACAAGAAACTAAAATTAAAAATAATACAAGACTAACAAAGGCTAGAGGCTCCTGACTTGATGACTGTGATGTAATCATAAGATTGAATAAAAACAACTTTGTTCCAAATAATACCTATCATTGCCTATAACTAGATCTGTACTACGATATGTCAAATGACTTCGTTCATTGTCTTTTGAGGGGCCTCAGTGGTCGAGTGGTCTAAGTAGTCGAACTACTGTATCACTAGCCAGTCAACACTGAGGTTGTGAGTTGGAATCCTGCATGGGGCAGGTGCACGCGACTCCAATCTTAATTGACTAGGATTGTTAGTTTTCGTACCGAAGGTCAGTGGTTCTCTCTGGGCACTCCAGCTTCCTCCACCAATAAAAATTGACCGCCACGAAATAGCACAATAGTGTTGAAAGTGGTGTTAAACACCAATCAATCACTGTCTTTTGTCACCTCACGTTATTTAATTCATGTTATTCCTTATGATTATACTATACCTGTGCACAATACACTTATTTAAAAAACAAAAACAATTTTTTTGCATTCCTTGTGAAGACGACACATTAAAATGGCTTATTGTAATAAGCTTTGTAATTACGAATATATATATCAACAGTTCAAGTGTCCTATCTACTGAACTTATTGTATTTGTAAAATAACCTGAATTTCGTTTGCTGCTCTTTTACTTCTTTTGTAAAAGTAATAAAAAATCAAGGCTAAACCAGCATCTACTGTTAACCCCACAACAAATCCTCTCAGAGAATCTGACATACTCGTCCTTGGTCCCACTCAGAAAGTGAAAGTAAAACTAGAAACCGGAACAAGCTAGGTTAGGTTCAGAAAAACAGCGAAACGAACTTACCAATTCGAAATTTGTAAGGACTGACACTTGGAAGTGAATTGCAAGAAGAGAGAATTTGTCGCATAGAAATCATCTGATATTGTATTTTTATGATTGACTGAGAATAATAAGTATTCCGTTGCATTAAAGGATCCGACATTTAGCTGTAAGTAATTGTATATTAGACACAATAGTACAGTAATGCGCTGCATGTAACGTGTAAGATCATTCGCTGTCGGTATGATTTGAGAGTTTTCCGGGTTCTATCTCTACGTCCTTTGTAGCTTCACAAATTGTAATATAATATTATAAACATGGCAAACAGGCTATTAGTCAATACCTGACAATGTACAAAAGCATAAACAAATATATGAATTAATGGTCATGTTGTTATTACAAAATATCCTTGCTTTTTACTTGACCCCAGGCCAAGGCCAGTGGGAAAGTGTTTGTTATACAGTTCATGTACAGTGTATGCTACATTTGACATTCACAATTCAAGAAATTTCCAGTACTGACAGTAGGATATCTTTCAATAAATATAACAGGTAAATCATATGATATTGCATTAAATGATTTATAGGAAACAAAGCAAAGATCTTTATAAACTGATAAAGGCAAAAAGGTGCTATTTAATTTTGATTCAAATTTGTAGATCTATCTAATTTGATTTATGACTTATAAATCCCACTGAATCTCCACTCAGGAATTTTTTTTTAGATGGTGGATTCTGGGAACAGTATATCTAAATTCTAATATACTAATTATAATAGAAAATGAAAGGATATGGAGTAAATGTACATGGGACAAAATCGCACACAATACATAGAAAACATAGAAAATTATCAATGAACAGGGCTTTTATTCCTGTTCTTCATCTTGACAATTGATGTAGGGCCTTCAACAATGAACAAATCATTCATACCCTACAACAAGGTCAAGACGGCCCTTAGCGTCGACTTAAGCGGTACTATTGATAAAAATAAAGTAATTTTGAAAGACATTGATTGCCGCTCAAATATGCCTTGAAGTTACACATGTCGGGAGCGGTCAATGAATTACATAATTTATAATTACGGGCGAGGTTTTTGAACATATATTTGTCATACATTGCCCAACAAAAGACCATTAATCTCGAAACAACAAATGATAGGCAATACATATATAACTAAACAACAAATGATAGACAGCACGGGGCACATCGAAATATATGTAAGAAAACCTAGCAGTTTAAAATAGTATGAAAGGGCAATATACAAAACAGATGACCAGACCAGTATTTTGAAGAAATTTAACCAAACATGAAATTTTGATGGTGTATTAATATGAGAAATTCTCACATGAACAAGCACACCATAACTGTAAATATTATAAGAGCATACACCTCAAGCATGGGGAAACGTTCTACTGCCTCCACACAGCACTAGAGACAAACTCTAGAATCAATAGAAAATGAAAGGATATGGAGTAAATGTACATGGGACAAAATCGCACACAATACATAGAAAACATAGAAAATTATCAATGAACAGGGCTTTTATTCCTGTTCTTCATCTTGACAGTTGATGTAGGGCCTTCAACAATGAACAAATCATTCATACCCTACAACAAGGTCAAGACGGCCCCTAGCGTCGACTTAAGCGGTACTATTGATAAAAATAAAGTAATTTTGAAAGACATCGATCGCCGCTAAAATATGCCTTGAAGTTACACATGTCGGGAGCGGTCAATGAATTACATAATTTATAATTACGAGCGAGGTTTTTTGAACATATATTTGTCATACATTGCCCAACAAAAGACCATTAATTTCGATGTCAATATATATCAGATATAATGCTCCTGGTGGATTTAATAATGGAAAAATATTTACTCTAAACTCTCATTATATACATAAAATTTCTATTAGATGAAGCAGGAACATATATATTGACGGGACTTGACACTACCTAATTGTGGCCAATTTTATCGTCGTTTCATAGGTAATAAAGATACGATACGGAAACGGACATGTGTTAAAAACGTACTTGCTATTATCCTAATAATTTCTGAAAATATCAATAAAATGTCATTCAAACTAGTTTTACAGTGATGCCAGTGTATCAAACTTATATTCTGTCACTTCAAATTTGTTATAATCCTAATCATTTTATCACAGAATGGTACAGAATGCAAACAGGGTAATAAAAAATGGCGCCGATTGCATTCCCAAATTAAAAAACATTATAAAACACTTCACATGAAATAAATCACACTTATTTTGGTCATTTTCTATGACAAAATATATCTACTTTATGATAAAACTTGTATTTATTTACGATTAGAATTATGTGGTTACTTTATTGAGCAGTTCCAATAGTTTTTCAGTCAGACGCCACCAAAATCAATAAATCTCGCGAAGTCTCGAGGAGTCCGAGATTTTATCAATTTTATACTGAAAAGCCTATCAGATTCATTTCCCATTAGATATACTGTTCCCAGGATGAAGCTGTCAAAATGTATAGTGAAACATAAGAGGACATTTTTTAAAGGGTTTCATGTGTACGAAGATACTAATCTCATTAATTTTACATGATTGGGTTTAATACTAAAGTCTGAAGAAGAAGGGTTTCAGTCAAGGTTGGCCCAGATAATATTCAATATGTATTGACCAGACCACTGTGGACAATATTGCATGGTTGATCATGATCATGTTGATAGGTAGACATTTTGGTCAATTGCTGATAGGAATGAAAATAGGATTTCAGTACTCAAGTCAATATTAGCTATTTTACATGTTCTCTGTTTCCTAATTTTAAATGAATTTCTACATCATTGAACATTACTTTATCATGTTTATCATGTTTATCAATGTTTATTAGCTCAAGTTCTTATAAAAGTAATTAATAGTCACTATTATCATGATTATAGTAAAGAAAGGATCCTGCTAACTTTCCACTTCCTGCATTGAGAAGATATTTGTTTCACAGTTGAGTAGACAGGAAATTGATTGTTTTTAACTTTTAAGCAGCGAAAAATCACTTCCTGTTTATATGTAAATATTTATTTAGGGCTGTTCTTTTTAGTTATTAGCCATGTGCACATGTCAGGTAAGACTTGGGTTATTTAGTTACCTGTTATTTTATCTGTATACATTTGTACACATATTGTAACGTGACCGAGGGAGGTCAACACCGACACAGACGGACGGACATAGCCATCTATGGCACGACAATATATCTTGTGGTAAATTCCCAGTAACTAAATAATACGGTATATATATAAGTTTATTAACAAATGTACATTATGTATGTATGTGCCTGTCCCAAGTCAGGAGCCTGTAGTTCAGTGGTTGTCGTTTGTTTATGTGTTACATATTTGTTTTTCGTTCATTTTTTTACATAAATAAGGCCGTTAGTTTTCTCGTTTGAATTGTTTTACATTGTCATTTCGGGCCTTTTATAGCTGACTATGCGGTATGGGCTTTGCTCATTGTTGAAGGCCGTACGGTGACCTATAGTTGTTAATTTCTATGTCATTTTGGTCTCTTGTGGACAGTTGTCTCATTGGCAATCATACCACATCTTCTTTTTTATAATTACTTCCGACTTATTGACAAAGTTAGCTACAAAGTTTAAACATATAAACTTTAAATACAAGTCCTCCAGAATCTTTACTGATTCAAGACTTCAAGGAAAATCACATCCTTACAGTATCACAGCTGATACACAATCTGCCAGTCTCTTGACCAACTGACCTTTATCAGAAAGTTTAATTACTTTCACTCTAGAAAAAACAAATAGGCATAACTAAATTTTATTACCCTACACTCCAAGACATCGTTACTTGTCTTAATTACATCTGACAGTTCAACTTTAACTGCAGATAATAAAACTAGCCATTTGTCAAATTAGCCTTGCGTCATTAATTTTCTATGTACACAAATAAACAGTTATAAAGTCAAATTAACTAGAGGTCAATATTTACAAAACATTAAAATATTACATTGCCTCCTCCTTTGAAAAACATGTGTCTCACATGTTATAAAAAAATAACTTTAACTTATTAAAGTATAGAAGACCACTTTCAAAAATAAAACAAAATACACAATAAAATATACACGGAAAATCAAAATGTATCATAAAATAATTTCAACATTTCAACAATAAAATAAATCAAATAATTCAATCATAATCATGAAAACATGCAATGTTCATTTCAATTTTAAATGTTCATAGTTTATAACTTCAACAAAGTTCTAATCAGGCACGAATCTGTTGGGTGGACGTTTCACACGATGTCCGCGACCGTATTCAATATTGTCAGTTGGAAAATTAGACATATCGCACTGTTCATTTTCACTTACTTCAACTTCAGACTTAATGTTATTTTCTTCAATTGCGGTAGCATGAGAATCATTGTCTTTTGGAATAACAGTTTTAATTAGCCAATTGTCAAAATCTCCATAATACGGTTTTAGTCCAGATCTGTTGAAATGAACAACTCTTGATTTTGCTGGTTCTGAATTTTGAATACGGTAAACCAAGTCACTAATACTGTTTATAATAAGATAAGGTCCATCCCAATTACACTTTGGATCATGTAACCATACGGCATCTCCAACGAATACGGTTTAAAATTAACTTTATAGTCATAATACCATTTCTGTTTATCACTGGCATTATTAATGTTTTCTCGAGCAAATTCATGTACATTGTATAAATATGTTCTTATTTGCATCACATAATCCGGGAGATATCAAAATTCTCATTATTACTAACAGTTCCGTATAACACGTCAATCGGATGTCTTACATCACGCCCGAATAACATCACATTCGGTGAGTATTTGTTGTGTCATGTTCCGCGCTACGATATGCCATCATCTGTAATGGAAGTAGAACATCCCAGTTCTTCTGATCTTTATTCACGCATGTAGCTAGCATTGCTTCCATTGTATAACAATTTAATTACAGTTACTTTATTTACGCACAAGAAATATTTTATTCCATTTGCTATAATCCTCTCACACAAAATTATCGGAATATTACTATAAATCCACTGAATATAATTTGCAAAAATAAACTAATCCATGTTAATAATATCCCACCGCTGCCACCAAAAATTGTAACGTGACCGAGGGGAGGTCAACACCGACACAGACGGACGGACATAGCCATCTATGGCACGACAATATATCTTGTGGTAAATTCCCAGTAACTAAATAATACGGTATATATATATATAAGTTTATTAACAAATGTACATTACTTCCGACTTATTGACAAAGTTAGCTACAGAGTTTAAACATATAAACTTTAAATACAAGTCTTCCAGAATCTTTACTGATTCAAGACTTCAAGGAAAATCACATCCTTACAGTATCACAGCTGATACACAATCTGCCAGTCTCTTGACCAACTGACCTTTATCAGAAAGTTTAATTACTTTCACTCTAGACAAAACAAATAGGCATAACTAAATTTTATTACCCCACACTCCAAGACATCGTTACTTGTCTTAATTACATCTGACAGTTCAACTTTAAATGCAGATAATAAAACTAGCCATTTGTCAAATTAGCCTTGCATCATTAATTTTCTCTGTACACAAATAAACAGTTATAAAGTCAAATTAACTAGAGGTCAATATTTACAAAACATTAAAATATTACAATATAATAGTAGAGAAACAAAGTGTAGCAGGAAAAATTCTGCTGGAGATTCGGGGAAGCGGACTACAGCTTATTCTAGTTTGTGAACTGATTTATACGGAGACAATGGATGCCAATGTAAAAGCGCTATAAAATATCTATATAAAAGAAAACCAAAAACAGTGAAAACAATATATAATTTAATCAACAATTACAACTTTTATTTTGTAAATCCAAAGTAGAAATGGAGCAGTCAATGACTACAATATTATACCCATATTAAGAAGGCATATGGCAGATGCACTAACCTTGTAAAGGTGTTTGGAAAGCACGGCTTCCCTAGGTTGGACTGAACGTCAGTCCTCAAGCAATTCAATATAATAATTTCAAATCAGTTATATAAAATATATAAGTTTTCCGAAGAAGGTAATAAATGTTTTGCAATGATGCAAATACTAAACTTTAGAATATAAATAAATATCTTTAACCAATGAATTCAAAATAGCAATAGCTGTTCAATTTAACAAATATATACTGAATAAGATTCATGTAAATTATTAAATAAAGAAATATGAAATTTATAGTTTTAAACAAGGAAATAACAATTACATAATAATACTGTCTGCCACAAAAGCATTGATTTTGATTGGCAATAGTTTTTTGATAATCCTGAACTTTATACTAGTCTCAAGACTATTATTTATTTTCAGATATCCACACTGAAATGGCAGACAAACTAAGATTCATAACATATTTGTCTCCTGGAATACCAGTGCAATTATTTGAAACAATTATGCACTACCTCGAGGAAGTAACAGGGAAACAGACATACTTAATCCATGAGTCTAGATGGAGTGGTCCCCCTTAGACAGAGAAGATCCTTTCACAGCAAATGATGCAGATATTGGTTAATATATTTTGAATAATGTTTAATGATAAATAGACTTGTTAAAATTTGTTTGTACTGTACATTGTTCGCCCCTGCAAGTGAAATTAAAAAAATCTAGAATTTAAAATTGATACTATAAGTCGGAAGAGCATTAGTTAAGGAACAAAATAAGCTAAAAATATTGATAGGTTATATATGGAGCTCCTTTTCGAGATATTTGATTTTTAAAAACTGGTGGGAAAAGGCTGACTTGGACTTTTACCTTATATTTGCATTGATATTATTTGGATCTCAAATCGAAAGAAAAGAAATCTAGAATCGCTTAAATTTTGGTAAATGACCTTTTATGAGCTATTGAGTCTTATATGAAAAGAAAAATGGGTGTTATGGGACAAAAATATTTTACCCTGTATTGTAGGAAAAAAACCAAGGAATCCGAACATCTGACACAAATTCCTAAACCTCACCTAAGTACATCCTTAAGTCTGTCTGTCTCCAGACAAAACTACAGGATTTGATTGAAATGTTTCTGGTAATATATATTCCTTTTTATGGCCCCGCAACAAAGTTGTCGGGGCCATATAGTTTTACCATTGTCCGTCATTCTGTCATTCTGTCATTCCGTCATTCTGTCATTCCGTCATTCCGCAACAAACCATTATACGGACTTTTTTTCTAAACACCTTCAGATATTGGGCTGATTTTTGGTATGTGAGTTAACCATGATGAGTTACAGATCAAGTTTAAGTTTCGTTCCGCTCCGCTAATTTTTGCCGAAATTACGGGCTTTGGACTTTGATAAATTGTTGAAAATCACAGTTATACGGACTTTTTTTCTAAACGCCTTCAGATATTGGGCTGATTTATGGTATGTGAGTTAACCATGATGAGTTACAGATCAAGTTTAAGTTTCGTTCCGCTCTGCTAATTTTTGTCGAAATTACGGGCTTTGGACTTTGATAAATTGTTGAAAATCACAGTTATACAGATTTTTTTCTAAACGCCTTTAGATATTGGGCTGATTTTTGGTATGTAAGTTAACCATGATGAGTTACAGATCAAGTTTAAGTTTAGTTCCGCTCCACTGATTTTTGCCGAAATTAAGGGCTTTGGACTTTGATAAATTGTTGAAAATCACAGTTATACAGACTTTTTTTCTAAACCCCTTTGGATATTGGGCTGATTTTTGGTATGTAAGTTAACCATGATGAGTTACAGATCAAGTTTAAGTTTAGTTCTGCTCCGCTGATTTTTGCAGGACTTTGATAAATTGTTGAAAATCACAGTTATACAGACTTTTTTTCTAAACGCCTTTAGATATTGGTCTGATTTTTGGTATGTGAGTTAACCATGATGAGTTACAGATCAAGTTTAAGTTTAGTTCCGCTCCACTGATTTTTGCGGAAATTAAGGGCTTTGGACTTTGATAAATTGTTGAAAATCACAGTTATACAGACTTTTTTTCTAAACGCCTTTAGATATTGGTCTGATTTTTGGTATGTGAGTTAACCATGATGAGTTACAGATCAAGTTTAAGTTTAGTTCCGCTCCACTGATTTTTGCGGAAATTAAGGGCTTTGGACTTTGATAAATTGTTGAAAATCACAGTTATACAGACTTTTTTTCTAAACGCCTTTAGATATTGGGCTGATTTTTGGTATGTAAGTTAACCATGATGAGTTACAGATCAAGTTTAAGTTTAGTTCCGCTCCGCTGATTTTTGCCGAAATTAAGGGTTTAAGACTTTGAAAATTGTTGAAAATCACAGTTATACAGACTTTTTTTCTATACGCCTTCAGAATTTGCGCTGATTTTTGATATGTGAGACTACCATGATGAGTTACAGATCAAGTTTATGTTTCGTTCCGCTATGCTAATTTTCATGTCGTTTCAACACATCTTGTTAGATCTGCAGTACATCCACTTCCTGTTTGCTGATAGTTTGAAATTTAATTACTCATTGATCAAGGAAATTTTTCATCAAACTATTAAAAGTATTGGTCTTGAGAGCTTAATACTATCCATGCATGTTTGTTAAAATTGCAGATTTTTCAACTTTTTGAGACGGGGCCATTCGTGTCGTTCCGACACATCTAGTTTTTTCTCTACATACATGTATATCATGTATGTAGCACCTTTTATTTGACATAAAGGAGATGTTTGGTAAACAGCAATGAGACAACACAGACCTTTGGCAATTAAAGAATACATGTTTACTGCACTAACCTTCAACATTTAAAGAACACATGTAGCATATGTGTAAGCTGAACTGACTTTCAATAATGCAGCAATACATTTTAGTTGTAAAGATACTTGATAAGTCAGTAGGCAGCTTTGCAGTATCCTGTTTAAGAACACTGCACTGCACCAAACATTCAAAGGGGTATAACTCTTACAAAATGGTGCTCAATAGCACACTGCAAATACTGGGATCTCAACATGTGATTTTGGGTATTGAAATGCAGCTGGGATTTCAAAAACACCCCCCATTCATATAATGAAGTCTCTTGAAAATCATCACGATCCATAAATATATTTTATGGCAAAATCATAACTCATATATTTCTCAGTTATCATGGTTATTGCACATACAATTTTTGACATCTTAATTTGATTTAAAAGGATAGAACTGCAGACATGAGACCTATATTATACAGGTATCTAATCGAAAGTTAAGAATTACAGACCCATAGACATTTTACCTTGAAATTGCAACCCATTGATATATTTGATGTATCAAAAAGGGACCCATGGATTCAAGCATCAGGTCTGTGCCTTACTTCATATAGGAGGAGACCCCCTTGTGTCTGCAACATATTTATATTTACATGTTTTAGCTTTTAATGTAAGTGATAGATAAGATAAGATAAGATATTTTTATTCCAATTAAAGGGCCCATGAAGAGCAAATTAATTTATTACAATGATTTTGATAATTGACACAATAATGTTGATAATCATAAATAAATATGAATATAATCATCTCAATTCTAAGATCTTAAACCACAGCCAGACCAGAGCCATACGCATATAAGGTGTAATACCACCAAATCATAGTATGTCATATCTGGTTGCATACGAAAAAGGGTTGAAAAAAAATATTCCCTTGAATTTGACAGTTGTAGGAAATTAATCCTACATTTCATTGCAGTAAAAAATTCTGAGTCATAAACATATATCTTGGGTGTTTCAATGCACCATTCTTTTTTTATTTGGTTTTTCTATAAAATATTTTGGAAACTTGAGGTTACATGGTTACTAAAGCTTGTAAACAGGAAAAAAAGGGGTGGACATTTGATAAGTTAACTTCCAGTGATGGTTATTATCTTATATGCAATGAAATGTTATGTGAAATTTTGTCTGTAGTACTGCACAGGATAAAACTTTACTCATGCCAAGTATTTCTTTATTTGAAACAAAGATAAATTCTGCAAAATTTTTTGAAAAGTGCAAATTTAACAAAGACTAATAGGGAAAAACGATGGTGGTATTACTCCTATTAGTAAAAAAGCATAACAGTTATATACAATATTAACAATATGATATGATGTTAAAAAAGTTCAGTGTGTTGTTTTCCATTTTCAGGATTTATGTGTTCACCAGGATTTCTGAGACTTGTAAAGGAGAAAAAAGAAGTAGAACTTTGCCAAGCTGCACCAGTATATAACCATGCTAGAGGAGAGCAAAAACCTGTTTATTTCTCTGATGTTATAACAGTCAATGATGATAGTGGTACAAAGTAAGCTCTAGATATCGTATGCAAAGTGATTCAATATAAAATCATGGTTTCTGGTGCAAGTGTAATCCTATTTACTTGTGATTTTATGGGAGTAACAGTCTGATGTATGATCCAGTCATGTAATTACTTTTAAATAAACAAAGAAAAGCTTAAAACCATACACTTGCAATCCTCAGTATTTATTGTTAAAAATTCTTCAAAAAGAGCAATTTCTCTATGAAACATTTTATACTTGTTTTATAAAATAATTCAGGTAAAGACTTAAGACAGTCAGGGGTACTACTTGTACAAGTTATTTTTATTTTCTTGAGGAAGTAAATAATAATATACTTATATAAGTTAATTTGTTATGTTCAGATTCTTATAAGGTTTGAATAATCTCCCCTTAATTTTCTAAAAAAATTTACTTGTACATTGTGCCCCTCTTCTTGCCGACTTGTTTCTTTATTATTATGAGGCTGACTTCATACAGGAACTACTTAGGAAGAAAGATAAGAAGTTAGCAATATCCTTTAACTCTACGTTCCGCTATATAGATAATGTTCTCTCACTAAATAATACAAAATTTGGTGACTATGTTGAACGAATCTATCCCATGGAACTAGAGATAAAGGATACTACAGATACAGTTAAGTCTGCCTCATATCTTGACTTACATCTAGAAATTGACAATGAGGGTCGGTTGAAAACAAAACTTTACGACAAAAGAGATGATTTCAGCTTCCCAATTGTGAACTTTCCATTTCTATGTAGCAACATTCCAGCAGCGCCTGCATACGGAGTATATATCTCCCAATTGATACAATATTCCCGGCTTGTGTTTCCTATCATGATTTCCTTGATAGAGGATTGCTGCTCACAAGGAAGCTATTAAACCAAGAGTTCCAAATGGTGAAGTTGAAATCATCCCTTCGTAAATTTTACGGACGCCATCACGAGTTGGTTGACCGTTATGGAATAACCGTTTCACAGATGATATCGGATATGTTCCTTATGTCGTAACTACAATACCCTTCCCTTTTCACGAATGTGACTTACCGAATTAGACTATTTACCGGATTTGTAATAACATAAGCAACACGACGGGTGCCACATGTGGAGCAGGATCTGCTTACCCTTCTGGAGCACCTGAGATAACCCCCAGTTTTTGGTGGGGTTCGTGTTGCTTAGTCTTTAGTTTTCTATGTTGTGTCATCTGTACTATTATTTGTCTGTTTGTCTTTTTTATTTTTGGCCATGGCATTGTCAGTTTGTTTTCGATCTGTGAGTTTGACTGTCCCTCTGGTATCTTTCGTCCCTCTTTTGTATAAGTAATTTTTTTTTACAATCCCTAAAATTCTCAAGTTTTGGGATGATAAAACATACCTTAAACAATTTTTCTCTGGTTAGCTCATAATTTTTGATTAGAGTTCAACGTTTCATCTCATTAATTCAACAAAAAACTAATTGCGCAAAGATCATGAAGATCTAAAGTAATTGCACAAGGCCTTCAAAAATTGCCTCTTGGAGGTTTGTAGATGAGCGGTATTTTGAAGATAACAGACAAATGAGATTTTCATTGTCCATGAAATTACACTTAAATGATTAGTAAAAACATCTGCAGAGTACAGATAATTAAAAATTCTATTAGAGCAAAGAAGTCCTGAGAAATTAAAGAAAAGAAGATAGTATGACTTTTTTACTTGTATAAGTTAAAAAATCTGAATGTCTAAGGGACATAACTAAGCCATTAAAATAATTTACCTTTACAAGTAAATAAAAATAACTTTTACAAGTAGTACCCCTGACTGTAAGATTCCTTTTATTTTCCTGAAGCAAAATGCACATACACACTCACACAAGCACTCTCTTGTTACTATCATAACTACCATGACTACAGATTTTTGTAATTATTTTGTTTCAGACAGGAATTTAAAGAATTCACTGATTTAAAAGGGTTCTCCTTTGCATTCAATGAACCAATGTCATTAAGTGGTACTCTGATAGTGTTAGGAGAGCTGAAGAAAAGAGGATATAATTCCACGTTCTTTGGGAATACTCTGCAATCAGGTACAGTATAAACATGTGTTACCCATAAGAAAGTTAAATTATGAGATAGGTGACAAAAATGGATCTTACGGTTGTACATGTAGTAAAGGGTTATAAACATCATGCTATTTTCCAAAAAATATGATAAATATTATAGGTCACTGAGCTTATTTTCAAGCTACAGGTTGTGAAAAATTTACACATTTTGTAAGAATTGTACATTGTCATGATTGTTAAGGCATCATTATGCAAAATTTAAAAAAAAATTGGACAGAAATTTAAAAATATTTGAGAAGTAAGATCTTTTAAAAACTATTTAGGAATATTAAGAGAAAATGTGGTCACTCAGTACTTTTTCTTGCTACAAATGTGTAAAACATTATAGAAAAATTAACTTTACACCCTTTTATAAAATTGAATAATCTGATTTGTCTCCCTTACAAGGACCCAGAAACTTTTTCACACAATTTCAGTCATTTTGAGATGACTTGAAAGTTAGGGTCTTCTATTTTCAAACGGTCTTACTAATGACAGACAACACCATTACAAAAAGAAAAACAAAAAGGCGACAGTTCACAAGACACTGCCAAATAATATAGTTACACAAACCTCATCAAAAACCAGATGGGGGAGAAGAACTCGGGGGCATAAAATTAATTGTCCATAAAGTCTGATAACTGAGGAGACAAACCAGTCATATTTTTGGTCCCTGTAACATCAGAATGATTTAAAACAGAATATATTAACTATTTTCTTATTCTTTCTGACTGTTTTTATGCCCCACCTATGATAGTAGAGGGGCATTATGTTTTTCGGTCTGTGCGTTTGTTCGTCCGTCCGTCTGTCCCTCTTCAGGTTAAAGTTTTTGGTCAAGGTAGTTTTTGATGAAGTTGAAGTCCAATCAACTTGAAACTTAGTACACATGTTCCCTATGATATGATCTTTCTAATTTTAATGCCAAATTAGAGTTATGACCCCAATTTCAAGGTCCACTGAACATAGAAAATGATAGTGCGAGTGGGCATCTGTGTACTATGGACACATTCTTGTTTTAGAAGTTTTTATTGCAGTGGATAATCATCTAGGTTGTTATTAGATCTTATTCAGATTTATGTATGATTTTCTTTCAGGATGCCATAGAAATTCCATCAAGATGGTGTTAGATAGGAAGGCAGACATTGCTGCTATCGACTCAAACACATTACATTATTATTTACAAGAACATCCTGAAGAGAAGGACAAGATCAAAGTTCTGACATCGTTTGGCCCTCTACCTATTCACCCTATAGTATTTAATAAAAGATTACCAGGTAGGCTTAAATGATGAAATAATGATAAAAAGAAAAGGAAAATTGACCTTTTTGCATTTGAGACTAGAAGTAGAAGTGTGAATAAAAGAGATGAGGTGAATACATCAGTGAGACAACAACTCAACAACACAAATAACCAAAGGTATCCATACAAAATGTGAAGCTCTAAATCATACTGAACAGAAAATATCAAAGATCTACCATCCACATCAAACACCAAGGTTGTCAAACAGTATACAAATAAAAAGATGTGGTACGATTGCACATGAGACAACTTTCCACCAGAGACCAAACGACATAGAAGTTTGAAGCTAAAGTTCGCCATACCGCCTTCAATGATTAGCAAAACCCACTAGTACACACAAGATGAATCAGTTATAACTCTTTTACTGGTGATTTGGGGTGATAATGCTATGAATAACAATAATAATAATTATAGAATAACTAATCGAAGAATTGAAATATAAAAAATATTCAACGAGTGACCGAACAACTCATTAATTCACAAATGCGCATAGTGCATGAGTTAATTATCAGTGTTGTTCAATCACAAATTGTATATTTTTCGATATTTGAATTGTTTTTATTACTGGGCTTTTAATGGAAATAAAGTAGAAAATACAAGGAACTATATCTTTCTGTATGCATTCACAATTTGCTTTGATGCAACATCATCAACAACGTCTTGACAACACCTATTGTTGTATGACATCAGAGGAGTGAAATTATCGAGTTTATTTCACATGTGAAATTATCGGTTTTTATTTCCTGGGAAATCCCAGTAATTCATTGCAACCAATGTAATAATACTATTTATTGCAAATATGGCATTTATCGGGGAGATAAAAATCACATAAAAATGTTGTGTTCAATGCATGTTGGGTATAAAGCCAATAATAGAAAAGCTTAAACATGTTAAAGCCAAATATATATGTTACTTTGAATTTCTAATACAAATGTCAGGCAGGGTCTTTTAAAGGGTTTCTCTTTTTCATAGAAATTATATAAAAGTTAGAAGTGTGGTATGATTGCCAATAGTACTATCCCACGGACTAAAAGACATGGATGTAAATAACTACAGGTCATCTTATAGCCTTCCACAATGAGCAAAACACCGTTACTGTATACATAGTAATACATAAAAGTTCCATGGATAACAAAATGTCTAACAGAAAAAACCGAACAGCCTGATAATGATTTAGGCAAATAACATAAAATAAAATATTAATTATATCTTTTATTGACTTTCAGCTGATTTAAAGAAAAAAATAACAGATGCTTTGTTAGATATACACAACAAACCAGAGTGGATGAATAAACTGAGAGAATATAATATATTCAAATTTGTTGCTGTAGATATGTCCCATTATGACATGGAAATTAATCTCTTAGATGCTGTCAAAAATCTAAAAATAGCTACAGCTTATTATTAGTGTAAATTATTTACCGGTACACTTACTGCTGTTGATTATTTATTGTTTTATAACACATTAATTCAGCTTACTATTAGTATACATATTTACACCTAACTGCTGTTTGTTATGATGGTTATACATTGTTTTATGACACGTTAATTCAGATATATGTTAAAACTGGGCAAAATTACAAAAGTGGATTTAATAATTTTTTTAAATGATTGATTTTTTATTGACCAAAATATGTTGTATTTTTCTAAGATTGTTTTGTTTTATCATATGTCATTTTGAATATTCCTGTACAATATTTACAAAATCAACAGAAAAAAATGAATATACAGTACACACATGGTAATTCAGTAACAAATCACTTCTACTAGTGTTGAGTGATTGCTGGTGATTGAAGGTGATAACAGTCTGGATTACAAACCTGTTATTAAAGTTTACCGGGATAAACAGAGAAATATTACGGAGTGAATCACCAGCAGTCACGGTGAAAAGTCACTTCCAAGAGTGATTTTTAACTAAATCCCATTGCGAGTACTGTGGATTCATTTATTTTTGTGGATACCAAATTTATTGGTTTGAGGAAAAATTCTGTTTTGCTTGATATTTATTTTACTTGTATTGCCAACATCTGCATACAAACTAATAAAAAATGTGTATTTCATTAATAATAATAATAATAATAACAATTCTTTATTTAAAAAGGATTACACAGTTAGCTGTTAAGCTAATCTACCCTGAGGCACTCATAAAATACATAGAGAATATCATATGGCTTTTTCAATATCACACCTGTATCAACCAGCGACACCAATATAATCCCAAGAGCTCTGCCTGAGGGATTGTAATGGTTGAGGGTTGATACAGGGTGTGATATTGAAAAGCCTTATCATATACACTTTATTATATACTTCAAGTAGATGTTTTTTCACTTGAGTTGATGTAATAAAGATCAGGGGTTTGATAAGGTTTTACAAGTGTGACTGATATTGATGATGTGACGTCATAGAGTTTTATGGGATTGATAAAGATTATGTTACCGTGACTGATATCGATATCATCACAGCACGATTGTCATTGATTGTATTACATATACAGTTTATCTGTATTAACTAAAAAGTATGTAATAAATTGAAATATAACAAACAAAGAATTACAAAATTATTGAAACAAATACGCACATAACAAAAATCAAATGAGAAATATACTATTTTTAAAACTGGTAAAAAATTATGAACATTGTTCACCTTTACATACGAAATCCACGACAATTGGTATCCTATTAATATTAATGAATCCACCATAGTGTAACACTTACATAAGGGGTAACCAGAATTAATATACATATATTTTAATATATTATTTTTTCTGAATCAAGTTGTTAATAAGCTGTATCTGTTGTAAATCAGCTGTTATGTATTTTTTGTTGTTTGTATTTTTCTAACCAGTATTATATCTTTTTCTATTGACAAAGGTGCAATAACACCATAAAAGGCTTGGTATATGAATTATAAGCTTACTATTTTTATTTATATTTATTCCAAGTATATTTAACCTGATTTAATTAAGGTCTTAATAATATATTGAATTACGAAATCTAGTATGAGATTGAAATGATAAAAGCTTTTCTTACTGGCAAGTTGCTACTGAATATCAAATGAATATGATGATACATTCGTTTTTTTATTGAAGAAACTTTAAAATACACTGTTCTTACTAGGCAAGTCCATGACTTCTGAACTCATGAAAACCTACATTGTTCTCAAAATCTGTTTTTCCCTGGTGGTCCTTGAAGAAAATCTGCTGGTCCTAACTATTGTGTCTGTCTTTTGCAAAATTTGGTGGACAAAACTTTCGGACCAGCACTTTTCGAGAACTCTCGACTTATCATTTTGAAAACTGGTGAGATAAAAAGTTCATCAGGATTGTAAAATTATCAACTGAGCACATATATCATCATTTATAACAAGTGTTAATCTAAATTTGATGTCATTTCCATGCTCTACTCTGCAATGGAGGCTGAAATAATAAATTATATAGCAATAAAATTTCCTCTTCTCCTTGTTGGACTCTCCATGGCCAAAAATGATGATTCCCTGGACTTGCCTTAAAATATCCTTTGTGAGAACTCGGAGTTAAAATCAAACTTGTTTCTATTCTAAGAGAATTAAACAATACTTAAATTGTGTCACTGTAGGCTGTCGTAATGTTAGAAAGTAAGCATGTTTTGTCAATTTCTATTTTACTCTGTATATAAACCTGATTAAATATACAGTTTTCATCATTTGACATAATGTTAAATATTACTGTAATCCTTAAATAAAGCCAACCCTTAAGCAGGAGGGGAAATGTAGTATTATGAAAGTGATGACCCCTGATAGAGTTTATTTACAAAACAAATCTGCTGTTGTATACAATAAAAAGGTTTGCATTAGAGAAGAGGGGTATTTCAAGAGATAATCTCATATACTGCCAAAATTGTTAAAGTCTGAGGTTGATTTTTTATAAGGTATACCAAATTTTGCACCATTTAGCAATTCATTGGAACATTTAATTCACCAAATATATATTTTGTCAGTTGTAAAAATTTAATTAAAGCCCGTTAGTTGGACCTCAGGTGATCAGAAAAGTGACTAGCTAAAGTCAAGCAATATTTTGTTTACTGTATAGATATGGTTTAATTGTTCAAGAAAATTATAATCTATAGAAGTTTTTTCCATTTTCAATGGATTGTCAAAATTTAATTTCTATACCTAGATACAAATTTAAAAACTACAAGTTTCTGAATGACAAGGTCTTTGACATTTTACTACCTTATACAGGTGTTACAGATATAACTTATCGCGTAGATATTTTTGGGGGTTTGTGATGGAATATTTAATTTTATACTTGTAATATAATGGAAAATTCTTGGAGTTTAATGTGTTTTATGTATTTTTGTTTCATAAATTCCAGCTCTACTCACTTTCAACTTAAGTTTTCTTGCCTAGTAGAAGTAGAGTTATATCATATTGTAATAGAATCTTTCACATATTGATATTTGTATTGGGCATTTTGTTAACGAGATCATAGATCAGATATTATTCAGCACTTATGATAGAGAATTTCAGAGGAATAACTTTTTGTTTTGCAGAAAAATTTACCTGTGATGAATTTGACATACATATTTTGTTCAAATTGTTATTTTTTATATTAATGTTATAAATTGTTATATAATTGTGATATTCAAACTGTTTTCTTCTATCTGTAACAATTTGTGTCCTGTCAACAGATTTCCATTTTGTCATATTTATCCAATTGTTTTTGCTCTTAATTTTTGACAATCTTATGCATTCATAATTTTTTGTTGTATCCATGTGAAGTTAGTTGTTTTATAGACAAAATTATCATATCATCATAAACACAGATGATATCCAAATACAAGTGAACAAATATTGAACTAAAATTAAGATTTAAGATTAAAGGTGACTTTCATTTCATTTCAATAATATTATTGTTCTATTTGATACATTCCTTTTAAGGTATTTAAAAAAAAACAAAAAAAAACATAAGTTATCAAATGTTAAAAAATTCCATTAGCTTGTTACTTTTTTAACTCTGGTCCAGAGAGTCAGGGGGCATATAGGCATCTTCATGTCCGTCTCCCACAGTTTTGGTTTCCAGATAATACAAATGAATTACTGTTAGAAATAGGTTCAAATTGCTTTTAAAATTTAGTTGAAATTTTAATGGAATATTTTGGACTATAACAGTTCCAGAGTTATGGTACTTTATTGTTTGAAAAAAATCTAAATTTTGTGGTTTCTTGATGATAAATTGAGAAGGACTTTTTGAAATTGATTGAAATTGTAATGGAATGTTTTGGACCACTAAACAAAAGCATTTTCTCAAAACTTTAGAAAATTTAACCAGAGTTATACCCCTTTATTATATGAATTTACTTTTTTTCATTCCTTTCAAAATTGAAAAAATACTTACGGTTAGTTTTGTTTATTTGGCTAAACATCAGCATCCAGGTGAGCACCTGACTTGAATTGAAATAAAGAAAAGACAACATTCAAGAAAGGTCTGATTCTACATTTTATAGTCCTTTGAACTATGGCAAAAATACTACAACATCTTATAAAATTTCATAGTATTTGCTACAAAAACAAAATTGTCATCTCTCAGTTGCGCGGGCAGGGGTATCTTTGATTACTGGATCACCTCTCTAGTTTCAATGTTTTTTGTTTTAGTTTTGTTACTGTCATAATTGAAAATGGATGTTTACATACATATCGCAAGGTTAATGGTATTTATGAAAAACAGGAAAACTATGGAGCCTCCTCAAACAGCTATTTCAAAATGTTTAGCTTTGGCTACATTTGTGTCTCTCACAGTCTGTTTACCAGAAGATGTAAGAGATGGCAATTGTATGTTCTCAGGTACAGGCAAAATGGCAATATACTTAATTCTGTATTTGTTATAAAACACATATTATACTTTTGACAAATACAGTAAATTTAATCAAAAAGTTATAAAATTAACCTAGTCATGCTGTTTCATTATAAATTTACAAATGATGAATATAATGTTGAGTAGTTTTTTTAGGAAGACTTTTCTGATTCCTTTATATTAATGGTTTAGCCTGTTGAGAGTGATGATCAAAAGGAACAAATATTATTAAGTCAGGTTTTATGTTAAAGTGTTCAATTGGTATTATTTTATATATATCTTATTGGTGCATGCTGGTCATAAGTTTACTGAATAGATTTTGAAATTCAGAATTATATAGTATCTGCTTATCCGGTTAAATCTTTTTTTTTTTCTTAAAAAAAATGTACAATTTTGATCTTGGCATGTTGTATATCGTCTATTATTGAAGACTTTCTGTTGCTTTTTGATTATTTTTGTAGTTGGGTTGCTGCCTTAGTGGCATACACCCCACATTTATTAATAGTAAAACCAATTAACATTGCACAATAATAAAACAATCAGTTCTTATTTTAAGAATAAGATAAAATTTATTAATTAAAAATGGTTAAAAATTCATTTTGAAAATTGGATTTATTCAGTATATATTTGATCTATACATTCCTGTATAAATTGTTGGAACACAAGATGAGTGAAAATATTTTCACGATTATATATATTTTGTTTTATATAATAATAAAATATACTAAAATATGTCTTTTTGTTTTGTTAGTCTGTTATCTCTCTGATGCATACGCGCATTTCCTTTTATTTAATAATTACATGTTGCTGTTTTTATTTAACTAAAGTGTAAATATTTAAAAAGCATATTTATATAGGTTATACATTGGAAAATAACAGGAAATTGACTGCTCCTCCTCAATGGAAAACCTGTCTGGGTCACCAACAATTTCTCACATTTTAGACTACTGTTGTTCATTTCAAATTTTGAATGAAACTTTCTTAATTGCTAGCCTCAATACCTTGCCTGCATATCATAATTTAGATTTTAGTCATATCCTACATAAATACAGAAGGGTTTGGATGGGGAGGGGTGATCATTTCTGTATTCTTTGATTTTTTATTATAAAAAGAAAATGCCAATTAGGCACTCTCCACCATAAACCAAATGACTAAGAAGTTTGAAACTACATGTATAGATCACCGTAGGGCCTTCAACAATGAGCAAAACCCATACCGCATATCAAGCTATAAAGGACCCTGAAATGACAAATGTAAAACAATTCAAACAAGAAAATTAATGGCACAATCTTTGTACAAAACAATAAACAAAAAACAATTATGATATACAGCAACAAAAGACAACCACTGAATTACAGACTCCTGACTTGGGACAACAAATGAAATGTGGTGGGGTTAAATATATTTGCAGGCGCCAAACCCTCTCCTGAGACAGTGCTGTAATAAAACAACATAAGATCACACTAAAAACATCAGTTGAAAAAGGTTTAACTCATTAGATAAATACAAAACACAATAAAGAGCTGCGCCATGAGCGCATGATACACCTGTCGCTTTTCAAAGAATAAAGTTCCATAACTCCTCAATGTCATATCAGACATTTATAAAAACTAAAGGGAGGTTATTTTAGTAGATATAAAAAGTCACCAAAGTTTAA
Source organism: Mytilus coruscus (assembly GCA_017311375.1). Lineage (NCBI taxonomy): Eukaryota > Metazoa > Mollusca > Bivalvia > Mytilida > Mytilidae > Mytilus > Mytilus coruscus. The sequence continues at coordinate 47,579,593 of CM029598.1, forward strand.
TGAAAACTGTTCAAAACACTTGAATTATTGTCCACAAACTGGAAAATCCCTCCTTTTTATGAATAAAATAACTCTGAAACGTAAAACCTAAACTTTATAAAAATCAAAGGAGCTTACGTGAATAGATATAAACAATTCACCAAAGTTTCACAAAACCGCTGAAATCATTTTTGAGCATTTGTTCAAAAACTGGAAAATCCCTTTTAATGAATAAAACCCCATAACTCGAAACGTCAAATCTTAAATTTATAAAATGAAAAGGAGCTCAAGTCAATAGATATAAACAATTCACCAAAGTTTCATGCAAATTGGTCAAAGCGTTTTGAGTTAGTGTACGACATGTTGACGACGGACGGACGAACGGACAACGGTATACCATAATACGTCCCGTAATAGGGCGTATAAAAAACTAACAAAAACACAAAAGATACAAAGTTCAGATCTGAGAGTACTCACAGTTACTAAAATCTAGTTCAAAGACCATGACAACTAATATATAAAAAAAATCATGTATCTAAGACTTAAATATCAATCAGTACACATCCAGCCTCCAATGGATTTAGTGTAAAGATGCCATTAACAGTCAGATAAAACATAACCTTCTGAATGTCAAAATGTAGGTATCGACAGATTGTAGTACTGTGAAAGTGAATATGTGGATAACAAGACTCTAATTTATTGATATCAATATCTATACCGATGAAAACAATATTAAATTAGTGTTGAATTGGTAACCTTTTAGAATAAGTATATTTAAGGGATTGATAAATTTACTTGGATAATATCTTAATTTACCAGCTCGGTAAACAACATCAAATATGTTGGCCATTTTTCTCTTTATCTTTTTTTGTTAGCAGCCCATATTCTTCTATTCTTTATCTTTTTAGTCAACTCTTCTCTATTTTGTAAACATCATCCGTCAATGATCCAGACTCTCATTTGCAATAATCCTACTTGTGTATATAAAAATATAGGACAACATTTTGTTAAACTATATTTCTTTGTTTTTATATGCACACTTTATACTTTCTGTTAAATTTATTTACATCTTTTCTAATCTCATACATTTTATAGCTGCATAAAGTGTGTAGTTCTATAGTTGAAGACCATAGTTGTTGACCTCTAAAAGTTTTTGTTGTTTGTATGCTTGGTTAGCTGTCTTTTAATATATAGCTCACATCTTCTGATATTCAATCCTAGGAGTGTCTTTTGACAAACACCCACATTTTCTTTAAATCAACAACAGGTATACTTAGAGAAAGAAATATGGTCATCTTGATTTTTCCTGTCTGGTAAGAAGAGACATGCTAAAAGAGTGTCCATTTGGCTGTGTGGGCTGTATAAATAACCTGCTAAATCTATAAAATATGTGGATTTTAACCTCATTTTGGAATGTTATGTCCTCTGCACATTCAAAAAATTCTTTCCTGGTGGGTCTGCAGGTGACCACTTGCAAAAGAAAAATGTTTGCTACTTACACTTTCTAAAATTGTTTTTGCCAGAAGGCCAAATTTTCATCCTTCACCATCATTCATGTTGACCTACTTTAAAGCATTCACTTTAATACCCTGGTTATTAGTTTATTATCAAATGTGCTCTCATACAGATATGTATGAAATATTTGCTACTGAATTTAACCAAACAATAATAATTTAATAAACCTTTAGTCATATAATATAAATACATGCATAAAAATAAGATGTGGTATGATTGCCAATGAGACAACTCTCCACAAGAGACCAAATGACACAGAAGATACAGTAAAAGAAATAAAACATTAATATAATGGAATATGAAGACAGCTCTCTCACAAGCAAAAACCCTAACTGTAAAAATATAAAGGCATACACTACAGGCACGGGACACATTTTATTGCATCCACACAGCACGTGTAACAAACCCTGCAGTAAATATAAAATAAAAAGATGTGGTATGATTGCCAATGAGACAACTCTCCACAAGAGACCAAATGACACAGAAAACACTGTAAAAGAAATAGAACATTAATATAATGGCATATGTAGACAGCTCTCTCACAATCAAAAACCCTTACTGTAAAAATATAAGGGCATACACAACAGGCACGGAGACGCATTCTATTGCATTCACACAGCACGAGTAACAAACCTTGCAGTAAATATAAAAATAAGAAGATATGGTATGATTGCCAATGAGACAACTCTCCACAAGAGACCAAATGACACAGAAGATACAGTAAAAGAAATAGAACATAAATATAATGGAATATGAAGACAGCTCTCTCACAAGCAAAAACCCTAACTGTAAAAATATAAGGGCATAGAAAGACTGTGCAAAACCAAATTTCCAACAGCTCTTTTACCGTAGGTATAATCTAGATCAAATTTATGGCATCCATGCATTCATATCCAGTTTTTCAAATCAATTTTTTTGTGCCAAAGTTTAGGCTTTTCATGTTCCGAATTTGTGGATGTTTGGGAAATTTGATACAACTTGGACAAAAAGATTGAAAAAATTCTGTGAAATAATCTATGTTACACAGACTTTTATTTACCTATTTGGATACTTTTGCTTTTCAATGTTTTGAAACATGACTAATGACATTATTCTATGTATACTTCCACAGAATAAGTTTTTCTGTAAGCTGTTGAAAGCCAATGTTTAATTTCTAACCAAACTAATCAAGAAGATATATCAATTTTGTTTATTTTATTTTCAATATTTTATACATTAAAAAAGTTAAAAATATAAAATTTTCAACAACTAATATCTATAACGTAACAAACTTCTAAATCTATGGATGGATTCACATTAAATATCACAATTTAAAATATGTCAATGAAATAATACAACTGTTGAATTCTCATGATCATGTACATAGACATCACAAAATATGAAATATATTTTTATCACAGAGATATGTCTCGCCTTTTGTAATTTTGATTATGCAAATGTTGAAATTAAAATAGCAATACTTTAACGTGTAAGTTATGCAAATATTCAAAGTCAATGAACCATGATTGAAGGTACATGGCTAAACAATCTCCATGGAAATGAGATGTGCCAATGCTAATACAACTGCATACCAAATACCATTGACTTATTATAAGTTGTTCCTTTAAACAAACCTAAACACAAACATTGTATTTGTATGCAGTTGTCTCTTTGACACATTCCCATTTCCATTCTCCATTTTATTAACTTGTAAGCTATGTAAAAGTTTCAAAGTCAATGCAATGAACAATGATGAGGGGTGGGGCTATATAATCTTCATGGAAACAATACTTGCAAATGTCATTAAATTTGCATACCAAATATCATTGACTTAACATTAGCAGTTCATCTTAAACTGATCTAATCACAAACTAATACATGTAAACTAAGCAAAAGTTTCAGTCAATAGACGGCTGGGCCAAATATTCTCCATGGAAATGAGATATGCTAATGCTTATACAACTGAATACCAATTAACATCGGCCTACCACTTATGGTTCCCTTGAACTGACCTAATCACAAACTAATACATGTAAACTAAGCAAAATTTCCGAAGTCAATAGACTATGACTAAGGGGCAGAGCCAAATTATCTCCATGGAAATGAGATGTGCTAATGCTAATACAACTGCATACCAAATATCATTGACCTACCACTAGTGATTCCCCATAAACTGACCTAATCACAAACTAATACATGTAAACTAAGCAAAGTTTCAAAGTCAATAGACCATGACTGAGGGGAAGGGCAAATAATCTCCATGGAAATGAGATGTGCCAATGCTAATACAACATCGTACCAAATATCACTGACCTACCACTTGTTGTTCACCATAAACTAGAACTAATCACAAACTAATACATTGTTGACGCCGCCGCCAACGCCGACACCGAAACAGCATGCCTATGTCTCGCTTTTGACTCCATCAAGGCGAGACAAAAATGGTGGACAGAATATGATTTAACTTTGGCAGCCTCATTTCAGAATATGTTTGAACCAAATAGAATATCAGATAGATTTCAAAAAAAATTTGGATTTCCTGTGAATCCATTTGAAATATTTCAGAATGACTAATATTAAGTAGATTTATAATTTTTAACACATAATTAAATAAAACAAATTACATTCAAGTGAACATGTCTCTATAGTTGAATGCTGCAGTAAATATCTTATCTTATGAAGAATATGACCACAAAATATAGATAGTACTAACAATGACACTGGTTTGATTGCGCAAGACATCTTTTTAACATTTATTTAACAAATTGCTTGCAAGTCATCAAGTATATTCTAACTTTACCAATAAAACAAAAATATGTGCCCATAGGACAGCATGCCCTGCTAGCACTATCACATTTCGATGTAAAGTGAATCATCAATTTTTGTTTGTTTTCTTAAAATCATTCCAATATGGCAGTCATCTGGGCTCTTGGATGCTTTATTTTCATGTAAGGATCATTTAGTATATATGATGCCACAGAGCTAGGTCGACCTTCAGCCATATCTGTTTCAAGGTCATCGACAACACTTTGTGCTTTGTCACTAATTAAATGTACATCTGCTGATAAACAGTCTTGCACCATTCTCATCATATGTTTCACTTCCTCCAAACGGAATAATGTCTACAAAAAAGATTAATAATGATAATAATTTTTTTTTAAAAAGAGCTTTGCTCACTAATGATTTTAAGTATTCAGTAAACAGGAAGTTTATGAGCCATGGAAGTGAAAATGCACCACACAGTATAGAATGCATACATCAAGTTTGATACAAAATTTTAGGGCGCATAGATCTATAGTTTCCTCCTTGGTAGTGGGGGTATAATTATTAATAAAATAACATTAAATCAAAACAGACCCTAGTATAACCAAAAGGACAAAGAATCAGAGCTATGCATGTGCAAGACTCTTTCTTTTATGAAGATAAATGACAATGAATGACATACTAGGCAAAGTATTAAAAAACCTACAATTCAATTTTAAAGCCACAGCTACGTTAACATAATTTGAAAGAACTATCATAAAATGTGTTGTTGTTTATGGTCTATTTTAAAATAAACATTATTTACAAAAGTTTTCTTTCAACTCTTTTTTTTAAGAGAAAGCAAAAAATTTACAAATACCTGGTCTTCATAAGCAAAGTAAAAGTTATTAAGATATGGATCCTCTTCTATTGAAGTTTTCAATTTAGCTTTGACAAATTCTGCTAATGCAGTGCTGGCAAGAGTTATCCTCCCTTTACATATCTCGACCAGACGTCTGTGGAACACCATGCACATCTGACCAAATACTCCTTCATCTATTGGACTCTGAAATAGTAAACAAATATTTGTCTTCACAAAATTTTCTTTACTGACTTACTAAATTTCTTAAATAATTGAATGAATATTTCAATATTTCTTACAACACTCTGAAATGCAAAATTAAAATGTTAAATACTTGGTGTAAGTTGTGGGTCTAAATTAACCACAGCCTGTTCTTGTAACAAAATAATAGATCTTAGTTTGTACATTTGTAGTGTATCTAGATTTCCGATGGTATCTTAATCATAATCTTGTGATCTTGAACTTCATTTATGTTTATGAGACATATTCTTTTGATATATATATGGACATACCAAATGGACAATCACTTTTCACCAATGTATACATTACTTGTATATCCGAGAATTTGATTTATTGTATCAAATGTAATGGTTGCCAGGAAATTTATATCGCCAAACAGGGAACAGTGTTACCGAAAGAGTGCGAATTCATAGACAGCATATACGGCAGCCAGAATACAGAAAAATCCCAACATTTAGACGAATGTGGCAGGGGATTTTAAAATATTCCCAATGAATATGGGCTGTGACATTACACGGAAGTAAAGAAAATATTTTATTTCAAAATTCAAATCACGATTGAATGCAAAGTATGCATTTTCTATTGTGTGATCATGGCGTTCCGCACTTCTATATATAGACTAAGTGTAATAAGATTTATCTCGCTTTATATACTCAACAACAACTATGACGTTACATACCTATCGTTCGTTAATCATGTATAGTTTCACCTGAAGATTGTTATGTAAAACATGAAAGTACTTGTGAAATAAAACAAATCAGACTGGAAATGTTGGATTTATTAGTAATCTATATATATAATATATATATACAGGTTTATATTAGGTACACCATCAAGGAGGCTAATGATTAATTACTGTTGCATGCATGGTCTTTTTACATAAATTACTCAGTAAATTTAAAAAGGAAATTCAGTGCTATTTTAAAACAATTTTTTTAAATATTTACAGTAAAGAACACATATGAAAATTTGATAAACTTCAGTTTTTGTGTGTTATTAAAAGCCATCAGCTGCCACATTTAGCTCTGTTTCACCTGATAATTTACAACCAGGGACAGTCTTAATTTTGATTGTTTTTTTTTATAAACTGTAGTATTTAATAGCATTTAACCATTGCCTTATAAAGATAATAATGGTTACCAAGTATGTGTTATCAAATATGCCTCCAGAATCAGCTTCAATATTTCAGGTTTGTTCATACACATACCTAAAAATTTTGCTGCAATGCAAACAATAATATTCTTTTCTAATTTCTTTTTTTAATCCCTTTAGCTTAATTAAACGGATATGTCTGACTTAAGCTAATCTTGATTTCATATATCAATTCTATCATTTACCTGGAAATTAGGTAACAGAGTATTTGCTTTTCTTGCTTTATGTGAATCAGCTGTCTTTTGACCAGTCTGAGCTCTGGACTGAGGAGGTGTTGCCCTTGTTCTTTGACTTGCAGCTGTGTTTGGTGATGACTCATATTTTGTAAGGAATTCCTTATATTCTATAATTAGCTGAACCAGGTCCTGTATAGCATCAATGATGGCTATAATATACTCCACTTGGGCAGCAACAGAGTGAAGCATCTTCCAGGACTCACCAATATGGGTGTCATTCTGTCAAAATAAAGATGACCGCATAGAAAAAATATTTAGCTTTATCCAATTTTGCAATATAAATGAAAAACATAAAAAAGTTCTGAATTTGCAGTAACATAAATAAATAGTTTGAAAATTGATTCATGTCAGGGCCTTTACTCTGTAAGCTGACTATATGGTATGAGTTAAAGGCTGTGCTGTGACCTATGATAGCTTTTATCTCTTGTCATTTGAACTCTGGATATCTCATTGGTTATCATACCACATCTCATCATTTTTATACAGTTATTTATCTGAAAAAAGTATTTGAAAAAAAAACATTGGTGATATAGGACAACATGAACTGCTTGCACCATCACATTTCAATTGTCAGTGAGAAGCCAAAACCTTAATTTGACAAATATTTTACATCATAATAAAGATGAATTGAGTTGAAGTTAAAAGTTGAATAATACTTGATCCATACAAACAATATCACTATTGTAGATTTATCATTGTTCATATTACTGTTATCAAATCATAGATTTATATCTAACATTTTTTTGTAGTGGCAGCATCAGATTATAAAAATAAGTTTATTTGAGATAAGATCTTGAGAAAGGTTTAGCTCTCTAATAATTTTTGAGATTATTCATACCTGCTGAATGAGACTCTTGAGAAGGAGGGCCCTGTGAACTGTTATCCAATCAGATCTTGATTTTGCAGCAGCCATCATATAGTCTAGATGATTGACAGAATTCTTAACATTAGGGCCAGTCATGGGATTCACCCCCTGTTTTGGTCCACCATTCTGATAGTGAAAGGCTGCCTGTAACAATAAACGATGATGTATAAGTTTTATTAAAAGAATTTTGAAAAGACAACCAATTTCTTTGACATTCCAAGGACACATTAATTGTCCTTTGATTTTCGTTGTCTATGAATATAGTCCCTAGTGTTGACATATTACCTGTAAATTTTGTTAATGCACCTTCCCAATTCATGTCTTCATGGTTCATGCTCAAGATATCATGCATTAAATCAAGGACTAATGGCATCATAATATCCATACACCATAAATACTGTGATTTTTTGTTGCCTACTATTATATCATTTTTCTTCATTTTTTTAGATAAACATATCTTTTAAAGTCATCCAACTTTTCATCATTTATAAACTTTGTCATGATGGTGTCTGAATGGAAAAGGTAAGATATTTTGTTCATTTAAGCAGAAATTGAAAGGAATTTACTTATGAGTTTGAATGTCTCTTTGGTATCTTTCGCCTCTCTTTTTCAGGTAAATACAGAAGAATGAAGGTAAATTTCTGTTTAACTATGTGCCACAAGCATTGTGAATACAAAAGCTAAGAATGATGTATATCTATACAAACAGCTACATGTATTACAATCTGTAATTATGGTACCAGTTTTTGAGAAAAAACAAGAATGTGTCCATAGTACACGGATGCCCCACTCGCACTATCATTTTCTATGCTCAGTGGACAGTGAAATTGGGGTCAAAACTCTAATTTGGCATTAAAATTAGAAAGATCATATCATAGGGAACATGTGTACTAAGTTTCCAGTTGATTGGACTTTAACTTCAGCAAAAACTACCTTGACCAAAAACTTTAACCTGAAGCGGGACAGATGGACGAACAGACAAACGAACGGACGCACAGACCGAAAAACATAATGCCCCTCTACTATCGCAGGTTGGGCATAAAAACAAATCAAATCCATTGCCCATAAACATACTGAGATTGAATCAGTTTTCTGTTTAGTGTTTTAAGGACTGTGTGTCTTTTCACCTCATTTTTCTTTTAGCAATGACGTTTTCTGTATTTCTTTAACTCATAATTTTTAGTGTCCCCTGTTATTTTTTCACCTTTTTCAAAATGTTTACTTACCCTATCTCTACTAAGGAATATGCTTTGGTAAAATGCTACTGGATTATCTGGGAAAAATAACTCTCCTCTGAAATATGGAAAACAAATATATTTACTTAAAATAGATTCATTAAAAACTTGCATACAGAATTTCTTTTAGAAAAAAAAATAACTTACTTTATCATCCTTTGTTTGAAACAATATTTTCAAAATAGTTGAAATAATAAAAATATTAATAAAATGCAGAAAAGTTGGTGGATATGATTCATAACTATTCAAATAACTCAATATGTGTTGGAAAAATGCATTTTTTTTAATGTCCCTCCTTAACAGTTCTCAAAGATCAACAACAATCTGATAACAACAATTTTCTTTTGTCTTTATGTAAATGGGGATGCATTTCTATCAATTGAACACGGAAACAAATTTTTTTTTTGGTTTTTGTTAAAATTTGTGTTCCTCAGTGCTTTAACTTTTGGTAGACTGTTGTTTTGTCTTTTCGTGCATTTTATGGGTTTTTAGTCCTGATTCTGTCAGTCTCTCTTCAACTAATGAGTTTTGAATCTCCTTTTGTATCTTCTGTCTCTGGTTTAACTTACTCAATTTCATCGTCTGTCATAAAGTGGAGTAGGAAGTATTTTCTTACTGGAACATATCTCCATTGGTCCATCAAAACAAAGGCCTGCAAAATTAATAAATAGGAAATATCATAAGTAACAATACATATTTCTCCCTTTATAATTTTATCTTATTTTTTCAATCTTGTTTTTATACTGTGAAAGTGTTTCTAGCTTAACATTGATATTTATTTTTATGGCATTAATTTCCAATTGAATCTCCTTGATTTTCCAAAGTGAAAGCAGAACAAACAGTAATTCAAGTAGTGTTGCAAAGATATTTCTTGGATGGGCGGAATAAATGCAATAGCTAAACTTGTTTCATACAGTATGCTCAAAACAAAGACATTTGATGAGAAGTAAATTCTAAATATCAACATTTACATAAAAGACACTTATATCCTTTATAACTAGTCCTTTTGAAAAATTGAGGATAGTATACAGTAAGGTAACCCATAGCTTGAACGTGTTCCAAGAAATATGGTCCTAAAAATTTGAATGAACTGGTTTGGTAGAATGTTATGGTGGGGAAAACAGAGAGTTTACTTTAAAAAGTAGCATGTTACAATTAAACTGCATGCTTTCGTCAGCATGCTTTCATCTGGCACTGCAAACAGGTGGGTCAAATTCAGAGATTTTTTAGTCTTATACACTTCACCTCATATTTCTCTTCCACTAATGTAACAAATTATAACAAACTTTTCAGGAATTCATCTTTACCTTCATAAAAATAGGTTCTTTTCTGGCACAGATAGTACAGAATTCTGATATAAATCCAGCTCTGAGAGTAAGTATATCCTCCCAAGTCCATCGATTCTGACTTTCACCAAAGTATATACCTGATACTGGGATCATATTCTTTTGAATCAGATCAACAAGGTAATTCTGGACTGAAAAATAAAATAGGCCAATAAAGACGAGGTAATTCTGGACTGAAAAATAAAATAGGCCAATAAAGATGAGGTAATTCTGGACTGAAAAATAAAATAGGCCAATAAAGTCGAGGCAATTCTGGACTGAAAAATAAAATAGGCTAATAAAGTCAAGGTACATGTAATTCTGGACTGAAAAATAAAATAGGCTAATAAAGTCAAGGTAATTCTGGACTGAAAAATAAAATAGGCTAATAAAGTCAAGGTACATGTAATTCTGGACTGAAAAATAAAATAGGCCAATAAAGTCAAGTTGAAATGACCGTAAATGAAATTTAATGTGTTTTTGTATAAGTATTAAACAACTACAACTGAAGGTATATCAAAACATAATGAGTTTGTCAAAAAAATGGTTTAGTCAAAATTTTTTAGAACTAAATTTATATACATGTAAGTGTTAACAAAATTTCTTTTAAGTGGTCATTAATGAAAAGCTGTTTAAAAAAAATAGCATGTAGTTAATGACATTAGGAAAATTGCACATGTCAAATTCTCATAAATTTAAGGGAAAAACATCCAAAGCAAGCTGTTTCACCTGAGGGCTGTTCAAAAATCTATCGGGTGGGGGATGAGAGGCACTCAAACTAGTTAATCATGGGTGGTTGCATTTTCCTTAGAATTTTGTACGAATTATCATATAAACAAAGTGAAACAAGAATGTGTCCATAGTACATGGATGCCCCACTGCACTATCATTTTCTATGTTCAGTGGACTGTGAAATTGGGGTAAAAACTCTAATTTGACATTAAAATTAGAAAGATCATATCATAGGGAACATGTGTAATAAGTTTCAAGTTGATTGCACTTCAACTTCATCAAAAACTTCCTTGACCAAAAACTTTAACCTGAAGCGGGACAGACGGACGAACGGGCGGACGGACGAACGAATGGACGGACGAACGGACTCACAGACCGAAAAACATTATGCCCTCCACTATCGTAGGTGGGGCCTAAAAAAATGCATCCCATGCCCCAATAGGTTTAATTCTGGAACAGCCCTGAGCAATTTTGAATTCAATCCCCCAACAAATATTTAAATACCAACAGGTCTAGGCAAATTACAAACTGAACTGACCAAAGAAATCCTCAATTTTTAATGTAAAACAAATCAGTATTTTGATTTAATTACAACAGGTTGATAGTATATACTAACCAATCATAGCAAACAGTTGAACTGCCTCCCCTTGACATCCAGGTGGTCCCATAATATAGCAATGTTCATGTAACTCAACTTCATTTAAATATGGCTGCATTTTACCATACAGTATACTGGGACCACTTAATGCCAAACAAATACCAACCTAAAAAAATATAGGTATACATTCAGTTAATATGTAGTTACAATCATGATCAGTGAGTTTACAGGAACAGATGAGGTTCATGAAACAAGAGACTCCTCAGAATCTGAATCATTCATCTGGCAAAAAATATGGCATTTTGATTTTTTTTAACCTTTTTCACATCAAAAAAATGTTTCAGAAACAAATTACTTTTTTTCAACTGTAGAACTTTTTGACAGCATTCAATTTACTGTGAATTCAGAAATTATTGTGTATATTTATTTTTTTTAACTTTTGATTTTTTATTTCCAACAATTACAACATATACATGACATACATACAATATAATACATATAAGATATATACAATGTCATTATCATAAATACATCTTAATTGAAATATTTTACATTTTCTATTGAAAAGATAAAAAAAAAAATATAGATATATATAAAATAAATAAATAAATAAATAAATAAATAAATAAATAAATAAATAAATAAATAAATAAATAATGATAATTAACAGATTGGAGTTAAGAGTAAAGAAGAAGGAAAAATAAAAAAAAAAAAAACAAATAAAAAAACAAAAGGATTATCCAGTTACATCCCTATCTATATTTTAAATATCAAATATTTATGTTGAAAAATATTTGAAAAATTAACTAGACATATTTCTTTCGTAACAGCCATCAACACAGATCAAGTACATAACATGACAATAATATTTTCTTTAAAACAGATTATAATTAAATAGTCATAAGTTATTGTAACAAAAATAGACATTAGCTGGTATTCAATAAAAGTTTTTCAAAACATTCCATACATTGTCAAATTCAGTTATCTTTTTATTTTTACAGCTATCATACTCTCTAATTTATACATATCTTTCAGCTTTATTATAGCTGCTTGCAATGAGAGATTCTTTTAAAGCATCTAGAATTATACACATATTGTTTAATATAAAGAAAAATCATGTTGTATGGGTTGTTGGGAATATCTTGGATAAGTCTCCAAAAGAAAGTTTAATTTATTCATTGAGAGACTTATTCCACCAGAAAGGAACCAGTTATCAATATTCTGTAGAAAATTTTGTACAGTATTGCAATTCCAAAATAGGTGTTCTATAGACTCGTTCTCTGATTTACAAAATGTACATAAAGGATCATTGGTCAATTTTATTTTAACTAAATACTGATTTGTTGCAATAATGCAATGGTTAATCCTATATTGCAACCACTGTAATTTACTATTTTTAGTAACAGCAAAAGGCAGTCTGAAAATCTTTTTCCAGTTCAGATTCTGTTCACCTAAAATTTTAACCCACTTCAGCTGTCCAGTAGGAGTAACATTATTTCTTGTCAGTACAGAAAACATATCTTTTGATCCTTTACAATGTTTTAAAAATACTTGCAGACATGATGGTATAAAAGGACAAAATAATTTGTAAGATCCTTTAGTGAAAGATTTTGATGCCTCTTTCACTGCCAAAATAACACTGTTAAATTTAAGAAAATCTGTGTTAATGTTATAGTTTTGCTTAAATTGGTCAAATGAAATATACAATCCATCTTGGTCAACTATATCATTTACAAATCTAATACCACTTTTGAACCATTCTTGATAAATTACTGATTTATGACCAATCTTAATATTATTATTTAGCCGTAGTGGATTTGATAAAATGAATCATAAGTCAAGTTTCTTTCTTTTGAATAATCATTTCCCAGGATCTTAGTACATCTTTCCAAAATGGTTGTTAACTGTCATGTAAAGTTGTCTAATATAATCAACACCACAACTAAACAACTTTCTTTTATCTATATTTGACATGAAAATATTTTGCCATTTACTATCTCTCTGCAAAATCCTTCTAATCCATGTTGATTTAAGGGCTGTAATAAACATATTCAAATCAAGCATTTTCAAACCTCCTCCAAATAATCTTTGATTAGGATATCCTTCTTAACTCTATGTATAGGTGAGTTCCAGAAATTATTGTGTATATTTATGATTGTTGCGATTTTTAAAGAAAGAATAAAAATGCAAGATGTATAGCAATTTCAGGAAAAGCTGCATACAGATATATGTGATTTTTCAATATTGTGATACCCACCTAGTCGCATTATTTGCATTAATCAAAACCTCGCAATAATTTCTGAATTCACAGTAAATCAATGGGAATAAATCATTTTCTTTAGAACCAGAATCACAATTTGTGGTGGAGTTTGTGGTGCTCAGTCTTTAATTTTCTATGTAGTGTTTTGTAAATTGTAGTTTGTCTTAATCATCATTTTTTAAATAATATTATCAGTTTTTCTTTAATATATGAGTTTTTATTGTCCCATTTTCCTGTTACCAGTTTCTGCTTATCTATTAAAGTTTTCCAGATAATCAGAAAAAGTTAGGCAAAAACCTGAAAATTGGTTTTAAAAAATGTCATTAAGGATAATAACTCATAAAAGAAGACTCATAAGGTTTCCTTTATAATATTGGCATTTTTGTAGTTCTTGTATTGCTGATAATTTTTGCCATTAACAGTTTTTTTAACTCCTACAGACTTAAGCAATAAGGAGCAAATACTAATTTTACAGCATTTAATTTAAATGTTACATCCATACTAGACAAGCAAGTTATTTAAACAAAATAAACTGACCCTGTATGGACCTTTTCTCTGTATGTAGTTCTGTTGTGTCAACATTGAAACAATTTGACTTAGATTCATGTAGATTCCTGTGTCAAGAACTTGTAAGGCACTAGGTGTTCCTAGAAATAAACAGAGACTAGTTACCATGGAAAATGTGCATGCAAATATTGATATCATCAGATATACATGTACATCAATTATACTTTTTAAGTTTTCTTTTAAGATATGCATCTAGTTTTTCTAAATTGTATTCCTTATTCAAAATGTTTCATATTTAAAAAAAAAGCTTTACAAACTTTTGGTCACAGAAAGATTTTGTAGGTTTAAAGTCCTTTGGTATCTGTTGGATAGTTATCGCAATCATACCACATCTCCTTATTTTTAGTTATACTGACCATAAGCATCAATGCCAGGTATGTTGTAAATGAAATTTTCTTTATCGTCTAACTTGATATTTGTATTAAGGATATTCTCTGTAATCACTGAATCTCTCTCAAAACACAGGTCCATTCTGTAATTATATATAAACTATTACATTAAGCAAAAATAAAAAATAAAAATACTATAAATTCTGCAAAAAAGATGTGCATATATTACTACAAATGTCTGATAACCAACACAATTTAAAGATCTAATTAATAAAAAAGAAAATGTATGAAAAACCAATAATAATCTTTAAAACATTTCATAGGAAATTAACTTGAATTCAATGAATAAGCTCAGGTGCTCCTGAAGGGAAGCATTTATAACATGTGGTTAGCTTAAGCATCCCTATCATCAAGAATGAAACCTTCCTACTAAATCAGTACACGAGAATTTTTTAACTTGGCTTTTTGTTGACTTGTCTTACAATATAACTTATTGATTAGAAAACTTTAAGTGTAGTCAATCTATATCTTAAAAATTATACAATATTCTCTCCATTTGCCATGGATTTATTTATTTTCGTGGGTACCAATATTTGATTTCATGGTTTTGCCAAAGTCTGCATACAAGCCTATAAAAAATTTGTAATTTGTTGAAAATTTAAATTTGTGGTTCACCTACAGTAGGCCTGTACCCATGAAATCCACAAAAACTGGTATCCAACGAATAATAATGAACCCACAGTATATGTTTTAAAACCAGTAACAATTCACAAACCTCATAGCATTCTGTCTAAAGATTGTTGTTAGGCGTGGAAATGGATTTGGAGGGAAAAACTCTGCTGTAACCAACTCTGTCAAGTACTTATGCCATGATTCATCTAAATGTGTATCTATCATATACTGGAAAAAATATTAAATAAAATTATAAACGATGTTAATAATAAGGTCAACAGTTTTGTAAACTTAGACAAAATTTCGTAAGTTTCAACTTTGTTGTTTTTTAATTTATTACTTATCTGTTAAATTCAAACTGTTTAAATTCGATTTTTTTTGTGTAGGTGTTTAACACCACTTTCAGCTCCATTGACTCTATCATTGTGGACAGTTTTTATTGCTGAAGGAAACACAAGTATCTAGGGAAAACCTTCAACCTTTGGCAGAAAAATTGGCAATCCTTGTAAAATAAGATTTCATCTACTGAGGCGGTGGACAGGGGGCAGGAAGCGGGAGTAAAGGGGGCGGGATGCGGGAGTTAGGGGTCTACTACATCTTGCCAAGAGCAGGGTTCAAACTCACAACCTCAGAGTTGACAGGCTAGCCATCACTGCACATGAAATTCTTGAGACCACTCTACCACAGATAAAGAGGTATGAAAATATTCTTAAAAATATACTATAGATTTCATTTTGATTTAAACATTTTTATTCCCTTTTTAGTTTTGTTTATCAATTATTTCACAAATACTTCAATTGTGTTTGTGTATTTGCTTGTTTCAATTTAAGATCTAAGAACAATAACAATGTAACTCCATACCTTAATGAAAACAGATTCCCTGGATATTGTCTTAGGAGCTGAATCCTTTGCCTCACATTCCTCTATGTTAATTACTGAAAGCAAAAGATCATGTCAATAAATTTAGCATGACAATTTCTACTGCAACTGTTCTATTTGCACATTGAAAATGCATTGACCATATCTCAGGGAGACACTTACTATGTAATGAGTGGTCCAGATGAGCCGGTTGCACTAGGTCACTGTTTCAAGCTTAATGATATATGATAAGGTCGAGAAATTCAGATGAAATATATGACAAGGTTGCTGATTGAATCATAATTATTTGAATCTGTCTATTTTTTCACAGATGCCGTTAAAACTTTAGGTGTAAATGCATTAGACCGTTGTCAAATCTATTTTTCACTCCACGAAATAGCATAATCATGATAGCAATAGGTATATTTTTGTCAATCAATAAATGATAGGGTAGGCATTTTTATTATTAAAAATATATGAAAAAAATTGGGTACTGGATGTCTCAGCTGCTCATTCTTACTATAAAATTATTGAAGTGCCCCTCCTCATGACCATATAAACATTTGTGAATAACAGTCACTGACAGTATAATATTGTGATAACTTTGATATTAGTGTTTCTGTAGAGTTTATTTATGAACAAGGCAGGGTTCATGGATTTTTTTGTATCCAATTTAATTCAAAATTTTGGTTTTACCCAAAATATATCCATTGAAAATGTTATTAGAGTTTCAGTTTATAGATAAAACAAGTGAAACTGCTAGCTACTGCTCACTGATGATACCCCGCCCAAATATTTTGGTAAACAGGAAGTTGTTGAGTGATGAATCTGAAAACGCATCACACTGTATAGCTGACCTATATAAACCTTGAAACCAAATTTCAGAAATCCTTATGATGTAGTTCCTGAGAAAGATGCGACGAAAAATATTCATGGGACGGATGGACGGACAGACAGACAGACAGAGATAAAACAGTATACCCCTACTTTCTTAAAGCGGGGGTATAAAAAACACTTATTGTCTCAAACCATAAACTTTATTTGTTGTCCATTGTTCAACAATTACAATGAATAAAATCATGCATAAATTTCTGAATTTACAGTAAATAAGGTTATAATTTAAAATAAAACAGTAATAAACAGCTGCGCCATGAGCGCATGATACGCCCGTCGTCTTGTGTGTGAATTTTTATGCAATAAGCATAAATAGTTTCTGACATACGGCGTGACATGCGAAAACCCCCTTTTTTTAAAAAAAAAAAACTCAATATCTCTAAAATAAAATTTTGAATCAAAACCAAAAAGTATACAGATCTTTAGATTAATATAACTAAGAAGTGTGTAAAATTTTAAGCAATAATCATAAATCATTTTTGAGATACGGCGTGACATGTGAAACCCCTTTAAAAAAAAAATCAATATCTCAAAAATAAAATTTTGAATCAAAACCAAAAGTATACAGATCTTTAGATTAATATAACTAAGAAGTGTGTAAAATTTTAAGCAATAATCATAAATCATTTTTGAGATACGGCGTGACATGTGAAAACCCCCCTTTAAAAAAAAAAATCAATATCTCAAAAATAAAATTTTGAATCAAAACCAAAAAGTATACAGATCTTTAGATTAATATAACTAAGAAGTGTGTAAAATTTTAAGCAATAATCATAAATCGTTTTTGAGATATGGCGTGACATGTGAAAACCCCTTTTAAAAAAAATCAATATCTCAAAAATAAAATTTTGAATCAAAACCAAAAGTATACAGATCTTTAGATTAATATAACTAAGAAGTGTGTAAAATTTTAAGCAATAATCATAAATCGTTTTTGAGATATGGCGTGACATGTGAAAACCCTCCCCTTTTTACAAAATACTCAATAACTCAAAATAAAATTTTGAATCATCACCAAAAGTATACAGATCTTAAGGTTAATATAACTAAGAAGTGTGTAAAGTTTTAAGCAATAATCATAAACTGTTTTTGAGATACAGCGATATGTGGAAAACCCTCCCCTTTTTAACAAAATACTCAATATCTCTAAAATAAAATTTCGAATCATCACCAAAAGTATACAGATCTTAAGATTAATATAACTAAGAAGTGTGTAAAGTTTTAAGCAATAATCATAAATTGTTTTTGAGATACGGCGACATGTGAAAAAAACACACACCTATTTTAGTTACTAAGTCCCGTAACTCAAAAAGTTATAATCTTATTTTCACCAAAAGTATACAGATCATTTGACCATCATAAGAAACAACTATGTTAAGTTTCATGAAATTTGGATAAGTTATTCTCAAGTTACGGTGCGACATGTTTACGCCGGACAGACAGACGGACCGACGGACGGACACCGGACATTTGTATACCATAATACGTCCGGTCAAAAAATGACAGGCGTATAAAAAGGATCTGCTTACCCTTCCAGAGCACCTGAGATCACCCCCGGTTATTGGTGGGGTTCGTGTTGCCATGTCTTTATTTTTCGGTTTTGTAAACTGTTGTTTGTCTTTTTCTTTTTTAGTCATGGCGTTGTTAGTTTATTTTCAACTTATGAGTTTGAATGTCCCTTTGGTATCTTTCTCCTCTCTTTATATTTGTTTATATGCTTCTAGAAAAATCTGTTATAAGTGACGACAATTTCTCATGTTTTGTTGAAAGCAATAATACAATACTTCATTCAAGAACTGACTGGATCTTTTACTAGTTTCAAAAATGTCTTAGAGAATTCATTGTATAATAGTGTACAAATATGATACGTAATTCAAAAGATTAAAACACAGATGCTATTTTTTGCTACTATATTATATATAACATCACAACATGTACAAGAATTGCATGAAAAAAAATCTTTAATAATCATCTGCATCATTGATCTCTGCATTTTCTTGGGTTTGCTGTATTGTTGGGCTGCTGTTAAAGTGCTCTTTAGTTTTTAACAGTAGTAAAAATACCTCAGACATGAATATGACATAACTGTGTATTTACAAACCTAATCTTTCATGATTTATAATATTTTCATCTTCTAAGCCATGTACAACATCAGTTTCCAGGTCAACTCCCTATAAGCAGAAAATTAATGACAAGTATGCTGTTACTGTGGATAAATTAATTTTCATAGGTACTTAATTTTCATGTATTGTATCACGGTTATAACAAACTCTGCATACAAAGCCTATTAGAAATTTGAATTTTGTTGAACGCTATAAGTGAAATGTCTTCAGCATCAACTTCTCTGACATCAACTGACCAGGTTCGTGAATTCTAACTAGTATCTAATTGTATTTTAACATACAAATAGCTTTTCTTAAACGAATCAACTGAACAAGTTCATGACGTCTGTCAAATGAATGTATCTATTGACCTAAAAATTTATTTTCTTTTGGCCAGGAATTATTAATGCATGATGTAATACTTCTAGAAGCTAAGACCTCTTTGATCAACTTATGACTTTATCCCTGTTTGGGTTATATTGCTCAATCTAAAGTGTTTTGTTAACTGTCAATTGTCTACTGTCTATTTTCTTATGACCCTGTTGTTGTCTGTCATCAGAGTTTTGACTCCCCATATCTTCTTCCTGTTCACAGCAAACAATCATCATGGATATGCTTCACATCAAAATGTACTTAGGTGTGTGACAGGATAATTCTTCTTCTTCCAGTTATATTCTTCATTTTTCACTCCTTCTATCTGTTTCTTATACTTGTTAAAATTTGTTTTTTGATTTGCTCTATTCAAAATGTGATTTTTCCAAATATAATCATGTATTGTAATTATGATATTTCATAAAATTATGTTACATGTTATATTGTATGCATGGCATTTACTGTAAATTCAGGAATTATTTGTCTATTTATTATTGTGATTGTTGAACAATTGACACAAATCCCAGTTTAATATTTGCTATTTCAGGAAAATACTGCATATGAAAAATCCTCTAAAAATTTGAAATGGAAGTTTTTATTTTTTGCGACACCTATCTTGTCGTATCTTTCATATTAATAAAAACATCCCAAAATTTTCTGTATATACCGGTACAATATACGCTTTTTATTTGTTGCAAATTAAAAATAAAACAAAAAAACAAAGCAATGAATGTTTTGAATAGAGACACCTCACAATTTTTGCAACGATAAAACCATTACGAAAAGTTCTGAATTTATTGATGCTCTTACCACTATTTTACTGGTGTTTTCATATTATGAAAGGGGAACATTGAATATCAAATGGCATTTACAACATTGCATAACTGTACATACCGCTGGATCTTGTCTGTTCCTGTGTCTAGTTATTGGTTGTGGTATAACATCTGGGAATGTAGATTTCATGGTAATGAGAATATCCTGGAAATTAAAAATAAATGTTCTTATCATTGTTAAAAAGCTATAGAATCAGAAAGTCAGGAGCCAGTAATTCAGTGGTGGTCGTTTGTTGCTTTTTATCATATTAGTTTTTCGTTTATTGTTTTGTACATACATCAGGCCATTAGTTTTCTTGTATGAATTGTTTTGCATTTGCCATTTTGGGGCCTTTTATAGCTTGCTATTTGGTATGGGTTTTGCTCATTGTTGAAGGCTGTACGATGACCAATGATTGCTAACTTCTACATCATTTGGTCTCTAAGGAGCGTTGTCTCATTGGCAATCATACCATGGCTTCTTATTCTATACTTGCCAAGTAAAGACATAAGAATCTTTTAAGTATCAAATAAGATTCTGTTAACATTTCCACCAAATAAATTTAACGATGAAATGTTTGGAAGGACATTCATTATCATAAGAATTTTGTATTTATTTATATAATAATATTAATAAAGCCTGAAATCTTGGACAAACAGTTATTGTTTTCAATATTTCCTAATGAAAGTTTCTCATTTGGTAAATATTTGTTGAAGGGACAAATTATTTGCCTGAACCGTACATACAATTCAAGATGTGTACATTGATAAAATATCAATTCTTAACACTTACAAATAACAGATACAGACTTATTGCAAAGAATATTCTTATAAAGATATGAACAGTGGAGTTGAAAAACTAACAAAACACTGTATTCCATCTCTAAGGATGTTGAATGAGAGGATAAATAAAGTTAGTTTTCTAGTTTAAATTGTTTTACATTTGTCATTTTGGGTCTTTTATAGCTTGCCATGAGGTATGGATTTTGCTCATTATTGAAGGCCATTGAGTCACCAATAGTTCATTACTTCTATGTCATTTGGTCTCTATAGCTAATGAAGAGTGGACTTATTGGCAATCATACCACATCTTATTATTTTAATAAAAGGATAAGATTATCATCCCTGCCAACCACTACAAATTCATCCAGAGTTCCTTTTTTTCTTAAGAAGAATGTTAATGCATTTTTGCAAAATATGAAATGTAGAGTAACATTATAAATATCATTTTACATTAAAAGGAACTATGCAAACTATCATGTTACTCATACCTTAAATATTGGACACCTGTTCAGACTATCCTCTGAAAGCTGTAGTAGAAGGGACATGCAGTACCAGTTCATATTCTTCAATGTCTTTAGTGCCTATTGAAATATTCCTCATCTTTTATAATGATTTGTTATAACGTTATAAGGATCATTAGAAACACTATCTTATTTAACAACAGTACTACTACTTAAGTTGTTATTTTGACAGTAAAAGCTTTCATAAAAATTCCTAAATTAGCAGCCTTATGCTAGGACAGTTTATACATGAACATAAAGTGCTACCATTTGTATTTGATAATGTTACACAAAGGTAGCCAAAAAATACCAAAGGGACATTCAAAGTCGAAAATAAACGGACAACGCCATGGCTAAAAAAGACAAACAGACAAACAACAGTACACAAACCACAACACAGAAAACTAAAGACTGAGCAACACAAACCCCACCAAAAACTGGGAGTGATATCAGGTACTCCAGATGGGTAAGCAGATCTGCTCCACATGTGGCACCACTCTATTGTACTATTGGATATTACTTTTTAGGGTGATGTTAAATAAGTCTATGTTTAGAATTTAAAAAGGTTCACCACCTGTGTATGGTCAAATCAACCAAAATGAACCATATAATTACTCATTATATCATCAATTTAATAACTAAAATAAATATTTTAACGGTTTATGCAAACAGTCCAGAACTTTCACCCAAATATTTTTTTCAAACCCACACATTCTAATTTCCTGTTCAAGCAAAACTCTCTAGCAGTACCAGCTCCAAATTGCATGCTACTAAATCAATGTATAAAGTTTGATGTTGACATTCATTCAGGAGGTAGAAAAATATGCAGTATGAATAATCATAAGAGTTTTACCAATAAAAATCAATATCAATGCACAGGTATTCAGACCTACCATTTGCACATGGTCATATGACCCAAACTGAATCATACTATTGGGCATGAGATCATCCAGCTGTGCTACAGCTACCTTACCGACAGTTATCTGCTCATTACTTCTCTCATATCTGTAAGAAGTACCATAAAAGGATTGATATTTTTTACAGTCTCTAAACAAAATGGTGAACAAAAATAATAATGTTTTTTTTTGTTGGGTTCATGTTGCTCAATATTAAGTTTTCTATGTAGTGTTTTGTGGATTTGTTCGTCTTTTTGTCGTTAAGGTGGCTCGGGTGTCTTCCTCCAACTTTAGAAGTAGCAGATAACAGTTGGTCTAGATCTTTAATGAAATGTGCAAATTTTGAGGGTAGTATGTAATTCATGTGTAAGACTTTTGATGTAAATATAGAAAATTATGTGTTATATCATATTTACGGCTGTAATTTCTAAAAAACACCATATTTGTGTTTGATTATTTTTTTTTCAATTTTGCCAAATAAGGGGAGATAACTCAGATAAAGTAATTTTATAATAGAAAGTGTTGTGAATTTACCTATTTCAACATGTAGCAAGAAAACAAGTTCGGTGACCCCATTTTTTCTTTTTCTTATCTGAAAGCATGTTATAAGAGCTATCTTCTCACATTTTATCTTAACATTCTATCAAGTAGTTTTCTTTCTATCACACAAAATTAGATTTTCCATGCATAATCTATACAAAATCTGACAATTTTGCACAACCTGTAGCTTGCAAAAAAGTCCGGTGACCCATACTTTTTATTATATTTTTGAAAAAAACATGATAAAAGCTTCATTTTGACAAATTATTAAAAAATTCTGTGGATTTTAATTAAGACACCCCAGCCACCTTAATCATGCATGGCATTGTCAGGTTTTTTCACTTATGAGTTTTGAATTTCCTTTTGGTATCTTTCGCCTCTATTTTATGTTATGTCAAATTGATTTATCTATTTCTGTGAAAAACCATCTATTCTTATTATGGAATATTATATGCATGACTCATTTTCATATAAATTTTTATGAAAAGAAATATATCAATTTGACATCATATGATAATAGAATTAATTCTTTTACTTTAATAATACACAAGGTAGAATTATTATGAGGTGAGGTCTTATTAACAAATTATGTTACTCTTATCAAACTAATGTGTAAGTTTTCTTTCATGTTGTCTTAAAAAATTAACTGTGATAAATGTGTGCAAATTTTTCATGCTAGGCATGTCACAAAAGTTATCAGAAAGGACATCAAAAACTACAAGCACTTACAAACTGCTTAGGAACAGATGAACAAATGATTCTCTATACAACGCCAAATATTCCCTCATTGGTCCTGTTTCTTGTCTCTAAAACATTACAAATATTATAAAGGTTATGATTGAACTTATTGCTGCCTCTATTTATCTCAAACCACAAATTTGGTAACCTTAAAAAGCTTTTGTAGTGGATTTTTAAGTGAATACCTAAGAATATGCACAATTGGCTGGTAATTTTGTATAAAAATATTAGAACAGCACCAGTAGCAGTTTAAAATTTGTCAAATAATGTCACAACTACATAAATTTCTGACAACAATTGTAAGATGAAAAAAGATCTTGGTGTCAACTAGTATCATCTTTGTTTGATGCTGCTTCCCAAACATATAAACAGCAAATAATAAACTGTTATCACAGAGATATGTCTCGCCTTTTTGTAATTTTGATAATGCAAATGTTGAAATAAAAATAGCAATACTTTAACATTTAAGTTATGCAAATATTCAAAGTCGATGAACCATGACTGAAGGTACATGGCTAAACAATCTCCATGGAATGAGATGTGCCAATGCTAATACAACTGCATATTAAATACCATTGACTTATTATAAGTCGTTCCCTTTAAACAAACCTAAACACAAACATTAACTTGTAAACTATGTAAAAGTTTCAAAGTCAATGAACCATGATCAGGGGTGGGGCTATATAATCTCCATGGAAACGATACTTGCAAATGCCAATAAATTTGCATACCAAATATCATTGACTTAACATTAGCAGTTCATCTTAAACTGATCTAATCACAAACTAATACATGTAAACTAAGCAAAAGTTTCAAAGTAAACAGACCATGACTGAGGGGCGGGGCCAAATATTCTCCATGGAAATGAGATGTGCTAATGCTTATACAACTGAACACCAATTAACATTGGCCTACCACTAATGGTTTCCCTTGAACTGACCTAATCACAAACTAATATATGTTAACTTACCAAAATTTTCAAAGTCTATAGACCATGACTAAGGGGGCGGAGCCAAATAATCTCCATGGAAATGAGATATGCCAATGCTTATACAACTGCATACCAAATATCATTGACCTACCACTAGTGGTTCCCCATAAACTGACCTAATCACAAACTAATACATGTAAACTATGAAAAGTTTCAAAGTCAATAGACCTTGACTGAGGGGGCGGGGCCAAATAATCTCTATGGTAATGAGATGTGCCAATGCTAATACAACTGCATACCAAATATCATTGACCTACCACTAGTGGTTCACCATGAACTACACCTAATCACAAACTAATACATTGTTGACGCCGCCGTCGCCAACGGAAACAGCATACCTATGTCTCGCTTTTTGACTCCGTCAAGGCGAGACAAAAATTAATTTCTGTGTAACAGCACATTCTTAACCTTTTAAAGTGTACACAATTTGATCTCTTTTATAGTTCCACCTTTTGTTTAAGGAATTATTTGGATTCTAATAGGACAAATACAGCATTTTTATAAATCGAGGCATATGAAAATACATTAGAAATGTTTGGATGTTCCGGTTTCCTCTCCATGAAGTATGTACATCATATTTTCATATTTAAAAAGTTTAAAAACTAATAGCAAGGTAAATATATGTTGTTTTATATAAGCAGATAAAATATATATATTTCATTAGGATAAAAATGAAAAAAAGAGATAAGATTGTGGGCATATGTCAAACATATTTTGTGCTAATTAGAACACAGTTTTGTTTAC
The DNA here is from genome assembly GCA_017311375.1 of Mytilus coruscus. NCBI lineage: Eukaryota > Metazoa > Mollusca > Bivalvia > Mytilida > Mytilidae > Mytilus > Mytilus coruscus. The sequence goes on from CM029598.1 coordinate 47,605,111, forward strand.
AAAGCGAAATAAGGACGTCATATTAGAATAAGTTTTTATGTGCTATTTTAAATAATAAAATATGTAGCATCAACAGCAGCACATTCAACTTGACAGTATGAGGGAATAGAAATGGAAAAAAGTTTATTTTGAGTAGTCATTAATGACAGCAACATGCCTTAAGTTTTATCTACAGTAATCAGTGTTTCTTGAAATTTTGTTAAATCATTGCTAAAATATATCAGTTATATCTAAGTATATTGTTTCTGATTAATTAATTCAAACTTTCATAGATTTAGGACTTAAGAGAATGAAATAATATTTATTCACCTGTCTGTTGTTGAAGACTGTCTCCATGTTGCCCTATAGATGTATTTTGGATATTTGTGTAATGATTGACATGAAACTAATATCTCCTTTTATTCATGTAAAGCGAAAAGCTTTTTTTTGTCTAACAATTAATCACAATGCATAAAATTGATGGTTTTAGTTTTAGTTTATGTTATAATAATGATCATTACTCACATTTACAAAAGCTTTGAGTATATAACGTAAGGTTTTATTCTGTTCCATAATTAGGTATAATGATCCTGCAGTACTGTGGGTTAGCTTGTACAACTCAACAGTTAGATCTTTGTTATATGATTCTCTGTAAAAAAGTTAATAAAGATAGAAAAGTTCCATTTACTGATTTTTTTCTTTAACTTTCTGATGATTGAAATTTTTGTTAGAATTTGAATGCTACATTTCACAAAACCTTTTGAAATTTTAGGTTCTCAATGCTCTTCAACTTCTTACTCTTAAACATTTTGATTCGTGTGTCACTAATGAATCTTTTCTAGACAAAACGTGCATCTGGTAAACAAAATATTAGGCCTGGTATCTATGAGTTTATTTGACAGATTTATTGTTTAACATTGTGTATGTTTTATATTGAATACCAGGGGCCTCTGTGGCCAAGTGGTCCAACTACTGGTTGTGAGTTCGAAACCCTGCACATGGCAGGTTCTTTTGACTCAATATCAATTGACTAAGATTGTCAGTTTTCCTGGCGAAGGTATGTAGTTCTCTCCAGGCACTCTGGCATCCTCCACCAATAAAAAATGACCGCAACAATGCAACAAAATAGCCAATAGTGCTGAAAGTGGCATTAAACACTAATCAATAAAACAATATATTGAATATTGCTTATTTTCAGAAAAGTTACTCCAAAATGAATATAACATGTTTATTGTATATTTCTTACCTGTCAAGTAGCCATAGCAGTATCCCACAAAGTACAGCTTCAAACAATTCTGCATGCATCTGATGACTGGCCATTTTCTTCTGTAAGTAGGCTCTGAAATATTCAATAAAACATTAATATAGTAATAGATTCTGCTCACCCTTTTTGCTAACAGGTATGAGGGAGAATATTAAATTCTCCCCAGTCCAGTTCAATTTCTGTGAAATACTAGTATACCAATTACCAACTCAATACTCTCTATATATATATTGATATCAACATGATTAAGTGATAAAGCTGAACATTTAACAAGGCACCCAATAAATAATAAGCTTTCCTAACTCATAGCATATGGCAAATTCAGGGTTTACTACAGAAAATTTTTCAAGGGTGGAGCTTTAGAATACTTATAATTCTAGGTACAATTGAAAAATATATTAATTATAAATTTTATACCTTCAGAAGTCATTTTAAATACATACATATGTAATATCTTAATTTTATGACAAAAAGTTAAAACTTTATTATAGGCAACATCTATAAATAGCCTGGGGTGATCCCTTCCAGCAAAAATTTTGTAAACCCACTTACTTAATAGGTGTAGTGATCTGCCATGCAAATGGTCCATACGATGATTCATCACCAATACGGAACCCATCTATTCTTACTTTCTGCGGTTTGATATGATCCATTCTGTCATATACATGCTGTTGTATACGAGTGAGATCTTGGCCCTGAGCTGATGAGAACTTTCTATTTCTGCTATGTCCTGTTAATTGGCTGACTCGACTGTGGGCTCGACTTGGTGCATGACTAGTTGGCGCTCTACCCCTGGCCTGTCTGCTCTGTGGTACTTAAATAATTCAATTTGAATTTGAAATAATTATCTTGTTGATGAAATCATCTCAACTTTACATCAAAGTCTAAGACAACTCTTCAACATTTCAAATGACTTAACACTGAATTTCACTTTTTCTATCAATAAAATTTCAGAGTACTGCCTGATACATGTATGTCAACTATGTTTTAAAACCCATTTTATTTGATTTTTTCTGGTTGTTTTTACTCGCATTTATGCATATTTGTCTATTTATACATGTATCTATGACAATTCATCTTCACTGAACTGCAAAATCTGGGTCAAAACTCTTATTTGGCATATATGTTTAAAACGTTCTCATCATAATGTGTACTAAGTGTATCTAAAGCTACAAAAAAAATCTAATAATGGTATAGTTAGATAGAATTTCTGTCCATGTCACTGTGCTGTTATAGAAATAAATAGCATCCATTTCATAAAATTGTTGTGCTATTACCATGGAGATACTTACAAGGTGACCTTGGTGTCTGATCATCATACTGGTCTACTGTTGGTGAGAAGATGGACAGATAAGCTTCTGCATGGGTTGCATTTAGAAATACCCCCTCATGTAGAGAGGCCATAGGATACTCAGCAAAACTCTGCAAACTATAAAGAAATTAAAATAAGTACTGCAAGAAATGGGTTTCAAGAGACTTGATGGAGATTTTAATCTCATTGTCTTACGTTTGTGTTGTGTTAATAAGCAATGCTACCTTGGGTAAGTAAAAAAATATGTGTCCATATGACACCATGCTCTGCTCAGCCTATCACACTTCCATGTCAAAACCCAATTTGGTATAATGTACCGTACATAGTTTCAAGTTGTTGTGACCTCAGTTTCATGGTAAAATACCTTAACTTAAAACTTTAACTATCATAGGACAGACTAACGACCAAGTGTCAACTTGTTTCATTGCAGTGTCAGTTGTCATATTCCAATTTAATCAAAAGCCATTTCTTTTATTAATGTTGAATTGAAGTTTCTTGCTTTATTAGACTTTACCTTAGACTTATTCCAGTTCCTTCTAAGAAATTTTCAAATTACATTTTTTTAAAGAGTTCTTCATAACATTGAACAGAATTGTTGCATGACAATTGGTTATTTCCTCTTTGATTGTGGTTACAAGAAATGAAAAATGTCAGGTTCAACTATGTATAGATGATATGTATATGTATAGATTATCAGGATTTTTGCCCATACATACAATAAATATAAACATGTTGGTTACAGTCTGTCATATATATGCTTAATATGTTAATTGTTTTTCATAAAACAAGCTGTTGTTTTCTAGTTTTAATTGATTCCCATTTTCACATTTTGTCATGTCGGGGCACTTTATAGTTGACTGTACAGCACAGGTTTTGCTAAATGTTGAAAGCAGTAAGCTGACCTATAGTTGATTAGATCCACATCATTTTGACTCTTGTGGATAGTTGTCTCATTGGCAATCATATCACATCTCCTTATTTTTATATTAAGTATCATCTTAAAGCTAGTATCTAGGTTCATATTGAGTCAAAGGGCTGATTTTTTAAATATATTTAAATTATACATGATAATCTTATCATTTATATAATATTCATCTGAGTGTTTTCTTGATTAAAAAAAAATTAGTTGTTCCAAAGTTTTTAAGCTTGCAATAATAACGTCAGTTTATATCTTTAAAGATGTCAGAAAGATGAAATCCAAATTCCTCAAAATATAACAAGAATGATGAAGCTGAGGGAAATGATTGTTCACAATACCCATTCCACGCAATGTACCTCTTTGAACATATAACATAGAACTCACCCTTCCTCAATCAGGTCATCTTTTATCTCCAAGAAGTTTAAAGAGAATTGGATTGTACCCCTCATGTATTGTGGATGATAAGGGCTGATCCTCAGGACACACTCCATGTGAATGTATTTATTATTGACAACTGTATCACTTACAATCTGTAGAAACTCATCCTACAACAAACAAAAGAAAAACAGTTTTAATTGTAAAATTAAGCATCAAGCCTTGAACAAGATATTAGTATTCTCCAATAGCAGTAAATCATAATTGTTCTTCAAAGACATATACATAGAACCTAATCAGGGCTATTCAAAATGGATTCGGAGGGTAAGAATGAAAGTTTTATTTTTGACATGGGTCATGGGTCATTTTTTGTTATTTGTTTAACTGATGTATGTAAAATACTCATAAACAAGTTTGTTGGTTCCCTTTCTACCCATCCAATCTAATGGAATAGTCCTCAAGGATGCCAGTCTCTATTTACATCATAGTATTGTTAGCTTTAAAAATATTTTCTGTCTCATTCAGATGCATACTTCATATTGTATGACTACATGGTCCTAACTGAATAGATCTTTATGATATAATATATCATAAATGCGATACTATAATCTTACTGAAATTGCTTCTTCAAATCTCATGGTCTTATTTAAAAATACAGGGGAGGAAACTATATTCATATATCAATGAGAGCACAAATACTGAAAGATACATTATCTGTTTTCCCTCTGTCTGTATCAATCTCCTCAGTTTTCATAAATTGCTTATCATACTTCCATTCTCCTACATCACCCTGCTCAATCACTATGTAACTTTCATATCATGGCTCTGAGACGTGAGTAGAACTTTTCAGCTATTTCGCAAAGTGTGAATAGAAGTTATTAGGAATGTCAAAATATTTCAGCAGAATTTATCAAAATCACTTTTGTTAGGACAACCAATCATTTATGAACTGTCTAAGGAAAGAAAAAAAAAGAAATGGTACGAAAAACAGATTATCTGGTTTTCTGCATTTAGATATAGTAAAATATCAGAAGCTCGACACAATGTGAAGCTTTTTTGTGTTGACTTGCCAAAACAGTTGACATTGTGGCTCGAGGCTGATATTTACAATATGAATTTGAAAATAAAATGCTCCGCTGGGCGCAGCTTGATACGACCGCAGAGGTCGAACCCTGAACAGTTGGGCAAGTATGGACACAACATTCAAGCTTGATACAGCACTGAATTTGGATTGTGATTAAATATTTGACACAGCATAGGTTTCTGACACAGAATGAATGTGGTCTAAGAACTTAAAATTTTTTAATTTACCTATTCAAACCATATCATTATTATTTGCTTTTATATATAAATCAGAAATAACCAATTTAAAATGGAATATTTTAAAGAAAAAAATCCTCCTCCAAATTTTTGACCCCTTATAATTCATTACCCAAAACTCAATCCCAGCCTTCCCTTTGTGGTATGGTACCTTGCAGTACAATTTCAGAGAGATCCATACACTTGAACACAAGTTATTGTCTGGAAACTAGAAAAATGCTTGTTTTTAGGCCCCTTTTTGGCCCCAAATTCCTAAACGTTTAGGGCAATTACCCCCAAACTCAAACCCAGCTTTCCCTTTGTGATATGGAACCTTGTAGTACAATTTCAGAAAGATCCATACACTTACACACAAGTTATTGTCATGAAACTAGAAAATGCTTGTTTTTGCCCTTTTGGCCCTAATTCCTAAAATTTTGAGGCAATTACCCCAAAATCAATCCCAGCATTCCATTTGTGATATGGAACCTTGTGGTACAATGTCAGAGAGATCCATACACTAACACACAAGTTATGTCTGGAAGTTATAAAATGCTTATTTTGGCCCCTTTTGGCCCCTAATTCCTTAACTGTTGGTACCATAACCCCAAAATCAATCCCAACCTTCCTTTTGTGGGATTGAACCTTATGGTAAAATTTCATAGAGATCCATTCACTTAAGATAAAGTTAGAGTACGAAAACCAATGTGTCTTTGGACGACAATGACGACGCCGGACGACGACAACGACGACGAAGACGCCAACGTCATACCAATATACGACCGAAAATTTTTTTGCGGTCGTATAAAAACCTGATAATACATACATAACATGGCTGTGTGTGTGAAATATATATTGCCCCAGACTTATCAGAAACGTAATAATGTTTGAACCGATGTTAACAAGTTTGACCTGACAATATCAAAAATCTTCATATTGAGAGCTGGCAGCTGATATCTTACAGTATCAATATGTAGAAAACTTGATATTCTATATATACCTTGTCTCCTTGTATTCTATCAGGGTCCCAGAACTCAAACATAATTACATCAGGGTATTCTTCATTAGCGTAAGGAATGTTTATACCTGAAATAAAAAATACTGAATCAAACGACTATCCCTTGTAAATTGACAATTTCAAAGTATACAAATTTGACTTATACTAGCCTCAAACAAAGGCCTTCTGGTTTATGTTAAGCTTGATAAAACCTTTTTCACTGTTGAAATTGGCATTTTAGGGATTTTTTATCAGTGACAATGTGTTCAACAAACAGCTATCCATCCATTTGCTAGTTTTTGCAATAAGAACATGTTGCAAGTATTTTTTGAACAGGCTTCTAAAAATTAAATGTTGTTTATCTTTTCTTCGGTTCTCAAATAGTTAGTTCAAAAGTTATTATTTTTTGCCATTCATGTTTCTTGTTGTATGTTACTTTATCACGAATGTCCCAGATAATAAAAGAGTCAGTTTAAGTTGACTGGAACAATTCTCAAATCATCATGATTATACATACATTTGCATATATCTGTTAAGTTCAATACTTATATTAAGTATTACTTATGTCAGATGCAACCATGCAGTATTGTTTTTTTTCTCATTAGTGAAGGCCACACGGTGACCTACAGTTGCTAACTTCTACTTCATCGAGTCTCTGGTGGAGCATTGTCTCATTGGCAATCATACCACATCTTCTTATCTTTATATGACAAATCAAGGCTAATTTAAACAAACAAATTCAGATATAGTCTGCATACTCAGCTAACACAGCATTTTTTTAAATTTTATTATCTAATACAGTTTGTGACAACATATTGGTTATGAGAGGGACATAGTTTATTATGAGATGTGACATAATAAGTGATCCTTATAACTCACCTAACATGATATGTCTTGGATTGCTGTACATGCTGTCAATTTCTGCCATTATGGAATTCACAAATATTGACACACCCTGGAAACAATTAAACACATCACTTATAAAAAGTAGGTTGTGAATTAATACATACCGTCTTTAGGCATGTATAGTATGCAGGTTTTACCCTGGGAATGATTTCTGGAAAGGGGTGGGTATTATGTATGGCTACACTGTTTTTTACTTACTTTGTAGTATCAGGTGATCACATGTCATGTGACTTTTAATGTTGTAAAGTTGAATAAAGTGATGATTTCAAACACCTTTTTACTTTGTAACATTTTAAAAAAAAAACCCTCATACAAATCATAATTGCAGACATGTCAATGCCATCTTGTAAACTGTACGAATTTGATTAGGGAACAAAATTAATCTGTCAATTGATTTGTTTCGACAACGATTAGACTTCCTAATTTATATTCAATAAGGGTGTAATAATCCGGATAAAACGATTCAAAGAGTACCAACAAACAATAAATAAAGTTAGCAGAGATTAACATTTATTTCAGCACTAATTTATCAACATGAATATTACAATTTATGTATTTATTGTGTAGCTAAGAATATTCGCAGACTGCGATTTGCATTTAAACAACTTCCCGATTTAACACTTCCTGTTGTTCTCAATCAAACACATCCGTGGAAACAATAAAGAATCAAACATCATTAATACTAAATTATTTATTCTGCAACAATATTTTCACTATCCTGTATTAAACCAGGACTGGAGTTCAATTTGTCTCTGAAAAACGTCACTTTTCAATGGACGCATTTTACCGAGTTTCAAGTTGGGATTTTTCTAGAAAGTCCCTGCGTGTTAAGCATTAGAAATTTTTTTTTTCTCAAGTTTCAAGAGCGAAAAAGGGGGTTCGTACTATGCATGAGTGTGTTTTATACACACCAAAAGACGGTACTGCACTGAGTATTAACTTTTTTTTTTTTTTTCTTTATTTTTTCCACATATATTCTCTTTTTTACATGTAGCACCCTATTAATCTCTTTATTTTTTTTTTGCCAATTTTTCTCTTTTCTTGATTTTTTTTACCAATATTCTCTATTCCGCAAGCCCCATCTAGACCCTCCTTAATCTTTCAATAACCTTACCTGCTGTACATCTTCCCCAGATATCAGGTACTCCTTCCTAATCGTTACACTGTGGACTTGTGGGAAAAATGTTCCATCAAATACACATGATCCTACCAGTGCTAACATCACTTGATTCTAATGTACAAATAAATATTAAATTCGAATACATTAAAAAACACTCAACAATTTATACAGGAAGTAAATAGTAATACATGTAGTTTCTTTATCAGCATTCAATATGACACAACATTTTAAAACAATATAAACACATGACTTGTCAAGCAATTGAAATATTTGAAATTTAACTCTAAAGAGTAAAAGAATCTGCTTATTGAGCAAAAGGCAATTGACAATTTAAGATCAGTTTTCTAATAACTTTTACATGCTATTTTGTATGCAATCTTGACACTTTTTCCAAACGTTTTCTTTCTGCACGATGTAACCAGCTGGCGTGATCATCTTTTTTACAATACTCATACAGTATGTACAAGTCAGACAACAGTAAGAGAATACGAATTTATACCAAATAGTTCCTACTAAAAAGTGACTGCATTTTATTCACAAAGAAAATAATAACCAGTTGGGAGAGGTATAAATCTGAATTAGAGAAATCTCATTTAACAAACTAAACCTGTTCACATATTGTCATGTCGGGGTATTTATATAATACAATGTTTGGCACTCACAGTATAATCACCAGATGATAAAACATCTTCAGGATGGGGAGTGAGGTCGTCTAGCAGCCATTTATATTTTGACAAAGCCTGAGGATTGATGACCTTGAGGATACTTGACAAACCCCAGACTGTATTGTGGTTCTTAACGGTAAACAGATATGGAAGGAATGTTTCCTTCATTGCATTTCCTGAAAACAAAAAGTGATTTTTGTTAAATTCTTTTCATCACAAAAAATAATAGAATTTTATCATACTTTGCCAAAATGTAGTATAGATTTTGATATGTTAATAAAATGCTCCATGAGGCGCAGCTTGATACGACCGCAGAGGTCGAACCCTGAACAGTTGGGGCAAGTATGGACACAACATTCAAGCTTGATACAGCTCTGAATTTGGATTGTGATTGACTATTTTACACAGCATAGGTTTCTGACACAGAATGAATGTGGTCTAAGAACTTAAAAATTTTTAAATTGGACATTCACCTATTATGGTCCAATATCCAAAATCTAAATACATGGTTAGATTCAGCATATCAAAGAACCCTAAGAGTTCAATTTTTGATGAAATCAAACAAAGTTTAATTTTGGACCCTTTTGACCTCAATGTGGACAAAGTTGATAACGGGCCCAAAAATCAAAAATCTAAATACATGGTTAGATTCAGCATATCAAAGAACCCCATATATTCAATTTTGTTGAAATCAAACAAAGTTTAATTTTGGACCCTTTTGACCTCAATGTGGACAAAGTTGATAACGGGCCCAAAAATCAAAAATCTAAATACATGGTTAGATTCAGCATATCAAAGAACCCCATTTATTCAATTTTTGTTGAAATCAAACAAAGTTTAATTTTGGACCCCGATTTGGACCAACTTGAAAACTGGGCCCATAATCAAAAATTTAAAGACATGTTTAGACTCAGCATATCAAAGAACCCTAAGAATTCAATTTTTGTTAAAATCAAATTAAGTTTAATTTTGGACCCTTTGGACCTTAATGTAGACCAATTTGAAAACAGGACCAAAAATTAAGAATCTAAATACATGGTTAGATTCAGCATATCAAAGAACCCCATTTATTCAATTTTGTTGAAATCAAACAAAGTTTAATTTTGGACCCCGATTTGGACCAACTTGAAAACTGGGCCCATAATCAAAATCTAAATACATGATTAGATTCAGCATATCAAAGAACCCTAAGAATTCAATTTTGTTAAAATCAAACTAAGTTTAATTTTGGACCCTTTGGACCTTAATGTATACCAATTTGAAAACGGGACCAAAATTAAGAATCTAAATACACGGTTAGATTCAGCATATCAAAGAACCCCATATATTCAATTTTTGTTGAAATCAAACAAAGTTTAATTTTGGACCCTTTTGACCTCAATGTGGACAAAGTTGATAATGGGGCCCAAAATCAAAAATCTAAATACATGGTTAGATTCAGCATATCAAAGAACCCAATATATTCAATTTTGTTGAAATCAAACAAAGTTTAATTTTGGACCCCGATTTGGACCAACTTGAAAACTGGGCCCATAATCAAAATTGAAAGACATGTGTAGATTCAGCATATCAAAGAACCCTAAGAATTCAATTTTTGTTAAATCAAATTAAGTTTAATTTTGGACCCTTTGGACCTTAATGTAGACCAATTTGAAAACGGGACCAAAAATTAAGAATCTAAATACATGGTTAGATTCAGCATATCAAAGAACCCCATATATTCAATTTTTGTTGAAATCAAACAAAGTTTAATTTTGGACCCCAATTTGGACCAACTTGAAAACTGGGCCCATAATCAAAAATCTAAATACATGATTAGATTCAGCATATCAAAGAACCCTAAGAATTCAATTTTTGTTAAAATCAATTAATTTTGGACCCTTTGGACCTTAATGTAGACCAATTTGAAAACGGGACCAAAAATTAAGAATCTAAATACACGGTTAGATTCAGCATATCAAAGAACCCCAATAATTCAATTTTTGATGAAATCAAACAAAGTTTAATTTTGGACCCTTTGGACCTCAATGTGGACCAATTTAAAAACAGGGCCCAAAATCCAAAAACTTAATACACGGTTAGATTCAGCATATTAAAGAACCCCAAGAATTCAAGAATAAAACCCCATTGAAATTGGTCAAGAAATAAGCAATTTATACAAAGAATCTTCTTTTGCACAATACTGTGCAATTAAATATTTCTTGCAATTGCGCAATACTGTGCAATTGAATATTTCTTGCTATTGTGCAATACTGTACAATTGACAATTTCTTCCTATTGTGCAATATTGTGCTATTGGATATTTCTTGCTATTGCGCAATACTGTGCAATTGAAGATTTCTTGCTATTATGCAATGCTGTGCAATTGAAAATTTCTTGCTATTGCACAATACTTATTATATAATAATTTACATATCCTGTTTGGTGTGTATCTCCTGCCATATCATTATTATTTGCTTTTAAATATAAATCAGAAATAACCAACTTAAAATGGAAAATTTTAAAGAAAAAAAAAAAAAAAGGAAGAAAAAGGGGAAAAAAATCCCCCAATTTTTGAACCCCTTATGATTCATCACCCCAAACTCAATCCCAGCCTTCAATGAGGTATGGTACCTTGCAGTACAATTTCAGAGAGATCCATACACTTAAACACAAGTTATTGTCTGGAAACTAGAAAATGCTTATTTTGACCCTTTTGGCCCCTAATTCCTAAACGTTTAGGGCAATTACCCCCAAACTCAATTCCAGCTTTCCTTTGTGATATGGAACCTTGTAGTACAATTTCAGAAAGATCCATACACTTACACACAAGTTATTGTCCTGAAACTAGAAAATGCTTATTTTTGCCCTTTTTGGCCCCTAATTCCTAAAATTTTGAGGCAATTACCCCAAAATCAATCCCAGCATTCCCTTTGTGATATGGAACCTTGTGGTACAATGTCAGAGAGATCCATACACTTACACACAAGTTATTGTCTGGAAGTTACAAAATGCTTATTTTGGCCCCTTTGGCCCCTAATTCCTTAACTGTTGGTACCATAACCCCAAAATCAATCCCAACCTTCCTTTTGTGGTATTGAACCTTATGGTAAAATTTCATAGAGATCCATTTACTTAAACTAAAGTTAGAGTGCGAAAACCAATGTGTCTTGGACGACGACGACGACGGCGACGGCGGGACGGCGACGGCGGCGGCGGCGACGACGGCGGCGGCGGCGACGCCAACGTCATACCAATATACGACCACAAAAATTTTTGCGGTCGTATAAAAATATTATAATAAAATGATCGGTCACCTCGCTTTTTTCAATTTACAGGATGTGAAAAAATGGCACACTTTATATGAATTATACAGAGAAACAACATCATTATGTGAATAGAAGGTAAACTAATTGATAAAATATGAGAAGATAGTTCCTATAAAATGCTTTCAGAATATTACCAGAAAAAATGGGGTCACTATATGTTTTAACCTAGTATAATTTAACAGACAAATTTCCTGTAGATTCCTTTATAAAGTATAGAATTTCTGAGTTACCTCCCCTTAATATGCTAAGATAAATAAATCAATATGAAGATATCACAGTCAATTAATTCTTTCCACCAATTTTGTCAAATATCTATATTAAGATACTTGAATATTCATATTTCCCACAACTATGCCAGATTAGGCTTATCTTCATTATGAGTATTTACACATGACTGATTCAGAAAGTCAAAATCATTGGTTAACACAAAAATGTTCAGGACCATCTTACACAATATGGTGTTAAAACACCAGTCTGAAGGCCCTTCAACACAGACTAAAGCCTAAAACTTAAAAAATGTCTGCAAAGAAAGTGCAGGTGTTCAGGCATTTTTCTTCGTTTCTGATAAATAACAAATAAAAGACATAAATTTATGAATATGTAAAATTGAACTATTTAAAATGTATTTATCCAAGGCATGGTTAACAAGTTTTTATTTATCTGAAAGTTAGGTCTTACCATTTTACTTTTCATTCAGATAAAAACTCTATATTTTATTAAAACTCACTAAGTTTATGATGAATTTTCTCAGCAGACTCTTGTTCCATGTGAAATCTAAAAATAAAAATTGTCAAAACTCTGATTTATATTTACAGAAACCTTTCACAATGTTAGGGCTAGATTGCTTCAAAATATAGATTAACCAATCAAATTCCTTTCAAAATGCCTGTACCTAGCTATAGTCACCAGTATGGATGCTTTTGTAATTTATTAAGGATTTTGGATTCCCTTATTTGAATTTTGAATTTTTCGTCTCAACAAAATGATTGAGCCTTAAATTATATACAAAATCTCTCATTCTTCAAAAATTTAACCCTTTCTCCTAAGGTTGGTCATCTTAAGTGTGTGGTTACCTTGTTCTGAGTTCTACATCAGTCATAATTCAATTATATGAATATAAAATTTCTTACATTTCTCTGATTTCACTACTATAAGTATGTCACAAAACAAAGATACCTGTTATTTGTCCCAATTCACAAAGTATACCCTATGCCATACTAACTTCAACAATACAAGTATACCTACTTTTCACCGAACTGTCTGAACCTATTTACAAATCCAGGATAAGGGTTATAAGGCAGTTCATTCCTGTCCAGTAAAAGTTTAATCAGATCTTTAAAGTTCTGTTCCAATCCAGTATTATCCAGATATTCCCTAAACTGTCTGATAATGGGCGTGTCATATCCTTCTGGAGCCTGGTAGGTTTGTCGTGGAATAACTCCTCCTGAAAAATAAAATCTACTTCTTAGCCAATTTTAACTTTCCAGGAAAGGATGATAGTTTTATGAACTTCAAAGTCAAACCAATAGGTTGCTGGTTCTAAGCTTTTCATTGGTCACAGTTTTATAGTGATTTCAAATTTTCTTGCCTTTTTCTGGATTGGCTACCATTCCTGAGGAAGTCTCAGAGAAAGAAATTATTTTTGCTTGCAGATCATTGAAATATTAAAGACTTATAGCACAGTTTTTAGGGCATTAACTTGACGGTTGAAATAGTTTAGATTAAAGAAATAAGAAGATGTGGTATGGGTACCAATGAGACAACTCTCCATCCAAGTCACAATGTGTAAATAGTAAACAATTATAGGTCAAAGTACGGCCTTCAACACGGAGCCTTGGCTCACACTGAACAGCAAGCAAAATAAAGGGCCCCAAAATGACTAGTGTAAAACAATTCAAACTTGATTTGATTTTGACTTTTGGTGTTTTAACGCCACTTTTAAGCACTGTTTTGGGCTATTTCAGAGCGGCCAGTTTTATTGGTGGAGGAAGCCGGAGTGCCCGGAGAAAACCACCGACCTTCAATAGGAAAACTGACAATCCTAGTCAATTAAGATTGGAGTCGAGTGCACCTGCACGAGCGGGTTAATTCAAACAGGAAAACCAACAGTCTAATCTATATAAAAAACGAGTAACACTCATGAACCACATCAACAAACGACAAGCTCTGAACAGGCTCCTTATGCACATATTAGTCTAATACATAAAAGTATGTTGCAATCTCCTGTTTATGAATAAAAGGGGATGATAAGCTTACAACCCTGGTGTGGATTCAGAATCTATTATATATCTTGTATACTAATTTTCCACTTAGTTAATCTAAAGCAAACACTAGCCTGTCAACACCTAGGTTGTGAGTTCAAACCCCGCTCTTGGAAGATTCCTATCGTCTTGGTATCATCGATATAACCCCCATATTCAGATAAAAAATAAAATTCAATGGAAAACTCAGATTTTAAACTATTTCTTTTTTTGAAGGAATACTTTTTCATGATCAATTGGATTTCTGTCCCTTTAATTATTTACCTACCTCAGAACCGACAGATCCTTCAGATGGAGCTGGTGATTCCCGACGTCTAGGGAATTTCCTGCTCCCAGGTTTGTATCTTGCACCAGACTATAAGAGAAGGCATGTTATCTATAAACTTGAACAATATGAATAGAAAGAAATATAATTGTGTTGACAATGAATTTTGTGTACACCAAAGCGTCGTGATTGGTTAAAAACGTCATACACAATAGACTATTTTCATATTACCGACTTTTGACTCCAGTTTATATAATTTTACGACAGGTTACCTTTTCTGTGGTAAGACATCCTGGTACTCGGTCAAGTAAGAGCAACCAAAATAAGTAAAATCAAACATATAATCAGTGTAATTTGAGGGGAAAGTTTACTGTTTTCCAATGATTTTGTAGTGTAAAGAAAATATGAAGCAGTTAATTTTCCCCAAAAATTGTACCATTTGAAAGTTTGATTTTACTTAACGTTGCTCCTACTTGACTTGGTACCAGGATGTCCTACCACAGAATAGGTAACCTGTCGAAAAAGTATAAAGGTCGGAGTCGACAGTCGGTAATATGAAAATGGTCTATTGAAATTCAACCAATGACCATGATGACGTGACGTTATTTTCATTTTGTTGTACGAACAATAAAATTACCCATAGTCCTTTAGATTCTGAAATGGCCTATTATCAGAGACTGGTATCTTGTTAAAGACACTGAAGATAATGTCAACATGTTTAAGCAACTACTTCATTATATATAGAAATCATTCTGGAAATTTATCAACATACCATGACAGACTTTTTAGTATGATTCCTTAATTTCCATCATCTAGGTTATGAACTGTTACCATTCCTATAAAAAAACAAAAGAATTAAAGTGTTGGAGTTAACCCTCTTGCTGCCGAGTTTTTTCTTGCTTTATCGCGCCAAAAGCATCTTGACGTTTCATATTTGTGACGTTGCAAAACTTGTGCCTCTCTGTAGAACAGCGCTTTCCTGCCGTCTATAATTTTTCCCGCGTCAATGTAGCCGTAATTATGAAAAGCTATGTAAAAGTAATTTCATGAAAATTATTGCCCTAAGATTGTTATAAACTATATTTTTAATACAGCATTATTTAAAATACAACTTTAACCTTGAAATATAGTTTTTTTTATTTCTTATCTTTAAATAAAAAAATGAAAATAATATAGTCATTGCTAATAGCTTTATAAGCGCTTTTGTTTGCATAACTGATTCTTAACCACCTCTAAAATACTACATGTAGAATATATTTATCCTTGTTATCTGATTAGCTTAGTAAACTTTATTATAATTGATAAATACAGTAAAGAATCTCTCAAATAATTATATAAACAAAACAATGGCACCCAATGAAAATAAAAATAAAAACAATGTGTGTACAAATAAAATAAATAAAACTCTGAGCAGCCGATTCTATGAACTACTTCTTGTTTTTTAATTATGTTTGTTTTTAATCGTGTTATTTATTATTTTCTTGACCACTTATTGCTCAAAATTTAGAGAAATGTTTGAAAATACGAATTTGAAAAATAGAAAACGAGAGAGAAATTCTCTAAAATTAATTTCTATTGTCATGATTGTATACATGTGAAACTGAATCATTCACTATTCATTTTCATTTTCTATCATGATCAAATACACATTGTAATTGGCATACACGAAATATCTTTTAAAATTCGTTGATTGATAAATTGTTCTCTGCTCAACGTTCAGTGGCAGGTATTTCATGCAATATTAAGGACGTCTGAGATTTAATGTACAATAAATCTGTTGCTCAGTAGGTCCTACAAAGTAAAAGATCTGTGATGAATGGCTGAAAATTGAGGTTGCCACTGGGAAAGGATGATATGTTGGATAGGAAGAGAAATCATAGGGTCACCTACTAATTTAACATCCCCATTTCGAATGAAAATAAATATTTTAAGATTATTGCTTCAGTGATGAGACGGGTATAAAATGTATTGAAATATCGTATGGCAATACAAGTATATCGGGTTACATTTGTGTACCTTTACAAAAAAAATACTTAACTGAGAATTCAATCGCGGCATTTGAGCCCAACAGATATTTTCCAGTTCTCTTAAATAAAGCGTGTATTGTGAATGTTAATATTTCGCGTAATCAAGTATAACAGTTACCTTTTCTGTGATTATTTATTAGAATGCGATTATTTATTAATTGAGATATTCTGATTAAAAGCTATATGAAAAAATGTTTAACAATTTTCTCAAAAGTATGCAACATTTTACATGAAAATGACGAACTACATAGTTAGTAAAACGTTAGATAACTTGGTATTACAGTACTAACAAGCTTATGATCCTGTATCATTTGTTGACATCCATTTTAAGTATAAAAATAATGCATTTAATTCAGTTTGTTTCATTCCGCCAAAATCGTCCTTTTGGCGCCGTCTGCTACTATGGACCTTTGACGTTCTACACAATCAACAAGTTTTGTGTGTAGAAGCCATAAATGTCCCTTTGGCAGCAAGAGGGTAAAGATAAATTAAATTTGAGCGTCTTTTACCACAGAACACCACAGAATACCACAGAACACCACAGAATACCACAGAACACCCAAAATATACCACAGAACTACACAAAATACAATAAAACTACTAAAATATACCACAGAACATTGAATTACTTTACAAAATGCAAAACTAATAATTCAGAATTATATTATATTTATAATTGGCTACACTAATGACAGGACGATTGGCGGATGAGATATATAAATTTCTTAAATGATCATAACTTTTTGTTATTTGGTAGATTTTTTATATTTGGAGACCTTTCAGATACTAAACTATATTTTATAAAAATCTTTTACAAACAATTTATTGTAAAAAAAGTTTTCTAAATAAAAAAAATTATTTTCTATAAATAAATGTTTTCTATAAGAAAAATGAAAAATGATTTTCTATAAATAAATGTTTTTCTTTAAAAAGTGTTTTCTATAAAAATGTTTTCTATAAAAAATCCTTTTCTATAAAAATGAATTTTACCGCGCCAATTACATTATTAAGATTAAGTTTGTTCTCCCAATTCTGTTAATAAATTTCAAAATAATCCACTATTTACAAAATTGTCAATTGATTGAATTCTAATTGCCATCTGATTATGCAAGGTATAATTCAATTAAATGGTTTATTCCTCCTAAAATCTTGTATGTCATTTGTAAGAAATCCATGTAGGAATAAAAGGAATAGTTGAATAAACAAGGATTCATCAGATTAGATTGTCAAAACATAATGCTAATTAACTTCAGGTAAATATCCATAAAACCTAACGAATTAGTTTTCATCAATGTACAGTTTGAAAATATTAATAGTAGAAAATATAAAAAAGTTCTAACAAAAGGCTTTGGCATAGCTACGAATCATATTAACATTTTGTAAATAAAAACACTAATTTCTGTTTATCATCAAAAGACATGAAATCCTTATTAAAATGTGTAACTTCATCAAATATTTTTTTCTAAAATCGTCATATAAAGGACACGATAAAATAACATGGGCTTCATCTTCTAAAATATAATCCTTACAACTATCACAGACTTGCTCCTGTTTTTGAAAGATAGGAATAGAAGGAATATTTATTTTCAAAATGTAGGAATAGGAGGAGACACCCAATTAAATGTATTTGATGTCTCAGGTGTGAAATTGGCTTGATGAATTGGTGATTACGACGAGTGTCAAAATTAGATAATCTAATTAAATTTTGGTACTTTTAATGTGCAAATATACATGTATACCCCAGAATTACAATTGTTGTGACTTTAAATACTTTTTATATTATGGTTAAAATACCGGTAGGTGTTTTTGTATAGACCCAATAATAGGCCAATCAGTTGGGGCGTAGCGATAGTGAGTCGACTCTAAATAGAAAAATTAAATTTATTTGAAAAATAAATGTCAAATTATAAAAAGAATTAACAATAACAATAATATAATGTCTGAAGTATTTATATTTCAAGTTCTGTTGTATGTTTTGGTGTTCTGTGGTATGTTTTGGTGTTCTGTGGTATTCTGTGGTGTTCTGTGGTAAAAGACGCTCCCATTAAATTTGAGTGTTTAGAATTCGATAATGTATCAGTCCAATAAACATTAGCAATTTTTGCCAAAAAGCAGTACTGACAAGATTTCATTAAGCAAATGCCTGAGATTTGGAAAAAATTGTAAAGATCAAAGAGAACAAAAAAATGGATCAAAGAAAAGGAAACATTGTGAGACTTAGCTGCTTTGAAATATAGTTACAAATCAAGTTTTTGAAAGAAACCCCTATATATGTCGTATACCTGGCTTTCTCAAGATAATGTTAAACTCAAATTGTAAACTTTACATGGCAAAATGTATTTTCAATGTATGTAAAAACTGTCGTGTTGTTACTGGAATTTGGTTTCAAATGTAAACAAACTGCAGAATGAATTTTCTAAATTTGTTCTGACAAGAACCGACCTTTTAGTTAAAATTGTTTCAGTTTTGTGTTAATTTAATATTTTTGTTTCTATCTTAAATATCTTAATTCTATATTCTTTACAGGCAGACGATTGATATATTATTAGTCCAGAAACTAATGTTATTGATAGCCGAAATATTTTATTTTAACCGGAAAAGTATGACATAATTTGTAGTGTAATTATAAACAAAGAAAATGGCCGCCTCCAGAGAACATGTGTCTACAAAAGTTATAAAATCTGTGAATAAATCAAGCAATGAAAAGAGAGTAATTGTGATTTTAGAACGAGCATCTTTAGAATCTGTAAAGGTTAATAACGCATTTTCAATTTCACACTCACAGCAAGTATATCCGAACATGTAAAAGTGCAATGCCAATTGACAGATTGAGGGATAAAATTCTGCTCACTTCAACCATTCCTTCATTTCCACTGACAGTCCGAAAGTCTCTCATTTATTAGACTTTTCAGAATCTTTGTTCATTTTCTCTTTGAAAGATGCCTTATTATTTTAATTAGATTGTCTAGTTGTTTCGTTTGGGTATACATTGGAAAACAGGACAACTCTGTATGACTTTAAGTGTAACAAGACACTTCAGCCCCGTTTTGGATAGACAATTCTGCGCCGTTTTGTACATTTCAACAGCAGGCCATTTCTGGACCAAGACATATCAGCACCTCGTTTTTACTCTCAATATTTTTTTGTATGATTGAAACTGAAAGTTGAGAAAAAAAATAATTATTGAAAACAATTAAGATAATTTAGCAATACTGTAAAACAGGGACCGCACAGTGCGTTGCCAATGTCACAATGTGCGATTTTTTTTTATCTGGCGACAAAATACAGCTGCTGGTGATATTTCTGGCGCCAACATTTTCCTATGTCAAAATTTTCATTTCTTGACTGTTGACTGTAACGGTAACAATATCGATCTTCATTTAAATTGGTAAAAGTTAAAACATAAATTGTACGAGACGACAAGTTTATGACCCCAAGCTAATCAACGGTTACAACAGGTGTCATAATCTGTTGTTTCAGGTAATCCTTTTATCGGATGGGTCATTAATGATCAACATTAATTCATTCAAATAGAATCAGTCAGTCGTCATTTGTCTTTTCATTTGAAGAAATGTTCATATGACAACACAATTTGTAATGTTTACCGTAGTTTCATGAAGAGAATGTAATTGACAGAAAGTCGAAAACCATAATCAACTTGTTAAAAAGCATCGTTTTACTTGTTTTATGTAAAAAAATAGCAAATTCAGACGTTATTTGTCTTTGCCTGCCCTCACTTTTGATAAGAAAATATCAAAACCAGCCGCCATTGTTGATCGTATTACTTCTACTGGGTACTTTGTATAATCCTCCGAAGAAGGAGCACACCTGAATAAAGAGAGATAACTCAATTTTATTTTTTTTCCCAGTATCAGTCAGGGACTTACTCAAATGAGTGATTTTCTAAATCACTGATTCAAGTAACATTTTGTTCACAAAGGTTGGAAGTAAGAGTTGTCTTTCTTTAATAATAACCTATTTAAGTAGTACAAATTAATCACTAGACTAAGTGATTTAATTTTATTGTAGCTTTAAATATAGATTACTAATGATCCAGGGACTAATTATGTTGCTAAAATTATCAGAACCAACATCTGTGTTGATAGGATGACCGGGTCATGTCAGGTGATGACCTTGTACTTAATCTAGGATAATGACATAAAAATCACTTGTTTCAGTATCATACCTCAATTTCCTTTCAAAAATCACTTCTTTAAGTATCATTATTTTAATAACCCCAACTAATTTCAACACCCCAAACAGTGAAATTTCGATCGCGAACAGTAGAATTTTATTACATAATCTATAAGATGAAACCTTGAATTTTACAGGAAAAATGCTCCCACTGCTGGGAAAACTCTGTTAAGAAAGAATCAGTTCAATATGTAAAGCCATTTTATAGCATTTTTCAACTAAAATAGAATTTGCAGCTAAATGATTGCATCAAAGGCATAAACCTTGCTGATTAAAAGAAGCAAAAGTTCATTTTTTCAATTTTACTAATGAAAGATTATCTAAACCTACAGTCAGGATATAACTCTGTAGGGTTATTACAGAAAAATAACATACATTTGTTATTGTGGACTAAAAATCAAAGAACTGTGATAACATACATATGTTACATGTCTCAAAGGGACAATATACATCATTAGTTTAGTTAAAATGTATAAAAGTTCTATTGATATTTTTTTGTCTATATGTATACTTAACTATTGAAAGATATAACAGTTCATAGTTTGCCAATTTTGCATAGTACACCTATATGTTATTACAGAAAAATATGCCTGTAATAACTAAAGGGTGTTATCACAGCTTCTCTATATCACTTCAAAGCATTTGCTGAGACAAGCATCATGCTTAATTATAATGTATTTTAATTTATTGTAAGAAATAATTAACAGAGCATGTAATGAGGTTCTGCAAGTTTCTCAGTAATTCCCAAGTGTCTTATATAATAAGTTACATTCCTTTAATAACTGGCCTTGTTATCACAGCTAAGTTTATCCCTTAATAGCCTAGTCTCATTGATATACCATGGTTAATCAAAATGTATTAATTTAATTAAAAAATAGTTATAAGGGTATGCATTTAGTTTCTGCATAAAGTCTCAAGAGAGCCCTAGAGCCCACTATAAATGAAATAATTTTACAAATAACAAACATATGTTATTACAGATTTAGAAAATTTAAGGAATAAAGAGTAGACAACTCATGAAAGTATCTGTAATAACACACGCAAGTTATTTTCTGTAATAACCCTATAGAGTTATATCTCTGACTGACCTATGTGTTTAAAATTTTGGTAAAACTACAAAATCACAATTTGTGACAAAACTTGAATTTGCTACTTAAATAAGTGATTTAAAATCACTTATTTCAATAAGTCCCTGACTGAGTATTGAGATACCTACTCAAGATATATCTACATACTTCTGACTTTAGAATTTATATGTTTAGGAGGTCCTTTAAGTTATGGGCAAAGTTAAAGAGGGTCTTCGTAGCAGGATGGGTAGGGTGCTTTGTTCATCTTTTCTGTATTCTTTATTTTTAATACAAATTTTCACTATTCTGTAAATCTAAACCCCCATTATTCTTTTTTTTCATTCAATCACCAATTTTTTTCTATTCTTAATTTTTTAATTTAAAACATTTTCTCTATTCTGTAGCATATACAGACCATAAGCTAATTATAAGGACAATAGTCATTATATAAGTCCCATTAGTCACTGTTTGGAGACATACACATGATCATGATGATAAACATTCAAATAAAAACATACAATATGCTGTTTTGTGGAAAAAACAGATGCTTTGTTTTAATCTTTATTGTTATCATGGTTATATTTTAATTCTAAATCTACATATGAAATACTGACAATACTGAAATGTGAAAAGTACACATGATATTTTTCAAAAATATAATGTTCTACTATCTATGTCTCCCTTTCTTTATTTCTTTAGTGTCTATTGATAACTTAGCAGGATTATTACAAGTCTACATACACACAGAGAAAATGTATTGATAGAGATCAACATTTTAATGGGTATGGTGTTTTGTTAAACAATATAAAATGAAATGACAAAAAAATAAAATTACTCCTCTTTGTTGGATGAACAGTAGTGTTTTAAATTGTGTTTCAAAAGTATCTGTCCAGCAATAAGAAGCATTTAAATTGAACATAGCAATTGTAGTAACAATTTTGAGTAGAAGAAATCCTTCGACTCTAGCTGGCTCTAAAGTTGTCTCCAAGTTTTCAAAACTGGCCACAAAATATAGCAGCTGGCGATTTTTCTGGCTCCAACTTTTTTCGAGCCAGAGCAGCCCCTGTAAAACAAGAATTTTGATAGTGATATTAAAATCCTTACTTAAAATGTGCTCTAAAAAATTGGGTGTGTTTGAATGAGCATATTTAATCAATTCATAATTTATTGTAGTTATGCATTAATCAACATGATCAATATTTTATGTACATGTACACTGTATTAAATCCAAGAAAACCTAAATCACTATCAGAATACAGCTGCTGTGGGCACAGAATTAGTTGTTAATACTAAAGTTTGAAAGATTAACAGTGAAATATAAACATAGTAGCTTTATGAGGTGCAGATTTGTCTAGGTGTCAATTTGTCTTGATACTGAACTGTCTTTCTGGTGTGCAGAAATGTCTATCACCAATACGGAATTGTCCTGACCAGTGCATAAGTGTCTAGAATTTGGACAACTCAAACCAACAAATGAGTCAACTCAGTACCATCTATTGAGTCAACACAAACCTTATATATTGTCATCTTTGACAAAGTATTAAAGAGAGTTTGAACTAGTATGTTTAGCTTTCTTTGTTATTTTGTTTTATTATGTAATAAATAAATTTGGTGTATTTACTGTCTTCTGATTGGTTAAAAGTATTACTTTTATTTTCAATGTTGTCAATTTTATGGCGCATGCCCACTCTGACGTTGTATATTCATACGCCAACATGTTAATGTGAATACCTGTTTGCATTGGTTTTATAGTAAAGCTAAAATAATGTCCAAATTTTGTCCGACTTATGAGGTCCTAATTCTTGGATAGCTGAAAAGGTCAACCGACTAATAGTCGGATCGATATTACTCGAATTCCAACGGTACATTCATTTTACA
Source organism: Mytilus coruscus (assembly GCA_017311375.1). NCBI lineage: Eukaryota > Metazoa > Mollusca > Bivalvia > Mytilida > Mytilidae > Mytilus > Mytilus coruscus. The sequence continues at coordinate 47,628,947 of CM029598.1, forward strand.
ACATATGATATATAGGAGGTAACTGCTCTTACTTCTCATACCATGCAAACAGGAGTTGTTTCCCATGCATTGTAAATCTACATATTATGAATGGTTCATAATTATATTTAGATATAAGGAATGTCAACTCTGTGAAGAATAACTAATCATTATGAAGCAATTTTCACATTTTACATAATACATTATCTGCGGATTATTCAATGTGAAGAGTCAAAATTAATTTTATGGTTCAATAAATTCAAAATAAATAATAGCCATTCATTAAATATGTATTTGAAAGTAATAGAAAATAATGTTATAACTTTTGAAAACAATTTGAAAAGCAAACGATTGTTACTGATGACATACATGTACATACAAAATCAGAGCAATAGATTATTAATTGATTATCATAAAATTCCATAAAGTAATTTTATTTATTTTCTATTATTTGCATGACATGCCAATAACCATCTGTAGTTTTTATGTGTATACATTTGTAGTACAAACAAATACTTTATAAGATATAAAATTTTATAGACATACATGTATGTGTATTCTCTTTTCAGGTTGGAAAACAGTTTGAATTATTAAACTGTGATAAACATAAAGGTCTCGCAAAGAAATTTAAACGAGACATATCACAGTGTCGACCAGACATCACACATCAGGTATGTAGTTCTCATATATTCTTTTAAGTCTAGTTTACTCAAAAGTGACTTCCCTATACAAAAATAAAAATTGTTTTGGTTTGAGATATGAAAACATGCATAAACCTTGTGTACATGTTGTAAAAGGAAACCTCTCAGAGAATAAAAGTTCTAAATTAGGAATTTTTATTTTTTAAACTGACTACTGATATAGCTTACAAACAAACATGCAAGTCAGGAGCCCGTAATTCAGTGGTTGTTGTTGGTTCAGGTCTGTCTTATTTAATTTTTTTTTTTTATAAATTGAATTGTTATAAATTAGACCATTAAGTTAAAGTATTTCCAGTTGAATTGTTATAAATTAGACCATTAAGTTAAAGTATTTCCAGTTGAATTGTTTCACATCTTTATGTTTGGACCTTTTATAGCTGACTATACAGAATGAAGTTTTCTCATTTTTGAAGGTCATGCAGTGACCTATAATTGCTACCATCCACATAATTTGAACGCTAGTGGATAGTTGTCTTATTGGCAATCACACCATATCTCCTTGTTTTTATAGTTTGTAATTTTAGCAGATATAGAAATTTAATCAGAGCTGAAACAAGCCCAGGTTTGCCTTATTTATCACAAAACACAATTTTCATATCATTTGTCAAATTTGCAGAATTACTTTTCAGAAATATATTTGAAAATTTTTCAAAATGCCTTAACTGATTTAAATTGCATAAATAGAACTAAGTCTGCCAGAGAAACACCTCCCACTTTAGAACTTTGAAAATTGACACTAAGGATATTAGTCCGAATAGTTTTGATGCCTTGGACATGTTGGAAGGTTATTTTCAATTTGCTTTGAAACCTCCCTGGCAAATATTATCTCACCAGACAACATGATTATTTGGACAGTCTTGTAATAAGCATTTTGTATATAACAGATAAATTCTTAAAATGGTAGATGTACATAGATCTGTAAAATACTGATTATGTGAAAAGTTACCTTGCATGATATTTTTCGAAAAAAAGTTTGAATGTTCTACTATCTATTGAAATGTACCAGAATAGAAAAAAATACTGTTCCTTTACATTGTCTCCCTTTCTTTATTTCTTTAGTGTCTATTGATGTTGATGGACAGTCCTTTAAACAGAGCAGGATTATTACAAGTCTACATACACACAGAGAAAAATGTATTGATAGAGATCAACCCACAGACTAGAATTCCTAGAACATTTGACAGATTCTGTGGTCTTATGGGTAAGATGGTGTTTTGTCCAGCAATTTAGAAGCAGTCTCACTTACATAAGAATTTTACCACATGCATATTGCGATACTGTAGTAACTTTGATTATCTCCCCTTTAAGTAGGACAGAACTTATATTCCTTCTTGGACAATTGATATGGTAATCTACAACTGTATTTAGTTTCACCAATATCTATCTATCATTTTAAGATGAGTTTTGCTTAACAGGCACATAGAAATAGTGAAGGATGAATGGGGGGATGCTACATGTACCCCCTCCTTCCAAAAAAAGAAAAAAAGTATTAATAGTAAAAAGATTTTTCAATCCCATCTTGTTTTCAAAAGGTTTTGTATATGGTTTGTCCAATCATTCTGTTTAAATGTACAATACTGCATTTCATATTCAAACAATAAAATAGTTTGAATTGTAAAAAGGGAAAATCAAAACTAAAGTTAAAGGACAGACAACACCATGGGAAAAAGATACAATAAGCCAAAAAAATATTTGAAAAACACAACAGCGAAAAGTAAATTGACCCCTTTAAACTAAAGGATATCAGTTTTGTCATCTGGTCAGTTGCCAAATTATATTTTCTTGCCCATCTGAAATGAGAGAAAAAATCGTATTTATATAACAGTATTGTTGTAAAGTAAATATTGTATTTACATATTTCAGTTCAGTTGTTACACAAACTTAGCATACATGCAGCAGATGGCCCGCAGAAACTATTAAAGGTAAAATAAAGTCAAAATATAGGAATAGTTGTTGGTAATATTTTTCTTTTAAAAGGATTTTGAATCTGAACGTCTCTATTGCTTACAAAGTTTTAACATTCATTTTACAACAAAAGATATATGGGAGGTAACTGCTCTTACTTCTCATACCATGCAAACAGGAGTTGTTTTCCATGCATTATGTTTTGCCTTTGCTAATTACTGGAAATCTACATGCATTATGCATTGTTCATAACTATATATAGATATAAGGAATGTCAACTCTGTGAAGAATAACTAATCATTACCAAGCAATTCTTGAGTACTCACTCGAAAAATACATTTATCTACAAATTGGAAACACAAAATTGAACTCTGAAAATTTGTATTCCCATTCTGAGAAGTCTGACCTTGACAATGACTTCCTTGATTTGGATCTTCATGTGTTTTTGAGGATTTTATCATCATCATGTTCTTTATATTAAAGAACTATTACTCTGACAAAACAACTTTTTGATAGTTCAACAATTACAATGTCCTAGAACAACATGAACAAGTTTGATAAAAATGGTGTAAATCTTTAACAAACAAATAATTTTATGAACAAAATGGAGAATTGGAGTATATGTTAACGAGACAGCAACCCATTGAGGCAAATAACGGAAAGACATAGATCTGGAGGTCAATATTCAGTCCTCATCAATAAATAAGTGTCTGCACTATCAAACTCTAAATTGTCAAAAATTAAAAACCTGTTGTAAATAAATTAAACAGAGACTAAAGAGAGCTGCCATCAACTCAACATGGCCTAAATAAGATAAGACACATTACCTATTGTTTACAAAAAGTATAATAAACTATTTGGAGACTACAGCATAAATTACAAATTTGTTATTTTTGAAAAGGGTAACCCCAACAATCACGCAGATCAAAAATTTAATTAGCAGACACGCAACTTCATACCTTGTAAAAGAATCTGTGTAAGTTTTGTTGAATTCTGTCAGCCATTTGAAGAGGAGTGCAGAAAAACAAAGTGTCAAGAAAAAAACAAGATAACAGAAGTGATCTTTATGGGTGGCTATAGCTTTGTTGTTAATCAACAAAATAGTCTCTTATCCTTTGTATACATTATAAATCTAGAAAAAGTGCTTGGGCACATGAAATTTATAACGTGTTGTCATTTTTTATAGGTTATCAAGAATCCCATAACAGACCATTTACCAGTTGGTTGTCAGAAAATTGGTACATCGTTCCAGGCTGATATTACAGATATAAGGGATATAGTGCCAGACAACGAACCAATGGTTTTTGTTGTTGGTGCCCTAGCACATGGCAGTGTAAGTTTTATGTACTATAATATATTATCCTCCTCTTAAGTGTTATGGTTGCAACATCATTATTTGTTGGATACCAATTTTGTGAATTTCGTTGGTACAGGTGAACCACGAATTTAAATGTTCAATGAACTGCAAATTTTCTATATAAGGTTCTATGCAGACTTTGGCAAAACCACGAAATCAAATATCCACGAAAAGGCTACTTTTCATCAATCAACGAAAAATGGTACCCACGAAAATAAATGAATCTACAGTATAAAAAAGTTGTTTTATATTGCAAATATCTTTTAGAGCCTGAATTTCTCTCTCATTGATACAATAGATCTTATCTTTGACCAAACATGGGTTAATTTGTAGTGTAAAGTTTATGTAGATAGCTAATAATGTAAAAAAAAATGGAGGTAAATGAGACATGATTCTAAATGCTCATGAAATATGTTAGAAACATGAGGCCCCTCATGGGGGTGTCCAAGTAATAACATAATCACAAATTTTTGCCAATATATTCACATATCATTAATTATTTTTTTAAACAAGATAATCAGATAATAAAAAATACAGTGCTTGATTATCAAATAATAAAAAAATCATGAAATATTTGGTCTGGTAATCAAATAATCACTATAAACGGCCAAGTAATCACATAATCAGAAACCCCATGAGGAGGCTCAAACATCACAATTTTTTGTTTATTGAAAGGAAATGCCTTTAAGTTGCTATTCTTCATCTTGAAGATTGCTGGAAGGTCTTGATTTTGATAATAATTTATTTTTAAAAGTTAAATATTTTTCTCTGAATTAACATGATTAATGTTCAATGTCTTTATCTTTGACATGTTGTTGTGACTTTTGACCTCACATTGTTGTTAATTTATTACAGGTGGATGTAGATTACATAGAAAAGACAGTATCAATCAGTAACTATCCTCTATCAGCTGCATTGACTTGTGCAAAGTTGTGTTCTGCTTTTGAAGAGAAATGGGGAGTTATATGAATAAAATTTATTGCTTAATGTTTTGCAGTTTATAACTTTTTTAGCTTTTCTATTCATTTAGCAATCTATCCATTTGTTGTAGTAAAATAGTGAAAAGCTATGTGACAACTTACACTGACTCCATTTCCACACTTAATCAAAATATTATGATGACCACTTTGACATTGTGAATTTCGATTTGTTTCATTATAAATATTTTGACGTACATTTTATAAATAGAGGAAGTGGGATAAACATGAGACTTAAATCATAAGAAATTAGAAACAAAACAATATGTCAAAGGAACATGTATGTTGCAAGTATCTTTGACGTCCCTGAAATAATCTGTTATTGATATCTAACCTGTTATCAAACATTCAACCTACAGCAAAACTCCTGGCTTCAAATTCAGCATTTCTCTTTGATATTAATCTATAACCACTGCCAGAATATAAAAATAAGAAGATGTGGTATGATTGCCAATGAGACAACTCTCCACCAGAGACCAAATGACATAGAATTTAACAACTAAAGATCACAAAAAGGTCTTCAACAATGAGCAAAACCCATACTGCATACTTGCATCTGACATAAGTAATATGTAATATAAACATTGAACTTACCAGAACAATGAGCAAAACCCATACTGCATAGTCAGCTATAAAAGGTCCGGAAATGACAAATGTAAAACAAGTAGAAAACTAACTGCCTGATTTGTACAAAACAATGAAGGAAAAACAAATATGATATACAGCAACAAACGACAACCACTGAATTACAAGCTCCTGACAGGCACAACCATACAGAATGTGGCAGGTTAAATTTGTTTGCAGGCACCCAACCCTCCCCTAACCTGGGACAGTGGTGTAACAGCACAACATATGAACAGACTATAAAAATCCGTTGAAAAGGGCTTCAGTTAAAACAGATCATAACAAAGCAGAAAAACAAGTAAAAAAACACAGACTTGATGGCAGGGTATTTATACATCCCCACAACAAAACAGACACTAAGTACAGTTCTGAGAGTACTCACAGTTACTGACAGCTACATTGTAGTTCAAAGCAAATAACAACTATAAAAAATCATGTATCTAAGACTAAGTATCAATCAGTACACATCGATAGAAAATGAAAGGATATGGAGTAAATTTACATGGGACAAAATCGCACATAATACATAGAAAACATAGAAAATTATCATTGAACAGGGCTTTTATTCCTGTTCTTCATCTTGACAGTTGATGTAGGGTCTTCAACAATGAACAAATCCTTCATACCCTACAACAAGGTCAAGACTGCCCCTAGCGTCGACTTAAGCGGTACTATTGATAAAAATAAAGTAATTTTGAAAGACATCGATCGCCGTTAAAATATGCCTTGAAGTTACACATGTCGGGAGCAGTCAATGAATTACATAATTTATAATTACGGGCAAGGTTTTGAACATATATTTGTCATATATTGCCCAATAAAAGACCAATAATTTCGAAACAACAAATGATAGACAATACATATAAAACTAAACAACAAATGATAGACAGCACGGGCACATCGAAATATATGCAAGAAAACCTAGCAGTTTAAAATAGTATGAAAGGGCAATATACAAAACAGATGACCAGACCAGTATTTTGAAGAAATTTAACCAAACATGAAATTTTGACGGTGTATTAATATGAGAAATTCTCACATGAACAAGCACACCATAACTGTAAATATTATAAGAGCATACACCTCAAGCACGGGCATTCAATGTACTGAGTCTAAAGACGTCATTAACAGTCGGAGAAAAAACATGACAGTGTGCAATGCCAAAATAAAGGTATTGACAGATTGTAGAACCGTGAATTTGCTTATGTATAAGAATAAAACAATAATGTTTGGTTTTAATTTACTGATAACAAAATCAATATTTATACCAATAAAAACAATATATTTAGAGATCTAATCACAGTATTGAATTGGTAACCTTTTAGAATAAGTTTATTTAAAGGATCAATTAGTTTATCCGGATCGTATCTAAATTTCCGAGCTCGGTAAACAACATCTCCATAAACATTAGGATGTGCTATTCCGTTGTGAAATACGTTTTCTACAGGTAGAGACAAACTTACAAACCAAATCTTTGTATCTATGGAAGAATTTAAGGAAATGCTTTAAGTAATTTGTGGTAAAGAAATCCCTGACTTCATAATTTACCAGTAATACATAGATTATGTTCATTGTTATGATATTGTAACTATCATATCTATTTAGTTGGCCTAATTTGTTTTGTGTGGCCTAAGAATGTTTACATTATATTTTGTTATATTGTGTACAAAATAATACACATTGTGTTACAACTATGCAGTTTAGAATTCTCTGGAACAATCACTGATACTCATGGAATGATTAGAACTTTCTATTTCACTTACATAACGTTTCCAGAATGATCATAACAAAAGATGCGTAATTTAAATTTCTAGCGTTGTCTAGAAGTTTCCGTTTGAGTATATATATAAGTATGCAGACCCGATAGATATAGATAGACCTAGACATCGATAGACATCAACATTCTCAGCAGTTGGATTGACACTTTTATTGAAAACTACATCATACTAGATTGTGACCTATTGGATATAATATTCTGTGGATTCCGAGAAGATTTCAGGATAAAGAAAAGATAAAAAAGATTGGACTCATATTTTGACAGTTAAGTTGACATTACTCTTTGTGTAATACTTCTTGTAAACTAGTGTATAATAAATATTGTTAAATTTTATTATTGATTTGTGTCTTTTGTTGGCTACAATTAAAAGTCGATTTTTCTGTTCATAACATCATTGAAATCCAAAATGTCACTACAGACACGGGCATAGCGAACGAGTTGTGATATATAAACACCGTAACATGGTGCCAAAGGAACATCACCATCAAGATATATGAAAATTAACCATATGGAAAGAAAATTCGTCCCTTTTTGTCTTAACATTTTGTGGAGAGTTTCCAGTGTAAAACCAAAATATCTCTTTCTAAGAAAGGACAGTTATTACCGTTTATTTTTTGATGGAATTAAAGTAAGTTCCTTTTGGTACATTTCGGCAGTATATTTAGAAAATTCATGATTATTTAACGGAAAATATCACGATAACGGTAAGTATTGTTCAATTTTATCAACTAAATGCAATTTAGACGGGTCTTTACTGAGTTTGGTCATAATAGAAGTATATTACTAGAACTGCCTCTGTGGTGTCGTGTTAGCAAGCTCGCCTTAAGTGACGGAGGTCGTGGGTTAGAATCCCAGCTGGGTCAAAATTGAAATTTGCTGTTTCTCCGCTAAGCATGCAGCATTTAGGAGTAAGAGCAAAGCCTGTTTGGCGTATTCCAGAATGATGTGTCCAGGCAAGGTTACCCGTCTTTCTGCGGACTGTTACCTTGTGAACTAGCATGTTTAAAAAAATCCGGCTCAGTGTGTCGGTTTAGTACAAAGCAGGGTTACATTTCATATCACATAATCATGTTCTCGTCCTCAATATTCATTTAATTTGCCCCGGATGTTAAACAGCCATCCAACAATCCATCTATTACTAGAAGTATGCAACCTTCTATAACTGTGTCCAGAGGAGCATTTTTGAGGATTTTCTTTAATTTCACACTTGCTCCAAACGAGGTATTGTATACTATATGACCGTTCACTTGTCCCATGAAATTCTGTGTCATTTTATCAGGAACTAAAAGTCATAGCTTCCTGAAATTTTTTATCAGGTTTTATGTGAACATACTTTACTGTGATATGCTTTCAGATTCATGGCTCATCAACTTTCTGTTTACCCAGTTCGTAAAGGGGTGGTACCATAAGGGAGCAGTACCTCACAGTTTAACTTTTTAGAAACAAAAATAATATGGCCTCAAAATAACTAATGCATTCTGCATTCTTTTCATTCGTTCTTTTCTATGTTTTATATCTCAATATTATTTAAACAATTTGGTTTTAATTGCAGAAATTTGATTAATTCTGTTAAATTTATTTACATTTTTATGGACTCGGGATGATTAATAACCCATTTATTTATTACCAATCTGAAGTATAACTTATGTTAATTACTGTGACAAGCCGTGGGTTTTCTCTTTTGATTTTTTTTTCACATTTGATTTGTTGGCCTGAAAGCTTTAATAGCTTACTATAGGGGTAATACCAACATTGTTTCTCCCCTATTAGTCTTTGTTAAATTGGCATTTTTCATAAAATTGTGCAGGATCTATATTTGCTTAAAAAAACGAAATACTTGGCATGAATAAAGTTTAATCCTGTCCAGTACTACAATGAAAATTTCACAAAACATTTCATTGCATATAAGAAAATAACCATCACCGCAAATAAACCAATCAAATTTTCACCCTTTTTTCCCCCTGTTTACAAGCTTTAGTAACCATGTCACCTCAAGTTTCTAAAATATTTTATAGGAACACCAAATAGAAAAGGATTGTGCTTTGAAACACCAAAGGTGTATGTTTATGACTCAGAACAAATTGTCTGCAATGAAATGCAGTGTTAATCTCATACAACTGTCAAATTAAGGGAAGATTTTTTTCGACCCCTTTTAACATCGAACCAGATGTGATGTTCTATATTTTGATGGTATTACACCTGTACCGCATGGGTTTTGCTCATGAAAACCATACGGTGATCTGAAGTTATTGAAGTTTTTGTCCTTTGGATTTATTAGTGATAGTTCTCTCATTTAAAATCATACTACATCTCCTTACCTTTATATTATGACCCTGTCAAGCTTGCTGCAAAACATGACTAACCAATGATAAATTTTAAATATATACATTTATTTTGCAATATTTACATATAAAATGCTAACCTTAGACAAAGTATGGTGGTATTAAAACATTTTTTTTTACAATAAAGTAGAAATACAGTTTGTTCCAAGATTACATACACACTTAAGCAAATATACAGTACAAAGATTACACACACACTTAAGCAGATATACAGTTTATACAAAGATTACACACACACGTAAGCAGATATACAGTTTGTAAAAAGATTACACACAAACTTAAGCAGATATACAGTTTGTACAAAAATTACACATGTACATACACGCAAGCAGATACTGTTTGTACAAAGATTCAACACATACTAAAGCAGATATACCAATGTCCTCTCATTATACCATGCAGCTTTTCATACTACTACAAAAGAAATCAAATGTACGGTTTTCACTTACTACTCTACACAGAGAATTGTTCTCATACTTATGTTTTTACAATTAATTCAAGCTATCATGGTGCAATTGTAATTTAGCTATTCTGCTACGACCAGCAACAACGAACAATCGCTTTACTGAAATATTTGGTCCAGCAGTAAATCGGTTACATGAGATTGGAAGATTTGTTTAATTTTCATTAAACCATTTCTCTCTGCATAATATACTGCTGTATTTCCACACTCATCTTTTTTGTCAATCCGTGCGCCTCTTTTCAGCAAATAACTAACAAGTGAAACAGCATCCTCTTCATTTTCTGCAGAACAAAATTGACATATCATTGTCAACACCGTGACTTCCTGCTTTTTCATAAGCTTACCATTAGATCTGTTCTGTAATAAAAGTCTAGCTTTTTCAAAATCACCTTCCTTTATAGAGACAAATATGTCATCTTTTCCATTTTCAAGATTTTTTGTGTGAAGATGGTTTAAACTTTTCTTGAATTGAAGTCCAAATCCAGCTATTAAAGCCATAATCTCTATACACCTTTTCAGAATCAGCAAACAGATGTGTTTTTATACAAAGTTCTTTAGTCGTTTCTCTTTCTATAACATGGTTGACATGTATTTATATACATTTTTGTGTCGCTTTTTGATACACGTGAATACACTGTTTGCCTGCGTAGATATTAATCTATTTACCAGTAACTTGATATGTATTTAATCAAAAAACGTGTGTGTTATTAGCAGTTAGCAGTTCTCCCACGTGTTATTTACTATGGAAGAATTGACAGCAAAACAATTCTTTTATTTAAATTAAAACGATCTTTTCAATGCTATTTTGGTACGGAAAATATAGTTAAATCTGATGAAGAGAGGAAATAAAAATTCATATGAGATTACATAAAGGAAAAATATCAGTCATAAAAACACAAAAAGCAACATATAGCTGATGAAAATGTAGGATTCCTAACAAATAATAATAATATTAACGTCTCTAACGCTAAAAATATCGGTTATACATTTCAGTTCAATGTTGGAACTTTTCCACAAAAACACTACCTAGTGAATACTAGGGGCATCTGAATATGAAGATGCAAGAACATAAAGATAAACTGTAGAGATCACAAATATCACAATACAAATTTGGCAATTTATCTTTCTATAGTTAACACACATAGGAATTTTGAATTTATTGGACACCTTGGAAAAATCACATAACAGTATAGAAACTTTTAAACAAAAATGGATTGACTTTTAAAATTATTATTCAATAAATGATACAATTTAGCATACTATGTCTAACTGTTGCTACTTTTTGGTATTCCTTTTTCACCAGGACAAACATGTGTGTAATAACTGATAAAGAGGCGGAAGATACCAAGGTGACATTAAAAACTCAGAAATTATATAATATATATTATAAAAATTAGAAGAGAACGTAACAAAGCCATGACAAAAATCCCTAAAATACGACGAAAAGACAAGGAAGTCTACTAAACATTTCATAGAAAACTAAAGACTGAGCAACGCAAACCGAACCAGAAGTGATCTCAGGTGATCCGGAAGGGTCAGAAGGTAAATTTCTTTTCTTTAACTACAAACGGTTGTGATTCTTTAACAAAATGAATTATTAGCCAAAAAATTGTCCCATTATTTTCTAATAATCGGCCATCCTTTGTAGGAAAAATAACCACTCCTTTTGAAAGTGCAGGGTAAAAATTAAATCTGAATCGAAATAGATGAACACATTGTTCATATACATCATCTGATTTAATTAAGTTGGTGAAGATGATAGAAGTTTAATCTTCAGGCAAAATATCATACTGCGAAGGATAAGTATTACTCCAAGGTAAATTCAGAAATGTGTAAATCGATAAAACCTGACAAAACCAAAACGTGCAACTATATCAACCAACAGAACGACTGGAAAACTGCCATACTCTCAGACATCAAGAGGGCAAAATACAGACTTCAACAATATACAAGTATCTATACAACGCCAAATACTGGATAGTCCCGAATCTATATAATATGTGAATAAATTTAACGCAATAATGAAAGTTCTGCCATGAACACCCCCAATGTTACAAATAAGGAAAACACATTTAAAACATGACACACAGCAACTACTGCAGATGCACCTTACCTTGGACCGCCTCCAAAAAATGTGGCGCTGTTAAACATGTTAAAACATGTTTGAGATATCAACACTACCCCGTTTTAATCCCCATTATAGTAGGTTAACAAAACGTACATAAAAGTTCAGGATAAACATTAGTATTGGAAAAGCATGCAACTCTTAAATAATGTTATAATAGAAACAAGCCTTTATAAATTTCATTTGTCCGACGCGCCTTTCTGAATATACCTTTATCAGGAAAGATCACTGTCGAAGATTTGAAAGCCAACGACGTATACAGAACCAAACAGTTGAAGAGCTATAAGAACAAAAAGGACCTAAAACAGCCAAAACAATCTAATTTTAACTTTGCCTGGAGGAGATGAAACCTTAGTTTCCTTATAATGTCTCTATCTTTAAACAGACACTTTTAGACAGATGTTATATAACAAAGTCATAAGCAGTAGAGGAAGACATGATCTTATGTATTGCTCATAAAAAACTGTACAGAAAGAAAACAAAAAAAAAACGCTTTAAATATCAAGAAAATAAAGTATTACATTGATATTTTTTTCCAAAAACAACAGGTACAGACCACTGTGATGAAACAACAACAATACAGTTATAACCTATATTAGTAAGTCTATGAGAGCGGGAAGACAGATCTGAATATTCCTATTAATGTGTTACCTTTGTAAATTAAGGTAGAGTAACTGTGAAACTACCATGACTATCATTATCTAAGGAATTATGAATTAATCATGTTAATTACATGTAGATACTAAAACAATCAGGAACAGACAATCTATGTTCCTCAGGCTCTCTTCAAATAATACCGTAGTATATAAACTTTGAACTTTTCAAAATTACCTTTATACAAAGGTTCTTCAATAATTTAATTGGTCACTCTTCATAAAAAGGACAGAATTGCCAACAGAGATACACATGTCATGTTTTAGCAAGGGAGAAATATCATACTATAAAAAAGATGTTGAAAATAAGGAGTTTCAAACAATTTCTCTGAAATTGAGAAAACAAGATACTTGATGTTTTGATTGACAACACATATTTGTGAAGATTCCTAGACGGGTTTTGTATTTTTCTGGAACCCAACTAAGTTTCTTATCGTCCAACATTTTCCTTTATTCATTTTCGGCTTACGTCCTATTAGAAGAAACTACTTCGGTGAGGGGTCGTGGGTTTGATTCCCGGTCGGGTGAAACCAAAGCCATGAAAAAAAACTAGAATTTGCAGTTTTTCGCTACGCACTGAGTCATTCAGGATTTAGACTGGTCAGTTGGAAGTCGGAATAAAGTGTCAAGGTAGATGAAATTAACAGTTTATCATAATGTTTTGGACTTTTATGTAAAAGACCAGTTTACGATATCAAAATATAAAACTAATAGCACAAAATTTTTTCTTCTTCTTAATTCATTAATGGTTCCCAAGATTTAGTTTGTTTTTGCTTTGTTCATTTCTATAAAATCATTTTCTACATAAGGAAACACTTGTACCAAGTCAGGAATATGACAGTAGTTTTCCATTCGTTTGATGTGTTTGAGCTTTTAATTTAGACATTTGATGAGAGACTTTCCGTTTTGACTTATCCTTGGAATTCGGTATTTTTGTTATTTTACTTTGCTATGACCGTTGAATCATATTTTAAACTCTTATAGGAATACGTAGCCTAGGCATCAGACATAGACGTAAAAGGGCCTTGCATTTCTTAAATAATTATAGTTTTGTTTCTTTTGTAAAATCAGAGAATGTCTTTGCTAAGCATATATTGGGTCTCAATCAGACAATTGGCTAGCACTCTCATTAATTATACATTGCACTTGTATGACACATGCCGCCGGATAAAACAAAACACATACACGTGTCAATTGAATTAAAAAAAAAATTATATCAAATTGCATTGACAACTGACACGAAATTGAATCAAAGTATTCAAACAAAGAACACGCGCCGAGTGCTGGCACGTTCTTTGTTTTCATTAAGTACATGCGATTGAAATTTATACTGATTAACAAAGTAAAGTTAGAAATAAATACTTGGATCCAAGCTGGTGCTAATCTACTTAAAATATAATTGATCTGGTGTATTTGATGCTTTCAGCTTAAACACGGCACTTAGGAGTAAAAAGACTGATATGGGTCTGGAGTCAGAATATTCAGTTATATATTTGTAAAATCAGTATGTAGTTTCGGGGAAAAACAATCTTCCAAATATGAATTCATAAAATAAAGTATCATGAATCGTTTTATGGCAAGATTATTAATATATATCTTTTCGACGTCTTTCTGTTTTTTGCCATGGATTTATAAATAAGATGTAGCATGAGTGCCAATGAGACAACTCTCCATCCAAGTCACAATGTGTAAAAGTAAACATTATAGGTTATATTCAGATTTGTTCTGTAGCAAATCTCTAGCTCTGGCAAAATCTCCTTCCTTAATCGAAATAGATATGTCACCTTTTCCACTACAAAGATTTTTTGTGTGAAGATGATTAAAAATGTTCTAAAATTGTAGTCCAAACCCAGCTTATAAAGCTATGCTTTCTAAACACTTTTTTAGAATCAGCCAAATTATGTTTTAGAACTACGTTTGTTAGTCTTTTTAAAATATGAATGACATCTACTTATACAGTGTTTTGTTGCGGCATTTGACACATGTGAATGTAATCTCCTGCGTAGATAATCTACTTATTAATAATTGATATTGTGTTTAATCAAATAACTATTTTTGCAACAAGTTCGAACTGTCACACTGTCACAGATAAAAAAAAACATGCTGAAGATTCATTGTACTATTGAATGACTTGACAAAAACCCAATTATTTTATTTGAATTTCTTTTTTTATGGGAATATGGTTTATCTGGAAAAAGAAGTGATATATCGAACTATACCAAAGTGTATAAACTTTTAGCTTGTCTACTGTAAACTGATTACAAAGATATTCTTCTAAGACATAAAACAGGTTGAAATAATGGAATTGGTCAAACTTCTTAAAAAGAACAGAAATGCCATCAGAGATACACATGTCATGTTCTAGAAAGGGACAATAAATAGTCTCAAACAAAATTTTCCCTGAAATTGAGAAAAGAAGATACTTCAAGATGATGTTTTGATAGACAACACATATGTGTGAAGTTTCCTGGATGTTTTTTTTCTGCAAACCAACTGTGTTCCTAGTCTGGCCAACATTTTCCTTTATTTGTTGTCGGGATACCTCTTATTATAAGAAACTACGTCCACGTTAACGTCGTTCAAAAGGTTGATAAAATATACCGTTTGATTTTGTCAGTTTTTATGGATTCCCCCTTTTGAATTTATCTTGGAGTTCGCTTATTTTGTTATACTTTTTTACATCGAAAGCTGACCGCTTAATCATCATAATGACGCCAAAATCTGTCAAGGCGTCAATTTATAATGATGGTGATAAATATACAACTCGATAGGACAAAGCTGGTAGTATTTCAGCTTCCCTTTGTAACCTGTATATTAAAGCAATATAATATTGTGATAAACCGCTTAACCCAAACTAATTTCGTTATCATGTTTACAAATGTGATTAAAAAAAATTGTGTGGTACTGGTATGTCTGTTAACAATGTTTCCATTGGACATTTCAGCTGTAACATCAAATGTTATAACTATGCTGTTTACACGTTGGGTCAATGATTCCGAGAGCAGATTACCTCTTTTACATTAGCACTGTCCGCCTAATGAAGCCGTTTGTAAACTCTCGAATACTACTTTTTTGTATAGAAATATTTAACTAATAACATGGAGGGTGCACTTCTGTAAATATAGAAAATGCAATTTCCTATAGGTATTACTCTTACGGCTAATACTGTACCACCTCCAATGGAAGAGATTTGCTTGCCCTTATTTGCTGCTTAATGTCGAGGCCCCACATATTTTGTTGTTGTTTTATTTATAAAACTTCATATTTGAGTCAATTTCATTAAGACTTGAAAATAAACCAGATTTGGTAAAATTCTACATGTTCTCCTTTTTCACCCAATATAGGTTGCACTTCTATAAATATAGATAATGCAATTTCCTATAGGAACTCCTTTTACGGCTAAAACTGTACTACTTTTACTATGAAGCTTCGTAAAAAATTATATCCTAGAATGGAAAGTTCATATGCACTACTATTTTTTTCAAAGGTCAAAATATGGGGCTGTGCGGCAAATTTTCAACATTTATATGACCCGAACTTCTTAGAGTTTAAACTTACAGTAAAATTCTGCACTACCCCTCCCTTCACTTTGGGTCTTCCTCAGAATTCAATTTCACCACTAATCATGTCTATTTATTATGGTAACATTCTCAAGTTATGTCTCTACAAGATGAAACATAAGACATCATATCTGGGAACCAGTGGGTAAACAAAACAAAATATCTATGAATATTATATATCTCCCCAAAAGAGGCGTGGTTTGCAAAACAGCTGTATTTACAAAGTGCAACCTCCAATGGAAGAGATTTGCTTGCCTTTATTTGTTGCTTAATGTCGAAGCCCCATATATTTTGTTGTTGCTTTTTTATTTCTGCTACCGTCATTTAAAAAATCATTGCCATTATTATGATTATGTTTTTAACTTTCACTACATTTTCAACTATTTGAATTAAAATGGTCTTGCATTTGTTAATTATATTGATATCTGTGTTTTCATTTATAAAATCAGAGATTCGATGCTTCGTTAGTTTCATGTATCTATTAGAAAATATGATAACCATCTCTCCGATATTCACTTTCGGAATTGTGGGTCCACATTGTTCTTCAACCTCGTATTTCATTTGGCCTTTTTAACTTTTGTGATGCAAGCGTGAGTGATGAGTCTTTTGTAGATGGACGGAAACGCGCGTCTTGCGTACAAAATTTTAATCCTGGAACCCATAATGAGTTTATTTACATGATATCGGCATTACACATTAATCTAACACACATGTCAATTGGATTAAAAAAATCAAATTAAAAACTGATAGGGAATTTAATAAAATTGTTCGATCCAAAACACGAGAGTTCCGACACGTTTTTGTTTTCATTTAGTACTTTTGATACTCATCAAAAATCGGTTATGATTAAATACTTTTATATTGGGTTTGATCTTAGCTGTTTCAAACCAAGGACATGAAAATTGGTCTTTACTGCTGACCGATGAGCATACGAAAATTACGAATGAGAATGGCTGGCTCAGTATCAGAATATTGTGCCCAGGTATGGTGACTTGTCATCTACTTGCTGGCCCCTTGTGAAGCGGCACGTTCAAAACTCCTGCTATACTTGTGCAAAATGTACAACGCATGGTTTAAATTCATTTCACATAGACATGATGTTATCGTTATATTCAAGCGATATTTGCCACCAGAAATCAATTTATCATTATAATCTTGAAGCATCATATGTTAAAGTAACGTTTACCGTGTATATGGAACAGATGTATAATTAAACATAACATGATAAATATCTATATAACATGATAAACACCATTTATGTCTATGTAAATATAAATCTTCTCCAATTAACCTTTATGAAAGGGTGATTGTCTCAATTTATCTTAAGTTGAAACAATAAAAATGCAGTTCTCACTTGTGGTGTATAACATTTAATATTTAACAAAGCCGAATATTTGAAATCCAAAGATGATTACGCACCTAATTTGTAAATGTCAGTACGTTTGTAAGCAGAGTACTTATAATAGTCCGTAACTCCGTAACTTAAATATTCGAAATATTGATTAATTAATTAGTAGTTAATTGTGTGAATACCACAACCAAAAACTCTATTGTTAGTGTTTATACTTATACTTAGATGTGATGAACAAAAGTCTAGATGGAGGATGTTTAATCCCTCCAAATTCTGTATGTAGATATAGGAAGATGTGGTATGAGTGCCAATGAGACAACCAAGTTACAATTTATAAAAGTAAACCATTATAGGTCAAGGTACGGCCTTCAACACGGAGCATTGGCTCACATCGAACAGCAAGCTATAAAGGGCCCCAAAAAATTACTAGTGTAAAACCATGCAAACGGAAAAACCAACGGTCTAATCTATATAAAAACGAGAAACGAGAAACACGTATGAACTACATAAACAGACGACAACTATTGTAATCAGATTCCTGACTTAGGACAGGTGCAAACATTTGCAGCGGGATTAAACGTTTTAATGGTACCAAACCTGTGCCTGTTCCAAGTCAGGAGCCTGTTATTCAGTGGTTTGTCATTTGTTGCTGTATATCATATTAGTTTTTCGTTTATTTTGATGACTCCGCAGACTAAGATCGGGATCATATAGTTTTACCCTTATCTGTCATCTCGTGATTCTGTCATCTGTCATTCCGTCATTCCACAACAAACAGTTATCAGGTTATTCGGACTTTTTTTAAAAACTCTTTCACATAATGAACTCATTTTTAGTATGTGAGTCTTCTCTGATGAGATGCAGATCGAGTTTACGTTTTGTTTCGCTCTGCTGATTTTTTGCCGAAATTATGGGCTTTTGACTTTGAAAATTTTGTGAAATTTACAGTTATACGGACTTTTTTTCTAAACGTCCTCACATATTGAGCTGATTTTTAGTATGTGAGTCTTTTATGATGAGTTACAGATAGAGTTTACGTTTGTTCCCCTCCGCTGATTTTTCCCGAAATTACGGACTTTAGACTTCGAAAATTTCGAATCCTAAAAATGGCTTGTGGCTTTTTTTTTGCGGGCGGGGTCATTTGTGTCGTTCCAACACATCTAGGTTGAACATCAATCATGCCGATAGATTTCTCAATCGAATTGATTTACATTTATCATATGGGGGTTAGTCATTTCTATCTTGCTATATGGTATGTATTTTGTTGATAGGCCTACGGTCATCTATATATACTTCAATATCTTTGGGTCTCTGGTGGAGTGTTGTCTCATTGGAAATCATACCACATTTTTATATAGTAGACATATGTTAAGATAGAATAGCGGAGATGTTGATACTTTTGAACGAATGAAAAAATACAATATTCTTAATATGAAATAACAAAATTAAAAAAAAAAGCAGAACATACATGGCCCTGAATTTCAACTTATCATAAAGTGTCAAAATGGCTAGCCTTTGTTCTTAAATTGGCCTTTTTCAAAAGCCTTACTACTAGGTCAATCAAATATCTCCATAAGAGTACATTCTAGTCTTCAAAGTCAGCACAATTTGAATATATTTTCAAAATATGATGATTTTGTGCATTTTTCAGACCTAAAAGCTTGAGGAAAACCTTGGCCGAATCTACGATCCAAATTCTTTTTAACCGAAAGATGTCAATGATGATATTGAAGCCCTAGATACATACAATTTCTGGATCAAGGGTGGCGGCCTAAGTTAATTATGATAAAAAACTTTTCAGAATTATTGAAAATTAGACCAAAACTGACCTTTCAACACAAATAATGATTAATTAAGGGAATTGCTCTGCCATTTTTAATGTGATGTGCCAAAAAAGAAGTTATCATGTATTCATTGTGATATCACAACTATTTCTATGTGAAATATGTAGTATTTTGGCCTGATTAAAAAAAACATCAAATCTCAGGGCCAATTTTAGTCCTTCGTGAACTTACTTCTTTGTATCACATTATTTTACCTGTTGTGGTCAGCCAAGTTATTTTTTATTATATATAAATCAATTATCCCTTGAAAAAAAGATTGTTAATTGGATTTTGCTCATTCTAGCCACTCGCTGATCTATAGTTGATAACTGCTACTTCATTTGGACAGTTGTATAATTGGTTATCCTGTTACATCTTCTTAATTTTATATTAAGTGTAAGGAAAGCAAAAACTTGTTGTTTCAAAAAAAATTATGTCACTAAATTTTAGACATTGGCAATTGATTCTTATGAACCATTTTCTCCAAAAGAAAAACAAACAAAATGTGTCTAACATCCAGCGTTTTATTGTAATATTTTTGATTAAGCTAACAAATTTGGAAATTGTGTTCCAAATCTTTCAACTTGGTTTAATTTATTGTAACTTAACAGCCAGTTGCCTCTATTTTCTCGGTTTACAGATGATCTGAGTATTGCAGAATATTGATAGTTATATATAATAATAATAAATAATGTTAATGTTAATTATAGATCAGTGAACTGGTTTTAAAAAGAGGAAAAGTGATGTAAACTATTACATAACATACTGATTCCTTTAACAATATACCACTAGCTTCTACAACTGTATCTCCAATGCCACAAAGAGAGCTAAGGTATCTGACAAGGACATTGATGATCTTTAAATCACGGATCAACCTTATTTTTACAGAAATCGAGCATCGAATTTTTTGTAAATATATTCTAGAAACTTAACAAAATATCTGAAACACAATGAAAACAGGATTAAGCCGTTATGCGTCCAGATAGGAAAATAACGGTCACAAGTTAATTAAAGACAAAATCGACTTTGAACATATTGAAATAATTGTATAAATTCCCTTTTTTTATGAAGGATTAGCAAAATAAGGAATCTCTAAGTTTACAACCAACTGTGCGACCCTCCTGATCATCCTTTTTTAAATTTTCAGATGAGTCGTAGTTCCTTCAGACACTTGTAAAAATAAGAAGATAAGGACTCTAGATCTTTTAATTTCACATACATGACTGTATAATGATGATGTTCTTTCCATTAACAATACAAACTTTTCTGATTGGGTATCTATTCATATATCCCTTTTGAACTACAGATCAAATTGATTAAAGAAACCACAGATAAAGCTTCCTCGAATTTGACTACAGCTGTCATCTCAATACCAGAATCTATGACAAACGAAAAAAAATCAATTTTGAAATACATGTATTGAATGTTCCTCTCCTTAGGAGCAATGTACCAACTTTACTCACGTAAGGAATATACATTTCCCAACTCGTACGATATCCAAGACTTTGCAGATGTTACTCAAACTTTCTATAACGTCATCGGTGTCTGGGCAAAATATTAATGAGCCAGGTTTTTGTCAAAGAACGTCTTGCCTTTTTTTTTTCTCTCAGAAAGTATATCGGAAAGTACCGATACCCAATGGATAAATATTCAGTGTCTACTTCACAAGTCTCGAGTTAAAGATTATACATGTTCTAGGTGCAGAAGTTGTATATCATTTTATTTGTATTTCAAAGTTGCCCTTTATTTGTCTTTGTATTATTATGTATCTTTTGGTCGTATTGGTCGTATGATTTTTAACGTGACTCGGTACTTGTACATCATGCTTTAGAGATTTTAGCTTTCGGCGTTCCTGGTGTAGGTGGATCCAGACACGCTATTAGGACGCGTGAGGTTTATAAAGTGTTGTTTTAATTTTTGTTACCCTAATTTGCATTTTATAGGAAAATTTATCTTTATTTCTTAAAACGTTTGTACGATCAACAACAATATTATTTTTTGGTTGGCGTCATTGTCAGATTAATTTGTATTGTTTTTATTTTGATTTTTTTTGGTGTGTTGTGTTGTATGTGTCTGATGTACGTTTACACAGTTTTTGGCTGCATACTGGATCCCAATTATTGTCACATCAGCCAATTATGTTTGTTCGGGTTGCTTACCCAATTTTGCCAGTATAACGGAATTATAAACAACTGTTCAAGCACCATTTTCTTTGGACAATGCCTGTACCAAGTCAGAAAAATGACAGTTGCTATCCATTCGTTCCGTTGGTTGACACAGTCTAACGTTTAATTTTGTCATGTATTATTGACTCTCCCCTTCTTGAAATTCTGTGTAGTTCGGTATTTTTGTCAATACATTTTTACATATGTAAAATCCATTGTTAATTTAAAGCAAATAGAAGATTTAAAAACAACAACCAGAATATAAGTGTTAAACACGGCATTGAAAGTTAAAAAACTATGAAAGATTAAAAAAAAAAACAAGCTAATAAAGTTAATTGTCCTTCTCTTCACGTGCTTTTTTGTTTAGATAGCAGGTTCTTAATATTAATGTTATACCTATACATATATATATATTTTTGTCATATAATTAGATTGTTTATCTAAAATAATTATAAGGCTTGCTAATATTTTGATTCAGTTTGTCTTTTGTGAGGACATAACTTTTATTGCTCACATGAAAGCTTGTATATTACGGAGCATATATGTGCCTATATGAGTTGATGCATTTTAGCTGTACTATTAATGCTGTGAATAGTTTGTTCACCCGCGGTTAAGTTTTCTTTGGGAAAATTGACTCTTAAGTCGTTACGATGAAAGGTGATCACCTAAAGATGTCAAAACTGTCGAAGCTGTAGCTTATGAAGGCGTTTGATATGTAGAACGAATCAGATATTATTTCTGTGTGTCATCCTAACACAATATGATATTGCGATACGCCGATTAATCCGAAATAATTTCTTTTCTAGGTTTACAAATAAAAATAAAAAATGTATGCAATATCTCTTAATATGGTTTCCATGTTTGATTTTTTGTTCAAAACTTGTTTCATCGAAATGGTTTATACCCCCTGGCATAGATTGACTTAGTCGTTTTTGACACAATTTTTCGGAATTTGGTTTTGCATTGCCCTTCAACTTTGTATATTATTTGGCATTCCAATTGTTTTAAATCGACCATCACTAATGACTCTGATGTAGACGAAAAGCGAGTCTGCCGTACCAAATCATAAACTTAGTGTATAATTTTAAGTTGTGTTTTACTTGCGATTTCATGATTATGTCAAAAACCTTCAATAGTTCTGACGACTAATAAACTCATCATGGATACCAGGCTAACAACTTTGTACGCCAATCATTTAAAATCCGATTCAGTCAAGGAATGCCAAGGTTTATATGTGTAACCATATTTAACCTCAGGTACAAATCCAAACGCACAATTAGCCATGGTAATTATGTATATGCACAAGAAACCTCCGCAGAAAACTCAATGTGTATATTTTAATTCACAGTATGTGTTTTAATATTTTTTATGTGTAAAATCTTATTTTGAGTTTCATTTCTAATTCGCGTAGCCTGATTTTGAATTATTGTTGTTTTTTGTCATAATATGGTATCTTATGTAGATCCAATGGTAAGTGATACGATGTATGATTGCTTTTTATGTAAACGTGACACCCCTTTAACTGCAAACATTTTGTAATAAAAAGAAGGTATCAAAATGGAAGAACCCGAATGTACTATTTCCAATATGAACAACAACAAAATACAACCCCAATTGTTTATTAGCAATCTGAACGATAACGTATGTTATTTTTACGACAAGCCGTCGGTTTCCTCTTTTGAATTGTTTCACATTTTAATTAATAACCTGGTTCCTGTTACAACTTATTATAGGAAAAGGGTTTTGCTCGTTTTGCCATTTAGTGAACTTTATTTGTTTACTTACTTCACAGTCCTGTGGTTTTTTGTGATAATTCTCTCATTGAAATCATTTAACATATCGTCATATTGATATCATAAGATTTTCTCATGACACGACAAAGAAATCAAACATTTAGAATATTTTAAAATTTATTTTGCAATATCTACATTTAGAATACTAACCTAACACAAAATATGGTGGTAAAGTGGATATACAGTTTGTACAAAGATTACACACTTACTTTAACAGATATACAGTTTGTACAAAGATTACACACTTACTTTAACAGATATATAGTTTGTACAAAGATTACACACATACTTATGCAGATATACCGTTTGTACAAAGATTACACACATACTTAAGCAATTATACAGTTTGTTCAAAGATTTCACACATACTTAAACAGATATACAGTTTGTACAAAGATTACACATATACCTAAGCAGATATACCATTTTTCCACTCAATATACCATATGAGTAAGCATTACAAAGTTTTACTTACTACTCTACACAGTAAAACTGTTTTCCAGATATTAATGTTTTTACAAATACCTCAAGCCGTGGTGTACTTACATTTCAGTGAATTTACTGTTCCAAACGATAAACGATCGCTTTAAAACAGATTTTGGTCCAGCAGCATATCAGTTATATGAGTTTGGAAAAGTTGTGTTATTTTCATTAAACCGTTTCTCTCTGCATAATATATTGCTGTCTTTCCGCATTCATCTTTTTTGTCAACCCGCGCACCTCTCTCCAGTAAGCAACTTACAAGCGAGACAGCTTCCACTTCTCTGTTGGCAGGGCAAAATTTACATATCATCATCAAAACTGTTGCTTCCTGTTTTTTCTTCAGGTTATAATCTGATTTGTTCTGTAGCAAATCTCCAGCTTTGGTAAAATCACCATTCTTAATAGAAATAAATATGTCACCGTTTCCACTATTAACATTTTCTATGTGAAGATGGTTGAGAGGTTTTGTAAATTGTAGTCCAAACCCAGCTAATAAAGCCATGCTTACTGAACACTTTTTCAGAATCAGCAAAGTAATGTTTTAATACAACGTTCGTTAGTCTTGCTAGAATATGAATAACATCTACCTATATAGATTGTTGTAGCGCCATTAGATACATGTGAATATATTTTTTCCTGCGTAGATAATCTACTTATCCATAACTTGATATTGTGTTTAATCAAATAAAGATTGTTTCAACACGTTCGCAAACTGTCACAGATAAAGTATGGTGAAGGTTTACTGTACGATTGAATGACTTGAGAAAAAATAATTATTTTATTTACATTTATTTTTTTGGGGGACATATGGTTTTATTTGAAAAAAAGACAGGAAATAAATAATCATATGAGATAACATTAACTTATCTGGAAAAATTCAAAAAACGACATGTTGCTGCTGACAATGTATACAAGGAATCCCTACAAGTAATGATGAAAACGATATGAACTTCTCTAATGAAGAACATGTCAGTACCATATTGAAGTGTATTTCAAATCCAAAACACTTAAGGAGATACTACAGAAGTTTCAAACTTAAAAGTCAAATATATAACGTATACTTGGTACAATTTAAACAGATGCTAGCGTTAGACGTATAAAATGAACTAAAAGATTTAACAAATTCCACAAGACAAATTCGGCAACTTGACTTAATATAACAAATATCTCTGGACATAATAATTATATTGTTACTCAAACAACAATCTTTGAGAATTAGGTATACGTCAATGAAACAGAAACTCTTCGACAAAACAACCTATAGACATCTAGAGGTCAAAACACAGTCTTCAACAATAGACAAGTATCTATACAACATATTATCAAATTTTAGATCATCCCTAGTCAGTAAAAGCTGTAAACGGTTTTACGGAAATAATCAGATCTGCCAACAACATCATATGCTCCATATAAAGAAACACATTTAGACATGACATTCATCACTAGCGACATGTGTCTCAACTCATTGCCACATGTTTTTGCGGTCTTCTTTGTTTAGGTACTAGTAAAATCGTCTGATCTGTAATTTAACAGGTTGTGTCTTTTTCTCGATGGTGACATTTTGACTGAGTGTGAATTTGCATGGCGGATGATACATGTATAGCATTAAACGCTTACCCGGTGGGCACACTCGATTTTGCGGTAAAAAATGTCGATCACGTTATTCAGACCCAGAAACAATTTTGTACTCCGAGTACTGAATATAGTTTTGTGATCGAGAGCCCGGTCTCGTATCTTTTGAAGTTCATGCGAATTCCTTAGATGTGCTTTGTTGTTACCTTGCTTTGTCTCTTTTTAATTAATATCCGAGATTTGAACATTGGTAAAGTACTCTCGCTTTAATATAACACAACTGTAGATGTAACTAACTCTGGCCAGCCACAAGAAAATATGGCTTTGTTAAACTGTTTTGTTGTTGTTGTTGAGATCTCAAGTCTCCCCCTTTTTAATAATCACCAGTAGATCAACAAAACTTTTATAAAAGAACACACGATAAACACAAAACAGGAAAAGCACTATCCAATAACGGTAATGAAGAAAAATGCACAAACTATATATTCAATAACGGTAATATAGATAAAACACATAGATTAAAACTACATAACCATTTATTCCGTATAAAAGAATGCTTGCAATTACTGATAGCAAATTCAAAGTATTTAATTTGCTGATGTCAATAAACCAAGTTTATCTACATTTAATATACTTCAAATTGTACAGTCATAAACAGAAGAGGAAGTCATGATCATATTTTGCATTGCTTGTAACAAAATACACTGAAAAACAAGTGAAACACTTTGAAATAGCACGAAACTACAAGGTATTCCATTGATATGTTATCTAAAATATTGCAGTGATTGAACAACAATAATACCATTATAACTTAAAACAATAGTTTATGAAGCCAGGGAAACACATTTGAAGGAATGGTGTTACTTTCGTAAACCAAACTACATAAATACAGCTAACTATCAGGCAGTTAACCAAGGTTAGAGACTAAATTTGAAGTTACCAGCTCTAAGGAGCTATGCATTAATGAGATGTACCCACTAAAACAATCATTGATATGTGAGAGTACAGTCCCTTTCCTCGTGTAAAGCCGTAGTATATATGCATGCGTACTTTTAACTTTTCAACCGTAGCTTTTATACATGTACAAAGATTCCTCAATATAAACTTAAAGTACGTTCAAAGATTTGAATTGATCAAACTTCATAAAAGCACAGAATTGCCAACAGATAAACAAATAGCAAAGGACAATTCTGACTTTTAAAAAGTAAAGGTAAAAAGCACTCCGTTTCGAACAAAAATATTTTGAAATCGAAAAAAAAAAAAACCGACTGGTCGGCTCGAAGAATAAGGTGTCAAGGTAGTTTAAATGTCTTTTCCTAGTACAAAATAAAAAAAAAAAAAAAAAAAAAAAAAAAAACACCCGTAACAACTCTTTGAGGGGTAAAAGGTATCCTGTCACATGGTAACTTTTCTGCTTCTATTCAAAATACCCCCTTGTTCGAGTGTCAGCCGTACAGCCCGGTTCAGATAGTTTGTCCCCGTCCTGAATATACATTAGCATAGTCATTACGTCAAAAGTATCTTGATATAGTCATTATGCCAAGAGTATCTCGGTATACTGTGGATTTATTATTATTCGTTGGAAACCAATTATCGTTGGTTTCGTGGGTACAGGTGAACCACGAATTCAAATGTTCAACGAATTACAAATTTTCTGTATGATCTGTATGCAGAGATTGGCATAACCACGAAATGAAATATCCACGAACATGCAAGTTTTCCTCAATCCACAAAAATTGATACCCACGAAAATAAATGAATCCAAAGTAGTCATTTCGCCAAGAGTATCTCAGTATAGTTATTATGCCAAGAGTATCTCGGTAAAGTCATTACGTTAAAAGTATCTCGGTATAGACAATATATTAAGAGCATCTTGGTATAGTCATTACGCCAAGAGTATCTCGGTATAGTCATTACACCAAGAGTATCTCGGTATGGTCATTACGCCAAGAGTATCTCGGTATAGTCATTATGTTAAGAAAATCTCGGTATATTCATTACGCCAAGAGTATCTTGGTATACTAGTAGTTATTACGCCAAAAGTATCTCGGTATAATCATACGCCAAGTGAATCCCGGTATAGTCATTACGCTAAGAGTATCTCGGTATAGTCATTACTTAATAAGTATCTCGGTATAATCATTACGCCAAGAGAATATCGGTGTAGCCATTACACTAAGAGTATTTCGGTATAGTCATAACGCCAAGAGTATCTCGGTATAGTCATAACGCCAAGAGTATCTCGGTACAGTCATTACGTCAAAAATATCTCGGTATAGTCATTACGCTAAGAGTATCTCGATTCAGTCATTACGCCAAGGGTATCTCGGTATAGCCATTACGCCAAGATTATCTCGGTATAGTCATTACGCCAAGAATATCTCGGTATAATGAATACGACAAGGGTGTTTCAGTTTACTCTTTACGTCAATTTACGACAACATTAGTGGCTGCTCTCGGTATAGTCACTACGTCATTACGTATAAAGTATTTCGTTATAGTCATAACGCCAAGGGTATCTCGGTATAGTCATTACGCCAAGAGTATCTCGATATAGTCATTACGCCAAGAGTATCTCGGTATAGTCATTACGTCAACAGTATCTCGGTATAGTCATTAAGGCAAAAGTACCTCGGTATTGTCATTACGCCAAGAGTATATCGGTATAGTGAATACAAAATTGTTTCGGGTTACTCTTTACGTCAAACTACGACAACATTAGTGGCTACTTTGTAAGGTAGTATAAAGAAAGCGCTTTCCGCGTGTATTAAGTGTAACCTGTTTTTATGTCTCAATATCATTTTAGTAGAACACATTTGCAAACATTTGTTTAGAAAAGTTTGTTACAGAAAAGGCTGACAAATAACGAAATGAAGAAAGAAACTTTATCATAAATCAATTTGGTTCTTGCTGGCTATTCATCGGATTTTGAATGAGAATTACATGATACATAATCGTCAAATCGAAAAAAAAAAGTTTTTTCGTCAAGAATATACAGCAAATATTTTTAACGGGGCGTGGAATAAGAGGCAATCAATCTATCAATCAACTTTGTGGGGGTTATTTTTTCTGTACAGGCTACTCACAACTAGACATCAAGTCCCCTGATAAACCTGTATTTACACTGAATGGGGAGGTTTTGAATATTGGTGATGAATCTGCTTATTTAGGTATTATATTTATGTATAACGTTTCCTTTAAAAATAACCAGAATAAACTGTTAAAACAAGGTAGAAAAGCCATGTATAGTATGTTACGAAAATGTAGAAGTCTAGGATTACCTATTGATTTGCAATTACAAATGTTTGACACAATGGTAGCACCTATATTGTTATATGTGTGTGAAGTGTTGGGTTATAGTAACAATAATACTGTAGAATCTTTATTCTTGCAGTTTTATAAGACTGTTTCAAATATTAAGTAGTCAACTCCAAAATGTATTATATATGGGGAACTAGGTAGATATCCTATTGATGTATTTATTAAAAGTAGGATGATTGCTCTATGGAAAAGATTCATGTGCAGTAAGGAAAAAAAGATTTCATCTATTTTGTATAAATTGTTATACACTATGCATAACAGAAATATGTACCATTCAGAATGGATACGTTGTGTTGAAAATACTCTAAATGAATGTGGTTGTTCTGAATATTGGTTAACTCAAAATGCGTCTAAATCTGTCAACCTAGCTAAGATTGTAAAGCAAAGGTCATGTGATAAATTTAAGCAGAAATGTTGTGCTATTGTGTATGAATCACCTAAATGTTTCAATTATAGAATTTTTAAAAGAATCCATTGTTTTGAAAAATATTTAATAGAACTTCCTACAGATTTAAGGAAATCTTTATGTAATTTTAGATGTGTTAATAATAAACTGCCAGTTGAAAAGGGCAGGTTTTGGGGAATAGCGAGCGATGATAGAATTTGTGATATTTGTGACTGTAGCTCATTAGGTGACGAATTTCATTATTTATTCCAATGTTCTTATTTTAAAAACGAGAGGGAAATGTTATTGCCAAGTGAATTCACTACAGATCCAAATGTTGATAAATTTCATGCTCTATTTAACTCAGATAAATATAATGTTATTTTCAAGGCTGCAAAGTTTTGTAAAATCATACTTTCTTTAGTAAAATGATTGAAGTTATTGTATATTCATACATTTATTCAAATATGATTTTTATGTTTATATAATATATAGATATAAGAAGATGTGGTATGAGTGCCAATGAGACAACTCTCCATCCAAGTCACAATTTGTAAAAGTAAACCGTTATAGGTCAAAGTACGGCCTTCAACACGGAGCCTTGGCTCACACCGAACAGCAAGCTATAAAGGGCCCCAAAAATGACTAGTGTAAAACCATTCAAACAGGAAAACCAACGGTATAATCTATATAAAAACGAGAAACGAGAAACACTTATGAACTGACTTAGGACAGGTGCAAACAAATGCAGCGGGTTTAAACATTTTAATAGGCGCCAACCTTCACCCTACCTGAAACATTAGTGTAACATCACAACATAGAAAGACACACTATAAAATATCAATTAAATGGCTTAACTCAATCAAAAGACATATTAACAAAAACAAGTGAACATACACTGAACGAATAAATTTGATCTATGACACAATGTAAATACAAAGTTAATAAAACAAGGGGTTAGATGTAAAACAATATCAAAAAGACAACCATAACCTTGGACAACATGCCGCCAAGTAAAATAACGTACACAGGTAAATAAAAATAAATAATTTTGTTGTAAGGTATACATGGAGTACGGAAACTTTTTACAAAAAAAATAATTTTGTTGTTCCTAGTACGAGAACAAAAGTGAAAATATATCGTCATACTAAACACTTATCTAAAGTGGCATATATTAAAAATAGTGAGTCTAGATATAACACTGAACAAGTAAACATTAAATAACAAAAATACAATACAAATTGTATCAACAGGTCAAATTAACACGAAAGTACGATTTGACAGTATTCGCAGTTACTGAAAGCTAGTTAAAAGCCAAAAACAATTAATAACAAAAATTCATGCATTAGAGACTAAAATCAACTAAAACACATCCAAGGGATTTAGTGTTTTAACGTCATGGACAGTCAAAGAAGACATGACTTGTGCAATGCCAAAATAAAAGTATCGACATGCAGTAGGATAGTTAGGAGTTATATGTCCGTCTTCCATATATTTGGAAATGCCTATCATGTATCTATGTTAAATTGTTCATTGAATCAACCTATTTTGTTATAGTGTGTTAATTTATGTTCAATTGTATTTATTCACATACCCTGGTTAAGGGTCTTGAGAAATAAAAAAACTTGAAACTTGAAACTTGGGTCTTTTTTGAATAGCCGTTGGTGCGTTTCTATCATTTCTACGAATTTTTATAATAACTCATCAAAATTCAAGTAAAATACAGTAGTATACTGCCGGTCTGAAACGTGTTTTGGTTAAAATTCTGAAATAAAAACAGACAAATCAACACCTAGCATCTTTATTGATCACATTTGTAAATATTGTAAAGAAATTACTTCGGGTTAAGCGGATTATCACAATATCATACTGTGTGAACACGACTTCCCTTTTCCTCCCGAATTGTAAATTTAATTAAATTTAATTATCACCATATTTAATAAGCTGACGCCTTCACATTTTTTGGCGTCAAAAGGCGGTCAGCTTTCAATAAAAAAAAAGTCATCCGTAGGCACAAATGCGCCGTACCATTCTGCGAGATCTGAATACTTTCATATGAGCTAAAAAAATAATGGCATCAAAGAATTGAAGATGTGAGCAAACGAAAATAACCCCTCATAAATGTTGTGAATCGAATGCACTTTTCTTGATTTACCTAAAAGGTGTATCAAACACGCCCACACCTAAACATTTGAATGCCAGAGATGAATCTTTAATTACTTTAAAAATCAAGACAAAGTAAATGACAAAAAAATGACGACGACAAAACCCGCTTTCCTTTATAATCCAACAAAAGAAAACAGAACTTGTCATTCCTACTAAGGTTGCATAGTTAATATAGTAGGGTTGTTTGCCGCATAGTGGCATCGTATGTTTCGACAGTATGTCTATACTTTCCTTTAATTCTTATGTTATTATGTTATATATGTGTGTTATTGACTTCAATTACAACAAGGTCAGAAGTTAATTATCATAGGAATAAACTAGACGCTTTAAGAGACTGTGTCGATCACCTAGATCTTTGTGCATCTTTTACAATGGACACTCTATAACATTGTGGACAAGAATAGAATTCGCGACAAAAAACTCTTTTTTGTTGATCTCGTATTGCTCATACTTTTTTTTTAATACAGTTTCTATTTATCGTTTTTTGTTGTTCTGAGAAAAACAAAAAAGGGTTAAACAATCGTCGTTTAAGAGCGATTACTTATATAAAGTGTCTACTAACAATTTCGGCAAAATTTGACTTACTTATAGATTTTGAATTACTGATCATCTATGTTATTTAAAGTGTCTATGTATCTTTTATAGTTTTTAAGATAATAGGCTTAACCGCAAAAAAATTGGTAAAAATTGTCATTTAAGAGCAAGAATTCCAAAAAAAGAGTCGAGTGACAATTTCGGCTATATGACTTTGTATGCAGATCTCGCCTTGCTGGTCATTTTTGATATTTTGAATTGTCGATCTATCTTTTATAGTTTTCAAGATAATAGGCACACTTAAAATTGGTAAAAATCGTCATTGAAGAGCAAAAAGTCAAATTAGAAGATGACTGACGATTTCTACTACACTTATTTGTAGATATTGTCTTGCTTGCTGATCATTTCTGTTAAAAAAAAGTTTCTATCTATTTTTTATAATTTCAAGATAATAGGCAAAAAGGAACAAAACTCGAAAAAAATTCTTTTAAGGACAATAACTCATGTAAGAAGTCGTCTGACTGTTTTGATATGAATGGGAACTACATAGATCTCAACATTAATTCTGAACAATTCTGCCCCTGTAAGATTTTCTAATTTTCAAGCGGTTTTCAAGATAATAGACAAAACTTGAATTTTACCCTATGTTTTATTTTTAGCCATGTCGGCAATGTTGATTGGCATATTGGATCACCAGGCACGTTTTTAAAACCATATATAGACACAGTAACATGCATATTACAAAGCACAAAAATGTCAGTTTTACCTCAAAAGCTGACAAAACCTTTAAACAGACTTATTAAGAAGGGATATAGTTACGATACTGTTGTCAGGTCATTAAAGATTGCATATTTTGGCTTTAATATTGATTCACTTATAGGGTCTTTGCATCGGAATTAAACATATTTATTCTAAAACCAGTTGTTGGCATGACACGGGTTATGTTCTTCTCATATATTTTATGATGGTATAATACTAAACCCCTAACAGGAGGGATTGTGCCTGATATTCATATGATGATGACATAATCTTTCAATCAGTTTAATTGAGGTCTGGAGCTGGCATGTCAGTAACTGCTAGTAGTCTGTTGTTATTTATGTATTATTGTCATTTTGTTTATTTTCGTTTGTTTCCTATTCTGACATAGGACTCGGACTTCTCTTAAACTGAGTTTTACTATGCGTACTGTTGTACGTTTGTTTTTTCTACATTGGCTAGAGGTATAGGGGGATGGTTGAGATCTCAAAAACATGTTAACCCCGCCGCATTTTTGCGCCTGTCCCAAGTCAGGAGCTTCTGGCCTTTGTTAGTCTTGTATCATTTTTAATTTTAGTTTCTTGTGTATAATTTGGAGTTTAGTATGACGTCCATTATTACTGAACTAGTATACATATTTGTTTAGGGGCCAGCTGAAGGACGCCTCCGGGTGCGGGAGTTTCTCGCTGCATTGAAGACCCATTGGTGGCCTTCCGCTGTTGTCTGCTCTATTGTCTCTTTGACACATTCCCCATTTCCATTCTCAATTTTATATGTGTTTTGAAAAACCCCTTCCCTACTACTTTTTAATTTCGATCAGTAGGATATCAAAACGTACACAATATAAAACATACAATAAAAAATGCGCTCATTTTTAACACAACGGTATAAGATATGAAAAACACGCACAACCCAAACCATAATTATAACACCTGCAAGAGTTGTATAACGCGTTAGAAATGTATTGGAGTCTCGCCACTTGAATACCCAACTGATACAGTAAAAAACCAAAACGAAACACCGTTGCATTGTTTAAAACTTATAAATAAGCGACTTGATATTTATTAAGAAAAAAAAAAAAAAAAAAACATGTCGCAGTCATTTAACAACAACAGTAAAATTGCGATTTGTGTAATCAAATTTTGATTGTTTAAGCTGCTTACAGATCGCCCACTTTCGCAAAATGTCACAGATAAACAATGTTTCGTAGGTGTCATTTGCAATAATTGAATGGCTTAACATAAATATTCTTTTATTTCAATTCAAGCACTCGTCGTTCCTTCCTTTTTATATTTGTTTTAATTAATTGTTTTAGGGGGGTCAATATAGTACATATGATATTATCTGACGAAGCTAACAAAGACGGGGAATACATATTCATATGAGATTAAATGAAGGAAAACTCGAAGAGAATATTTGGTATAGAAATAAACGATCTTAAAAAATACAGGATAATGATAGTATAACGTCTAAAATGTGGAACAAATCAGTTACAAATA